>CM072542.1:8385000-8985000 GCA_036898165.1 Silybum marianum
TACCCAACTAAAACAGGTAATGCGCATACCGACCTCAAAGCTTATAAAAGTGATCATGGCAGTTTTTACATATAAAGAAACATTTAAAGAAAGCCATAATCAACAAGTAAGCATTTGAAACATTTCCACATTGCATTTTAAAATGATAGGGAACTCACCTGGATTGGACACCACCGGTCTGAAGCTTAAACGATCCAAACCTTCAAACCGAAAGGCTAAATTCAAAGACATGAAATGGGTGTTAATCCCCACGAATTATCCCCAAAGTCTTCTATTGGAGACCTAAGATGAACCCCTAATCCATAGGCCTAAACTCCAGCTCGAAGCGGAAAATTAAATGGACCAACTCACCGAAACTCAGTGAGTTACGCACCTTAAGTCGCAGCCTCAACCCGCGGGACCTACTGTTTCAGCTGGTTCGAACCAGCAACTAAGAAACAGCCCAAAATCTCATAATGTCCAAATACTGATTCCATTCATCCCCAAAACATATATAATGAATATAATGAGCTCCCAAATTGATATCTAATCATATGGAGCCATAAGAACATGATTTCTCCCAATTAATCATTCTTTCAAAAATAGAGGTTGAGCAACAATGGAGGTTCTCTTAAGAAATCTCCAAGAAATGATTAACTAATCAATAGCTCAACATTAAATCTCTGAATCCCAAGCAAACCATGACACAAAGGAATTTATTTTACCATAAGGGATTTACCCAACAAGAACTTAGGGTTTTAGAACCCTTTGATTCAACCAAAACTCTTCATTAAGATTAGCTTGAATGGAAGAAGAAGTAACATACCTGATATGATGATTTCCTCCAAAGATGCCCAACCTTCTCTTCTTCCTTGCTCTCCACGTTCACTTTGAACACACACACACACACCTTATACTGATTTTGGTGAAAAATGAGAGAAGTGAGGAGGCTCTCTCCTTTTTCTCACTTATAAACAATGGGCCAACTAACAAACCAAGCCCTAGCCCAAAACACCAAACAAATTTCAGGCCAACAATTAACTCTAATAACCCCAAGATTAGCAATGAAAATTTCGGGTTATTACAAATCTCATGCCTACCAATTGTGCTTTAGAAGATAATTGATCTGGTACATCTTGGTGTACCTCATTAGTGTTGACATTCAGTTATGATTGATCCAAGGGTGCATGAAGATCTCTTCTTACACTTCTCATCATAACCTCCTTTATCCAGGAATCCATGGGCATCGACCCTTTAATGGTAACCACATTCTTGTCTATGTGTAACCTCTTCCAATTCCCACGTACCGGCTCATGATGTAGTACCATAAGATAGCATCTCAGTTAGATATTTCATCAACTGCCCTATGTGTATCTACTATCAACTAAATTTTCTTGTACAACAAATGAGTCGGACCTCATCTCCAATTTAAAATCGGCCCACGAGCAATATTCAAATCGCCAACGAGGAAATGCCCCAATCTCGCAATGATATGTGACTTTATTCATTCATTGTATGTATAAGAGCACAAATTCAATGAATCATCACTAATAGACTATTACTGACGGAGGTATGTCATAGAAGAACCTTACTAACAGATCACCCATGAAAAATATTTGTTATAAAGAATTATTCGATAAATAAAACCAACAGGATTTATTGACGGTTGAAAACTAATTAGGGACAGAAACATCTATTGGCAAATAGTCACTAAAGTAATCTTATACTCTGTAAAATAAATAATAATAAAAAATTGGGAAGTAGTGATCGAACATGTTGGGGAAGAAGGAGATGTGAGATAGTGGACAGAGAAGGGTAAAGATTTACAAATACCCATAATACCTTTAATTTTAATTTTTTAATTAAAAATTACCAAAATAAACAATTTCTTAATTTATTGTGATTTTATGGTTTATATTGGATCTCACGCATCTCAAAGGAGTCCCCTATATATATATAGGGACGGGTTCAAATGAGAACTCAAATTTGGTTGTGAACGTGAGGACAAATGAGAGTGTAACACGTGTCACATTCAAATAAATATTTAGACTGAATATAGTATTTATTCAGTCTGGATATTTCTTTGTATATATATAGAAGAAAATTCAAATGAGAACTCAAATTTGGTTCTGAACCTGAGGACAAATGAGAGCGCGACACGTGTCTGAATTTGTATTATTCAGACTGAATGTGGTATTATTTAGACTGAATAATACTATTATTCAGTCTGAATATTTCTTCATTCTTCAGTTTGAATATGACACGTGTCGCACTCTCATTTGTCCTCACGTTCACAACCAAATTTGAGTTCTTATTTTAACCCGCCCATATATATATATATATATATAGAAGGAGGTTCAAATGAAAATGCTAAGTATTTAAGAAAACAAGAAAACCTTTTTTCATGTACAAAATCACATATGATTTTGAACTAACATGAAAAATGGACACGCGCGACTTTTGCCGCAGGTTAAGTCGCGGGAAAAATCGCGGCTAATCATTTATGATTTTATATGTGAATCGTATATGATTTTGTACATAAAAAAAGTTTTCTTGTTTTCTTAAATAGGTAGTGTTTTCGTTTGAACCTGCCCCTATATATATATATATGGGAAAGATAATATATAAAATATAATTTTGTAAACATGGGAAATTCATGATTCCCCGTGAGGATCCTTGTTCCCAATTGGGATGCGACGGAAACTTATTTTTTGATGGACGTGGGGATGAAAATGGGGATGGAGGATAGGAACCAGGATGCGGATAAAAGTTGGGATCCCAATATCCTCGACCCTATTGCCACTCTAACAAGATAAAGAGCTATTTCTCTTTGAGCTACTTTTAGTTGCAACAATATCCGAACATATAACTGATGATTTACTATTTTGTGATGATGAATCAAAATCCCAAATAACACCAAACTCAATATTTCATGAACATACAAGATATATCTAAATTGATCGATTATCATTTCAACAATTCATTTCAATATCAACATTCATAAGTAATACGGCTGTGAATTCTTTCAGGTTCATCCACTGCCTATGTTACTAGGCACAAGTGGTTTGGCTACGTCGTTTAAATGTGGAAATTTCATTTTCGTTTTAGGTGTGTCTGATCGTTTTATGCTTTTCTTTCTCCATTTATTGATGCAATGCTTGTCTCATAACTCTTGATCATCTCTTTGATCACTTTGTTCGGTTTATGTTGTGTTCAATCAACTCCAGTGTTGGACCCATGATGCCTCAACGGTCCCTCACTCCCATGCATCCACTCAACCGATTTTTGTAAGTAGAAGTTTTTTGAGGTATGAAAGGTGTACATACTAAAATACGAAGGGTGCTCCGGTATATTTGAAAATACCAAAAAAATCGGAATCAAGAAAAAAAAAACCAAAAACGTCCATCGAAATCAACCAAAAAATCTTAAAGATCCCAGGTTCGAATCCAAGGAGGAACAAAAATCTCCTTGTGGCCATAGAGGTTCAAATGCGGTGACTCTGGACCACCCGCGAAACGGATGGTTGCCCTGGGATTAGTCGGGTCGCATAGCGGGTTAGCTATCCAGGTTAATAAAAAACTTAAAGAACCCTCAAAACCGCGGAATTTGGAAAAAAAACACCATTAGTAATGCACCTACTTGGCAAAAATCATGGATTTGCCGCTCATCAACTCTTGAACCAGATTTGTGGCAATCTTTTTTCAACTTTGGCACAATCAATATGTTTAATCAACGTTGAAATCTAGGTGTCGTTTACTAAATGTTTATCGAGATGTACTTATCTTAGTGAATGGACATGACAAAGACCAAGAATCTTATTAGATAAAAGACATAAGAAGGACGGAAAATCTTACCCATTAAAAGGCGTAACAAGGATTGAGAATCTTACCCAATAAATAAGGGAGAAGAATTTACCAGATTAACGTTCACTAGGTAATTTTTTTTACCAATAATCTAGTTTGATGACCGAGAATGCTACCGGATAAGGTAAGTAAGAGTGACAACTATTGTCGTTAAACATTTATCAGGTAAGCTTTTTAAAAACGACGTGAAAACCACATGACCCTGGTAAATCCAAGCAGAAGTAAGATCTATGCCATAACCCTAATCTAGAAAATCGAAGGTTAAAAGTAAGAAATTTGTGTGAATTTAATTGCTTATGCATATTATATATATATACACACTTAAAGAGGTTGGTTCGTTTATAAACTGGATGAATCCTACAAACTAGTACAAATCATATATAAAAATAATTTTTTCATGATTTTATTCATCAAATGCTATGATTTAAGATTTTATTACATATATATTTATTTTATAATGTAAAAGTTTCACATGTATTTTTTTACATGTAATTTTTTCACAAGGTTAAATAAACATATATATAATAACATCTTAAATCATAGCATTTCATAAAAAAATTATTTTTATATTACTTTATATGAGTTTGTAAGATTTTATCTAGTTTACGAAAGAACCAACATCCACACTTAAAAAAGTGAAAATATATTTACCAAACACATAATTGTAATTGTTGAATTTAGACGATAAAAAGCGCTATCCATTTTGTCCTTGAAACCTACTATTATCTTCCATGCACATGTCTAAATCACAAGGCTTCTCTAGAACCCTCTACTTTCTTCTTCTACTCGCCCATGATTTCTCAATTCTTCCATGGTTTCCCCCATACTACTTCTTAAACCCCTTCCACACTCACACACTGATCTTCCCATAGCATTCTTGATTCCAATCACCAATATTCATTCAAATGTCTGCAACAACAACTTTCTCCCCTTCTTGTTCCTTCAAACCCCACATCACCAATCGCAATTCCACTTCCTTTTCGTCGTCAAAAACGTCTTTCTTCGGAAATCCCACATCAAATTGTAAGCGATCATGGGTGTTAACACCTCAAAAACGACGTGTTTTAAAGGTCGTGAGCGAGAAGGTGGTGGGAATCGATCTAGGTACGACCAATTCGGCGGTGGCGGCGATGGAGGGAGGGCAACCTACGATAATTACGAACGCCGAGGGACAGAGGACGACGCCGTCGGTGGTAGCGTACAGTAAGAACGGCGATAGGTTAGTTGGTCAGATCGCGAAGCGGCAGGCGGTGGTGAATCCGGAGAACACGTTTTTCTCGGTGAAAAGGTTTATTGGGAGGAAGATGATGGAGGTTGATGAAGAATCGAAGCAGGTTTCTTATAAGGTTATAAGAGATGATAATGGAAATGTTAAGTTAGATTGTCCTGCAATTGGTAAACAATTTGCCCCTGAAGAAATTTCAGCACAGGTATCACCACTTTTCATCAAGCTCTTTCTGTGAATCATTTATTTCAATTGAATTTATCTTTTTAATCAGCGAAATGTAAATTTGTGTACCTGTTTTAGTCTCAGGGTTGTTAAATGGATAAAGCTCTGTATAGATTAAGCCTTAAGGGCCTGTTTGCTAACAGCTTAATTAGCTTAACGGGACTCCAGCTTATTCGGTCAGCTATACATAACTGTTTGGTAGTGGCTTAATGGTATAGAAAGTGGCTTTTTTATTAAGCTTCTAGGGAAAGAGCTTTATGCAGAAAGCTAAGTTTTTTCAACCGGCCCCTCCCAACTAAAATCACTATCCTTCTTTTATTTGCAAACAAAAAGTTTCTCAATCTATCAAGAAAAATTAATCCATACAGACAACTTTATCCATTTAGGACTTGATGAAAAACGAACCAAAAAGCCCCTAAGAGGGTATTTGTCTTGGATGTTTATTCATAGATGGAAGTAGAATTTGGCCTTTTGAGCTTACTGAATAAGTCGTTTTTTATATCTATCAAACCACTACCAAACAGTGTCATAGCTGACCAGATAAGCTGAAATCCCATCAAACTCGTTAAGTTAACAAACATGCCCATAGTACGTCATTTAAGGATCGATCCCTGTAAATTGTCAGCAAAATAAGACTATAATTTCAGTTTTGATTTCAAATCTGAAAGATACAAAGCAAACAATCCACGATTCGAATGTCTTAATAGCAGTTTCCAGGGTTCGATTCGAGTCTTGTTAAATGACTGTTTGGCAGCAGCTTAATAGTATAAATTGTGGCTTATTCATTAAGCCTTTAAAGAAAGCTTTATACAGAAAGCTAAGTTTTTTTCAAACCTACCCCTCCCAATTAAAGATAAAAACTTCCACATACAGACAGATTAATCAACACAGACATCTTTATCCATATAGGATTGATAAATGAAGAAAGCCCCCTAAGAGGGTTTTTGTCTCGGAGGTTTTTTTCATAGACAAAGGTAGGGGATATTCGGCAGTTGCTAAATGGTTTGGTACAGAATGATTAAGTGGTCAGAATGATTAAGAGACTTTTATGATATAGATAAAATGAAATATAATTGTTTGGTAGTAATTCAAAATTAAATTAGGCCCCTAAATGGTTAAGGGAGGTCCATGATACAAAATCATTCAGAGGGTTTTGGAGGAACCTTTAAGAGGCAGACTTAGTTTTTACCAAACAGGATTCATCTCTTAGTGATTCAGATGTTGTCTGTTAATGGAACTGTTAAGAGGTAGACAAACAGCCCCTTAGTTTTTTGATCTTACTGAGTAAGTCACTTTTATATCTATCAAACCACTACAAAACAGTATTATAGCTGACCAAATAAGCAGAAAGTCCCATTAAACTCGTTAAGTTGCTAACAAGTAGGCCCATAGTACATCATTTAAGGATTGATTCCTGTAAATTGTCAGTAAAATAGGACTATAACTTCAATTTTGATTTCAAATTTGAAAGATACAAAGCAAAGAATCCACAATTCTAATCTCTTAATAGCAGTTTCCCGGGTTCGATTTGAGTCTTGTTAATGAATTCATGTTGATTTTCTGCTTATATTGCATATTAGGTTCTTCGGAAGCTTGTAGATGATGCATCAAAGTTTTTAAGTGATAAGGTTACTAAAGCAGTGGTAACAGTGCCTGCATATTTCAATGATTCCCAAAGAACTGCAACAAAAGATGCTGGACGGATTGCGGGTATAGAAGTTCTGCGCATTATAAATGAACCGACTGCTGCATCTTTGGCTTATGGTTTCGAGAAGAAAAGCAACGAAACGATTCTAGTGTTTGATCTTGGTGGTGGTACTTTTGATGTATCAGGTATGGTCCTTTGCCCCCCATCTCCTTTTATTTGGTAAAATGATCTAAAATATAGAGGGAATAATTGGAAGAAAGTGGAAAAAAAGCTTATTGAAACGTTACTTGAATTAGCTATTCAAAAAGCTAACTTGTGGCTAATCAGAAAGGAATTTTACAATAAACTCAAAAAATAAGTTAGGTTATGGTTGCCGTCTTGCCGAGTATGGGCTTAAGATGATTGGTTTCAAATAACAGGACTTTTTCAATAAGCTCTTGATCCGTTGACGGTTTTTGGCGTTCGTTGTGGATATATGATACGTTAGTGACATTCAGATGAATCTTTTTTCTATGCAGTTCTTGAGGTTGGCGATGGAGTGTTTGAAGTACTTTCGACTTCTGGAGATACCCATTTAGGAGGAGACGACTTTGACAAGGTTGGGACTTGACTATGAGCGTTTTTCTTGACATTTAGGTAGCGTTTGTTTTTTAAGAGGTGCTGTAGTCTGATTTCACTTCTGATTTATAAGAGGTGGTGCTGAAGTCTGAAATCTGAATCAGTTAGACTCTTTGTTTTTACGTCTGAATTCTGAAATCTGAATCAATCATTGATTTATAAATCCCTAACAATGCGGGTGTACGTGAATAAGAGGAATTAAGTGGTGAGGTTACCACTTTCTTTTTCAGATGATTTTCAGACTTAAGAGGGTCTAAAAGAACAAAAACAAAACAAACGGTCTGAATTTAAAAACCTCCGAACGAATAAGTGATAAGTGGTCATCAAGAGGTAAAAATTGAAAAAACAAACAGGGCCTTAATCAAGTAGCAGAACCGCTTTAATATGTTTTTATTTGAAATTTTGTTTATATGTCTTCTATTTGAAATTTGGAGCAGAGAATTGTTGATTGGCTTGCTGAAGCTTTTAAGAGGGATGAGGGCATAGATCTTCTTAAAGATAAGCAAGCTCTTCAACGGCTAACAGAGACGGCTGAGAAAGCAAAGATGGAGTTATCCACTTTGACCCAAACTAACATTAGGTATGACTTTTTTTAGTTCATATTGTTTTCTACCTAATAAAGATTCTTTCTTTCTTGTTTGGTGATGATTGATCCTGTTTTTTTATTTTTTGTAGTTTACCTTTCATTACGGCAACAGCAGATGGTCCAAAACATATTGATACTACGTTAACTAGAGTGAAGTTTGAGGAGTTGTGCTCAGATTTACTTGACAGGTACTTCTTTTTATAAGTCCAAGTGTGTTAAACTTGTTAGGATATGTGGATTCGCTTTTAGTTTCTTTTCAAAGAACCCTTATGGAGAGAGAAGAGGTTCCTACATGTGTGTGCGTATGTATATATAGGGTCAGGTTCAGGAGAAAACCTCAAAAAAAAAAAAAAAAACTGAAGAACACCCTGGTAGTCCTTCATCTGGATGGTATGCACAAATGCATGCTGGTAATTTATAACATGCATTCGTGCATAGAAAAAAAAAACGCTTGTATGTATTTGTGCATAGACGCACAAATGCATACCCTCCGGATGGAGGGCTCCCGGGGTGTTCTTCAATTTTTCTTTTTTTTGAGGTTTTCCCCTAAACCTCCCTCTCTTTCTCCCTATCTCTCTATATACATATATAAGTATATATAGATAGATTGATGGAGGATTATGGGAGAACCTTAAAACAACGGAGGACTGAAGAACTTATCCAAGCCGTTAGATTGATTAAACACCATGGGATGTGATTAAAAGGGTGATTACAACTTTAGTTATAAAATTAACTCCTCCCCTCCTCTATTTATCTGAGTCAAGAATAGAACGAATTATAGTCAAAATTCCCGCGAAACAAATTTTTAGGATCACTTTTTTCTCTTTAATTTGACACCCATATCATATTGATGTACTTCTTTATCCGTTTTGTGGTTCCTTCGTTATCTTTTTTTGATGTTCTACACGAACCATCAACCCCAGAGCCAGTTCTTGTGTCCGATGTGGGACACCAACAAAAGTACTTTGTGCTTAGTTGATGACTTGTAATCATTGCCAATTTGCCGTTATGGACGTGTCATTCCGGATTGCCTTTTGTGTTGTGCCTCTTCAAGATGATGACTTTTGAGCTTCAATTTGTGTCTCTATTTGCCATAGGCTTCGCACGCCTGTTGAGAATGCTTTAAAAGATGCAAACCTCTCTCTTAAAGATATAGATGAAGTGGTTCTTGTTGGTGGATCAACACGTATCCCTGCTGTACAGGAGCTCGTTAAAAAAATGACGGCTAAAGAACCGAATGTCACAGTCAATCCGGATGAAGTTGTTGCTCTTGGAGCTTCCGTGCAGGTTCCTATCCTATCTCTACCTTACTTCCAAGAACAATAAGGAATATGCTCGAGTATCCCCCCCCCCCAACACACACACACACACACACTTTCTATATATATATATATATATAGAAAGAGAGAGAGAGAGAGAGAGAGAGGAAAGTTCAAATGAGAACTCAAATTTGGTTGTGAACATGAGGACAAATGAGAGCACGACACGTGTTATATTTAGACCGAATAATGAAGGGCATTCAGAGTAAATAATGAAGGTGAAGTTCATACATTATTCAGACTGAATAACACTACATTCAGTCTGAATATTTCCCTCGTCGCGCTCTCATGTTCACAACCAAATTTGAGTTCTCATTTGAACTTTCCTCTATATATATATATATATATAGGGTTGGGTCCCGGTAAGGAGGTAAATTACGGTGAGAAGCGTAAGAAGAGATCTCCACCCTGTATCAATCCTAATTGAACCTCAACGCTAATGAGGTGCACCGCATCAACTCCCTTCTAAAGTGCAATTCATGGGTGGACATGAGATTAAAAGTGATCAAGAGTTCAGATCTCTTTTTACGCTTCTCACACGATCCTTTGCCTATATATATTAGAGGAATGCGAACTCAAATTTGGTTGTGAACGTGAGAACAAATGAGAGCGCAACACGTGTCATATTCAGACCGAATAATGAAGAACAGTGTCGTCCCTGGGGGAGGGCGGGCCGGGCGTACGCTCAGGGCCCAAGAGAAATAGGGCCCCGAATTTTTCATTTATTATATAATATATAATAATAGTTAAAAAAAATTAATAAATAAAAGCGACACAATGTTTTTAGTATCTAATATGATCCAAAAAAAAAACATTATATTAACGGCCCAAACATGTATTAACTAATTACATTGAAGAAGAAAATCTGTAAAGAAATTAATTGGTTGTTAATTTTTGTAGTATTATTTATTATTTTTTTTAAGTTTTTTTCTCTAAGATTTTTATCTACAAAAATATAAAACTACTTTGCCTAGACAACATTGATATATTATCTATAACTCATCTCCCACTAACCTTTTTGATTATTCCATCCGCATGAATTCTATATTTTTTATTAAAATACAGCAGATTTATTATTATTAACTAAGAAAACTCTTACATTTAGGAAAAAAAATTATCGACCATATCAGACAATCCAACTTATGTCTATATATTTAGAATTTCAAAACTAATTTTTTTTTTCTTACATTATTGATTCCTATTACCTAATATTAACCTATCTCTAAAACAACAATAACATCTCAAACTATAATTAAGATAGAGTTTTGATTCTAAGACTAATGATTCTTAAAAAATTGTTTCAATCCTAAAAGTTTAAAATGGTGATGAAAACATTAAATGATATATCATAGAATATGTTTGGTGGTAGAACAGATTTACGATGTTATGTAATAATGAGAGGAAAAATAATATTAATTTAGTAATAATTATTTAATGATTTTGCATATGAAAAAACTCAGAAAACAGTTTTATATTGAATTCAATGTTATTTTTTATGGTAAAAACAATGTATTGAACTAAAGGGCTTTTGGCCTAGCAGTATTAGAGCATTTGGCTTCCTAGGAGGTTAGGGGTACAAACCTCACCAAAGACGAGGAGGAGGTGTAAATTTATTTATTTCATTTGTCGTATATAAAAATTATATAATTAAAAAAACAATCTATTGAAAAATTTCGTACTTAACTAGGGCCCATTTTTACATTTCGCCCCGGGCCCAAAAAATGTCAGGTACGGGCCTGATGAAGAAAAACATTCAAACTAATGTAGTATTATTCAGTCTGCATGCAAGTATCATTCGGTCTGAATAATACTACATTCGGTCCGAATATTTTTCTTCATTATTCAGTCTGAATATGAATATGAATATGACATGTGTCGTGCTCCGTGGTCCTCGTGTTTACAACCAAATTTGAGTTCTCATTTGAACCCGCCGCAATATATACATATATATATATATATTATATACATCAAAAAATGGTCCTGAAATTTGAACCTTATGCTCGTGCTTTTGTGTGCTCAAATATATCGTGGTTTTGTATTTTTAGGCTGGTGTTTTGTCGGGAGATGTGAGCAACATCGTACTATTGGACGTTACACCTCTTTCATTGGGCTTAGAAACATTAGGAGGCGTGATGACAAAGATCATTCCGAGAAATACGACACTTCCGACCTCCAAATCAGAAGTTTTCTCGACGGCTGCTGACGGGCAAACGAGTGTGGAAATCAACGTTCTACAAGGTGAAAGAGAGTTTGTGCGTGACAACAAATCTCTTGGAAGCTTCCGATTGGATGGTATCCCACCAGCACCACGTGGGGTTCCTCAAATCGAAGTCAAATTCGATATTGATGCCAATGGCATCCTTTCGGTCACAGCTGTGGATAAAGGGACTGGAAAGAAGCAAGATATCACAATCACGGGTGCTAGCACATTGCCTTCGGATGAGGTTTGTTTTCTATTTCTTGCAATTTTCACTACAACGAAATCTGGTTTATAGGACGCCAAATATGTGTAGATGTTCTAATAAACTGTTTTGTAGAACTTAACTTTATACGTAGGGGTGAGCATCGTAACCGGGTACCCGCCTTTGGAACCGGAACTGCCGGTTCCGAAACCAATGTGATTGGTTCCGGTTCCTAAAATATGGAACCAATCAGAACTTGCTCTAGTTCTCATTTTTTGGAACCATTACCCGTTGGGTACCCAGAACCAAAAACGATGTGTACTCGCTACTTTTAAATAAAAAATTATTTTATATATTTATTAATAAAATTATATTACCTTTTAGGTTAGAGTTAGACGAGTTATATATGTTTATAATAGACTTAAAATTACATTTTTATCGGATTAGTTTTGGCCATTTGTAAGTATTTGTTGCTTTAAGTCAGTATGTTGTAATTTATAATAGACTTAAAATTACATTTTTATCGTATTCAATGTATTAAAAAAAATTAAAAAGTTGAAGCTGGGTACCCGATACCAGAACCGGTTCCCGACAGTTCTGGTTCTGATTCCAAAATATAACGAATCGATGTTAGCGGTTCTGGTTCAATGAAATTTAACTGCATACCCTGTTATGCTTACCCCTAGTTTACATGACTAAAGAATTGTGCCTCATAAGTAAAAATATTACTATTAAGTTTATAGGGTCTTGAAAAGGTTTTTGGGACAGTTTTGAAATGAAGTGCCTTATTAACTTCTCTTGTTGACATTTTTGAGAAGTTGTTGAATGTTGCTTTTGATTCGAAATGAAATTTTGGATTATAAGATTTGGAATGTTATTATAGGTGGAGCGGATGGTGGCGGAAGCAGAGCGGTTTGCCAAGGAGGATAAGGAGAAGAGGGACGCGATTGATACGAAGAACCAGGCTGAATCGGCTGTATACCAATGTGAAAAGCAGCTTAAGGAAGTTGGAGAAAAGGTTGCAGGTGAGGTGAAAGAGAAGGTGGAGGTGAAGCTGAAAGAGCTTAAAGAAGCTATTAATGATGGGTCAACTCAGACAATGAAGGATGCCATGGCTGCGTTGAACCAAGAGATGATGCAATTGGGTCAGTCTCTTTACAGCCAAGCTGGTGGTGGTGGTGGTGGTTCTGGTTCTGGTTCTGGTTCTGGTTCTGGTTCTGGTTCTGGTTCTGGTTCTGGTGAAGAAGGTGGTAAGGCTTCTGGTGGTAATGGTGGAGAAGATGGTGAAGTTATTGATGCTGATTTCAGTGAGAGCAAGTGAATGTGAGGTTGGGAGATAGATGGGTTTAGTTTGTAGTTGATTTGCTCTGTTTTTCTTGGTATGTAACTATGTAAATATGTATTATAGTTTCTAGCTACATTTTTAAGTAATATTATAAACGAAATGCAAATTAATCATATTTGTCAACTTTGGTGATGCTTTTTTTATATTAACCTGGATATCCAACCCGCTATGTCAGCCGACTAAATCTAGGGCGACCACCCCTTTTATGGAGTCATCGCATTTGAACCTTCATGGCCGTAAAGGGATTTTTATTCCTTTTTGGATTCGAACTTGAGACCTCCAGGTACTTTCCACCTTTGGAGTCTAAGCTCAAACCAATGATGCATCATCCTTGTGGTTTAACTTTGGTGACACTTGAACTCTTAACTTCCAGAAAGGTTGGCTTTCAGAAATGTTAAGGTTGGGATCTACTGGTAATCCATATATTGTTTGAGCTAAAAACATTTTGGGTTGTGAGAGATTTGTGGAGTTGTTTGCTGAAATTAGGCCGTTGGTTTTGTCGTTTTAGTTGATATGTAAAGATCATTAGTTGATGCTTCGATCAGTTTTGTTACATATTTTGTGGGGCATCATTTGTCTTTAGGACTTGCCAAATTTGATTCTAATGTTAACGGGTGATGGTCAATGCCAAACTCGTTTACATTTTTGAATTTTGGATGTCGATCAGATTTAAGGGATTTTATTGGTTGATTGTGTATCAAGGTGGAATGTTGAAAACATGTATATTATGGGATCGACCAATGTCCCATATACGAAATGATGCAAAACTCAAACCATGGAAATACAAATCAAACAATCCAAATACGTTCAATGCCCACACAAAACGAAGAAGTAATAATGAGGCGTTAAATTTGAGCTACCATTAGTGTGTTCAACTTTTTATCAGCTTGTAATTATGTGTTACCTTTGCACCACCGTCGACCACCAACTGATTTGAACCACAGTAGTTGGATTTCGAATTCAAAATCTTCAAAAAGGGTATTTTGGTCATTTACCAATATTTCATTCCAATTCCGAAGTTGCATTACGTGAACCAAATAGATAAATTCTAATTTCTTTAACAGATTTCATCAGTGGCGGACCCACCCTATAGGGAGGGAGGTCTCGTGCTACCGCTCAACTGTTAGTCGTAAGGGTAAAAAATGTCGCGATTCATAAGTTTTACGTGAGGTGCACCCGCTAAACTCTGATGTGTGCTCTGTGTTAAGGGAGCACAACTTTAAAAAAATCCCTCGAAATCAACAAAAAAAACTTAAAAAATCACTTGAAATCAACCAAAAATCATAAAAAATCACTCGAAATCAACCAAAAACCTTAAAAAATCTTTCGAAATCAACCGAAAAACTTAAAAAAGTCCCCGAACGGGAAATTCGGCTAAAAAATCTCTTCAAATCAACCGAAAAATATATCAAACAGCTTTGCGGACATTTGATACAATTTAAGGGTGCACCCGGTCGGGAAAAATCCTGGGTCCGCTATTGAATTTCATTCCAATATCTGTCAACCAAACAAATGGTCAAACCTAATAACATTCCATTTCAATTTCTTCAAAATCAAGTTCCTTTAACAGATTCCATTACAACCAAAAACATTTAACAAACCAAACGCCCCAAGTGTTACAGAAGTTTCTAAAGAATTGGAGCTTTCAGGGTATATTAGGGGTCATCATTGTGTATATAAGTAGGTTAAAATGAAGGCCAAGAAATTCAAACACATTACTTTTGATCATAGGCTAAAGATCATCTCACAAATTAAAAGCACAAAGAAACACAAATTAATTTCTTCATACATGCATATATATATATATATATATATTAAACATCAAAGGTTTGCTAGTTGTTGAATGTTGATGGGATAAACAACATCAGGGTTACCACTGAAAGCCATCCTTCCCATCAACACATTCACAGCTTCTGTTGGATGGAACGCGTCCCAAAACACATACTCATTCCGATTCGGACATGGCGTTTGTAACGGTAAACACGTTATTTGACCTCTATTTCGTCCTATCCCGCAACACCCTCTATTCACCACGCGAAAACCTGCATTATTTCATCATCGAGATTTTAGTTAGTTCTGCCCTTTTTAAGACGATAACCACAACAAAATAGGTATTTTAGGACGTACATAGGGGTCCTACTAGGGTACTTATTAAGGGGACTTCAAGTTTATACGAACAAAAACTGGACTCATATATATATATATACACAATAAATAGTTAAAACGAATTTAGACGACCTAACAAGTTCACTACGATAAAACTGATTTTGTAGGACGCCTAAAATGAAAAAAAAAACATCCTAAAAAAATATTTTATATGACACAAGTTTACAGGATCAAACCAAAAAATGTCCTAACTAAAAGTGTTACAATAAGTTTATAGGACACTTTTTGGTGTTTTAACAAGTTTTTTACGACCCCATAAAAATAAAGTGTCGTATTAACTACTGTATACATCATTATTTGAAAAAAGTGTCTTATAAACAAAAGTGTCCTGTAAAAAAGATGGGTTTGTAGGACACTTCTCAAAAGTTTCCTATAAAAGAGCTAATAGAACACTTTATTTTAAAAGCGTCGTAAAAAACGTGTTAACACGCCTAAAAGCGTTCTATAAACCTATTGTAACGCTTTTATATAGAACGCATCATGGTTTGGTCCTATAAACCTAAGGTTTATAAAGTATTCTATTAGGACGTTTAGAAAATCTAGGCCTCCTGTAAAGCCAATTTTGTACTATCTACAAAATTAGGCAACCTAATACAACGCAAAAAATAATTTGTCGTATTAGGCTTTTTTATATAACACTTTAAACAAATGGTCTATATATGAAAGGCTAAGAGGACATTTATTACAAGTGTCCTATATAGAAAAGTTTATAATATGATTTATTTTTTGTGTCTTTATTAATTAGATCGTCCAACTTCATTGATGGAACTTGTTTTAGTGGTGGAAAGGAGACGTTAATTAGATTGAATGTGGTCATGATACCATAATATCTAGCGTTTGCGAGGATATCTTGGAACATGTTATGAACGTCGATGAAAACGAATTTGGAACCAGGACGATTGGTGCTTAGATTGTTGATCATCCTCTTCATGTTTGCATTGAAAGGAAGAACGAGTTGGTTCACTTCTTCGGAGCATCTTCCTGTCGTTCCTTGTGCCAAGATGCTCGGAATACAACCCATCAGCCCGATCCCAGCTAGAACAAACTTTCGGGCTCCAAGATTGTAAAGTTTCTATATATTAATTCAACACAACAACATGAATCATTGTTAGAGTCTCACATCAGATAAACTTACACAGGTCTACTTCAATATATATATATATATATATATATATATATATAGAGAGAGAGAGAGAGAGAGCGGGAGATTTTATTTTACAAAGTCAAAAAATCTTACAAACTTACAAACCGTTTTCATATGTTGTTTCATATATATATATATATAGAGGAAAGTTTAAATGCGAACTCAAATTTGGTTGTGAACGTGAGAACAAATGAGAGCGTGACACGTGTCAAAATAAGCAATATTCAGACTGAATATACAAAGAAATATTCAGTCTAGTATACATTCAGTCTGAATATACAAATGAATTTTCAGACTGAATATTTCTTTGTATATTCAGTCTGAATATATACTATAATATTTCTTAGAACGGGACACGTGTCGCACTCTCATTTTTCCTCACGTTCACAACCAAATTTGAGTTATCATTTGAACCCGTCCCTATATATATATATATAGGGTTAGGTTCAAATGTGAACTCAATTTTGGCTGTGAACGTGAGGACGAATCTCAGCCACACATCTTCGGTTATGGTGGACGCGATCACGGAGGATTGACGCGATTCATGGGAGGGTGGAGATTATTAAAGGAGTAACTGCGCCAAAGTTCGCCTTTATCGAACCTGAGATAAGTATGGGAGATTCGTCCTCACGTTCACAACCAAAAATGAGTTCAAATTTGAACTTTCCTGTATATATATATATATGTGTTTGTGTGTGTGTGTGGGTATGTGTGTGAAACAACACATGTGTAAAATGTTTTATTATTATATTTGAAACTTACGCTGAGTTGAGTGGTGTATTCTTGGACCAATAGATCAGCGTATTGGTTGCCATCGTATTGGTTGCGAGTAGGGTAATTGGGCATAAGATAGTTGTTTAGATAGTCGTTACTACCCATTCCTACAAAGAAAATGCATCGAGCTAGCGCCTGACTAATATCGTGTGCCCCCAACGCATCGCTTATTTGATCCAAACTATTTTCAAAGTTCTTTATCTGTTGATTGAACGGAATTCGACCAACCTACAACCGAGAAATACTATTAATACGACTACCACTTTTAGACAATATTGCTAAAAGTACCATCAATCAATTATGAGGGTTATCATCATAAATAATCATATAGCTATTGAAGAAAGTTTATTTTTATAGTAACCTGCAAATTTTTCTTACGAAATAGCTAAGAAACAGCAAGTCAACGTCGCAAGTCACTTTTACTTGACATTTTCTGAATGTATTCAGATAAAAAGTGGCCCCCCCCACAAAAATAAATTAAAACACCCGCAGCTTGCAGCATCGCAAGGACTTTGTATCAACGCACAAATTAAGCAAGCAAAAGCTTCAACCCGTGGCACCACAAAGACATATACAACAGCTTGTTGCACCACAAGAAAAAATGTCTTACAGCGTTGACTTGTTGTTTCTTGGGTATTTCGTGAGAATAAATTTGGAGGTGGCTTAAAACGTAAAACTCTATATGTGTTTATTTACGATAATACCCCAATTGGAATCGAAACCTAACTGTGTACGATTGAATTCTAGTACCATAAATTTCCTACCTCGAACCTAATATGTATATATAGGCAGTGGCGGACACAGCTCCAAAAAGGGGGGGTCCCATCCCCCACTGAAATGTTAAAAAAAAATTATGTAGGCTAAAGAAATCTTAAAAATACTGTATTTAGCCTTAATTCCCCCAGTAAAAAAATTCAAGGTACCACATCTTGCCGAAGATTGACAAAAACACTTAAAAAGTCTTTTGAAATCAATAAAAACCCAAAAAAATCTTTCGAAATGGACAAAAACTCTAAGAAAATCCTTCAAAATCAACAAAAACAATAAGAAAATATCTTGAAATCAACTAAAAAACTTAAAAAATTTCCTGAAACACGTGGGGTGACAAAAATCTTGTATCCGCCACTGTATATAGGGTTAGGTTCACGTCAGACCACCTTGTTTTCGTGAGATCCATGAGACCACATTTTTACACATGAAACTTCACAGCAAAACGTCATGAAAGTAAAAAAAAGTTCGAACCTTCACAACAAAAGCACTATGAAGATTATCTTCACGGTGTTTTACTGTGAAGTTTCAAGAGTACAAAAGTGGTCACACGGGTCTCATGAAAACAGGTTGGTCTCACGTGATCCCATATATATATATATATATATATATATAAGTATATATATCAAAGAAACCATGAAAGTTAAACTTACAAAATTCCGGCCAGTGATATCAAGAATTCCGGCAGCAGCAGAAGCGAAATTGACACCATGCAGCATTTGGTCCGCTGAATTTGATGCTTGCGAATAAGGTGGTATCAATGGCAGTCCCAGTAGTTCAGCTGCATTAATTCATATTTAAACACAATTCAATTTGTAGATATATATATATACAGAGGAAGGAAAGTTCAAATGTGAACTCATTTTTGGTTGTGAACGTGAGGACGAATCTCAGCCACTTATCCAGTCAATAAACGCGGCTTTGACCTGGTTCCCCTCCTTTAATAATCTCCACCCTCCCATGAATCGCGTCCATCCTTTGTGATCGCGTCCACCATAGCCGAAGATGTGTGGTTGAGATTCGTCCTCACGTTCACAACAAAAAATGAGTTCACATTTGAACCTAACCCTATATATATATATATACATACACACTTCATTAAAGAAACAAATATATACATACTTATATATATATATAATATTTAGAGAGAGAGAGAGATAATACCTATGGCATCAACCATGGTGTAACCATTAGAGAATCGGCCAGTAGGACCTCCATTAAAATCGATGCCATAAGGGTAATAGTTAGCTTTAGCTAAAGAAGCCAAATCATTGTTGTTTCCATTATCTATAAGTGAGTCTCCAAATATGAACATCGCCGGCACCATCTCCGCCGTGGCTGCTGCTGCAATTTCTGCCTCCGGCGAAGATGCATCAAAAACACTACCACTATCTTCATCACAGACTACAGCACAACCACTGAACAAGATTCCTACAACCACCACCATCACCACCCATAATAACCTGCAACTAATACTTAACTTCAACATCATGATCTTTCTTCCTTGATGATCACCTTCCATACTCATTTGCTAATTTTTGAGTGTCAGTTGTGAGAGAAAGAGGAAGTACTCATAAGGAGTAAATAATAAAGGGAAGTTAGCGGTGGTTGGAGGGGTAGTAAATGTATTCACCTGTAAGTTTTGAATAGCAGTAATAAGTATGGCCGGCCTGCTGCAACTTCTTCACTTATCCCTCCATTCTTGATTAGGTTGGTGGTGTAAGTACAAGTTGTTTTTTTTTTTGTGTTTGACCCGCCCACCCAAATACCCAATAGGTGTTTTTTTCGTTTTTAAAATTTTATTTTAAACTTTCAAAAAGCTGGTCGCTACTGTGATTTAAGGCTTGTGTTTCAAGTCACGTTATGTTTGTGGCACGCCATGACCTAATGCGTGGATTTTTACAACCCAATATTTGATTATTCACTTAAAAAAATACTTTCACCTGCAAAAAAACACCCAGGAAAATTTCGGTGGTGGGTGATTACTACGGATCACTCAGGAAATACTAATGGTTCCGACGAAATCCGAATTTTCAAGAAAATATCAACGGATTACCCAGGAATTTCCAGGGTAATCTGTCAGTGATTTGATTTAGTCACCAACTTATGTCACGGTTTTGTGACGGATCACCCTTTTAGCGACAGATTTCCCAGGGAAATGCCCGTAGGTGAAAGCGTTACATTTTAGTAGTGATTCTTACTCTTTTTAATGTCTTATTTGTTAGTTTTAATGTATAACTTAATTTAATAATCACTTAATATCATTGACTCATTAGGTAACAGTAGAAAATATATGTTTGCATATATAATAATTTATATGATATAAAGATTTGTCGTCATAAGTCACGCCTTGAAAAAGCCACAACTAGCCTCGTCGTGACTTCTAAGACTTAAGGCTTGATCTCGCCGCCATACCACAGTTGACGCCATTTTGAATCTTGCTTTTTATTGATAAGAGACCGTATCGAAATATCTGAAAGTAAAATCAATAAGATCAAAAATGTGTGACAATTTCAACTAAGAGTTGCAAAAAGCTTCGTATTGGTTAGGACCGTAAGATTGTAAATATAATTTACGACCATTAACATTACTATTATTGTGTGATTTGTTTTATCTAGCATGTCACCATGAGCATCCTCATATGAAAATTAAGAGGGTAATTAAAGTAGTAAATCGAAACTTAAATTTTAGAGTCTTCTATAGTTAATATGGTGAAGGTACAAAAACACTTACTGTAAACTGTTGAAATTGGGAATTCACTTTTTAGTTCCTACTCATTAACCCGTACTTTCTTTTGGACACATGATATATCAAAACAAAGCTCTCACGTAGGACTACACAATTTTCATAAACATTTTTCCAATTTGTATTTGGACCGAATCTTGTTATTGGTTCCGAAATTGGCATAAAACTCATTTTTCAAAACTGAGAAGGTGTGAACAAAATGATTGTCAACCTTATTTTATTTCATTTAATAATTAACTTCTTACTTTATTTTGTATTAAGAAAACTATTTTAATGCTATCATAAACATAAATTCACAGATCCACCATTATAACCAGCGGTGAATCTTTTATTTGTCAAAACTATTGCTTATGTGCCTAGGTAGTTATCGTTCTTGTTATATAGTTTTTTTATAGTTTGTTCTCGTTCAAGTCTAATATATCTATAACCAGGGGCGGATGTAGAGGGGGATAAAGGGGGGGGGGGGGGGGGGGGGTGTCATAGGACCCCACTAAAATAGTTAAAAAATTATATAGGTTAAAAAAAATAAAAAATACTACATTTAGCCTTAGTTCCCCCCAATGAAATTTTCCAAGAAACCCGTCTTGCCGTCGATTAACAAAAATGCTAAAAAAATCTCTTGAAATCAATAAAAAAAGGGAATTTTTTTTTTCAAAATCGACAAAAACACTAAGGAAATCCCTTAAAATAGTCAAAAACATTAAAAAAAATATGTTGAAATCAACTAAAAAGCTTTAAAAATCTTTCGAAACACATCGGGTGATTTTACGCGTTTTTAATCTACCCTAATGGGACCTCAATAGATAAAAGTTCTGGATTCGCTACTGTCTAGAACTGATTTAAATTTCAACCCCGTTATAAAATTATAGCTTTATAAAACATATAAAATTATATTTTATTTTTGAAAAATTTAGGGAGCGGTTGAGTGAGAGTTGAGTGAAGGTATATGGGGAAGATAGGAATAAAAAGCTTTGGGAAGGTAAATGAAGAGGTGAATTGCGTGTTAATTAGGAAGGTTGCGTGCATGTGAACTCTACCCCATCTCATTACTATCGTTATCATCATATCATCTGTGTGGCCATTTAATACTTACAAAAAGACAATACGATTGTTGTTGATTTTAGTTATAATTATTTATTTATAGGACGTAAAAAATTTAACCCAAAGAAAGAACCGATTGAAAGTCGTCCAAAATATGTTTTAATTTAACCGATGTGATTTTATTCAAACTGTTTTATTAAAAATTGTAGCTTTTGTAATTATATTTGAAATGTGAATTATTTAAAAATAGAGACTACTAACCATGCATCTCATCTATGGTGATTTCTTCTCTCTAATGAAATCCTTATTCATGTTCTCTTATAAATCCCTCACTCTCTTATTTTGCCTCTAAAATCAAAATCAAAATCGACCAAGAACATTGATTTCAAGTTTAAAGAACCCTTAGATCAAATTCAAACAAAAACCCTAAATCGAATTAAAAAAAACGTAATAAAAAGAGGGGATTGTTGTGATTCTGCTTACACATGATGGAGGTGATTCAAGTCGTGATTTAAGAGAGGTGAAAGAGGAAGGTGGTATTCGTGATTTGGAAGAGGAAAACTCTTTCTAGGGGTGAGCACGGTTCGATTCGGTTCGGTTTTTGGCGAAAACCGAACCAAAAACCGAGTCGTTCGGTTTTTGAAAATCCAAACCGTTCGGTTTTCGGTTTTTTTGTCAGTTTGATTTTAAAACCGAATGGTTTAAACTGTTTTGGTTTTCGGTTTTCAGTTCGGCTTTTGGAAGACATACAAACATTCAGGGGCGGATGTATGTGTTACCATTAGGGGTCATAGGACCCCTACTAATTTATGCAAACAAGGCTAAATAAAATTTAAAACATGTTTTTTTATTGGGTTGGTAAACATGGAAAAGGCTAAGGGACCTCAACTACTCAACTTCTTTTGATATAGTTTTTATATTTGTTAATTGGGTTTTGATTTAAGATTCTTGAGTTTGATACTTAACTTGGGTTTGTTATTGGGAATTTAATTATAATAACCAATTTTGAAAACTGATTTACCAAAATGACCAATTTCTTTTTGAGTTTACTAAAATGACCAAAAATTCCTCGAAATACACCCCGAAATACAGAATTTTCGAGAATGTTTATTTGAATTCGGGGAAAAAAATTGAAACACCCTCGAAAATTGATGAAGACCCTCGAAGTGAAACACCCTCAAATGAAACATACTCGAATTGTTACTCGAAATAGACCCCGAATTACCTTAATTTCGATCATGTTCTCGAGGCTCTTTACTGCATTTCGAGCATGCTTTCGAGCATGTTTTCGAGCATGTTGAATACAGTATCGAGGGGGTTTGACATAGTGTTTTCGAGCATGTTTTCGAGCATGTTCAGGGCATTATCGAGGGTGTTTTCGAGCATGTTTTCGAGTATGTTTCATTCGTTATCGAGGGGGTTTGACATAGACAATTCGAGGGTGTTATCGAGGGTGTTATGGAATTTTCGAGGCTGTTCCATTGTCATTTCGAGGCTGTTCCATTGTGTTTTCGAGGGTGTTCAGCTTTATCAGTATTTTTTGATAGACTTCTTCCCAATGCAGGTAAAAACAAAATTTTTGGTCAAACAAGTCTATCAAAAAATACTGATAAAGCTGAACACCCTCGAAAACACAATGGAACAGCCTCGAAAACAATGGAACAACCTCGAAATGACAATGGAACAGCCTCGAAAATTCCATAACACCCTCGAATTGTCTATGTCAAACCCCCTCGATAACGAATGAAACCTACTCGAAAACATGCTCGAAAACATGCTCGAAAACACCCTCGATAATGCCCTGAACATGCTCGAAAACATGCTCGAAACACTATGTCAAACCCCCTCGATACTGTATTCAACATGCTCGAAAACATGCTCGAAAGCATGCTCGAAATGCAGTAAAGAGCCTCGAAAACATGATCGAAATTAAGGTAATTCGGGGTCTATTTCGAGTAACAATTCGAGTATGTTTCATTCGAGGGTGTTTCACTTCGAGGGTATTCATCAATTTTCGAGGGTGTTTCAATTTTTTTCCCCGAATTCAAATAAACATTCTCGAAAATTCTGTATTTCGGGGTGTATTTCGAGGAATTTTTGGTCATTTTAGTAAACTCAAAAAGAAATTGGTCATTTTGGTAAATCAGTTTTCAAAATTGGTTATTATAATTAAATTCCCTTTGTTATTTTGATTTAGCATTTGTCTTTAATTAATCATGATTTTTTTCTAACCAAATATAATTGCTTGCCTTCTTGCCCTTTGATTTCTTATTAGCGACTCTTAACTTACATGTTTATTATTTATTAGCTTATGTGTCTATTAATCAATAACTTATATATTTATTAACCATTACACATTGTGTTCATTTACAAACTGGTTTAATGCCAAGTGCCAACATGTTTTATATTACAAATTGGTTTAATTGTTTGTTCTTCTTCATTATGAACCAGTAGAATTTTGTTTTAACGTACATTTAGTGTGTTCATTTAGTTTAAGTGGAAACTATATAGAAAAATATATAAATAGTAGTATAATATGTCGAGGTAACCAAAATAATAAAAGATTAACTGAAAATTGAACCAAGTAAGTTATCTATATTCGGTTAACCGAACTGTAATAAGCCGAAAACGAAAACCCGAAAACATTTTTGTTGAAATGAATTATTTGGTTTCGAAAAAATTCGGCACCCCAAAATGTGCCCCCAACTATAAAAATTTATGGATCCGCCACTGCAAACATTTCATATATGTTTAAAATTAAAACTAGGTATACATATATATATATATATATATATAAGTGATAGTGTTGAGTTTTATCTGTAAACATTTATCATGTAAGTGTTTGGTAAACGACCTTAAATATAACCCTTAATTATTTTTCATTTAATAATTTTTTACTTTAAAATTGTATTGAATGATATAATGTTCATTTTACGCCGGCTTCAAACATTTTCCATACCAATTTAAAAGTTTGAGGAACTTTTTTAACATTTTTATAGTTAGCTTACATATTTGATTACAAACTTCACTGGCCTCCTTTATATTATCTATATTAATAAAGGAGTGTGTACAGAATTTTTTGTATTATTATATTCTTGAAAATATAAAAAGTTGGTTTTGATTTAGATGTATGTGAGAATAATTCATTTGTAGAAGTATCATTAACATCTATGGGTGTCATTACCTTCTCCTGTTAGTATTAACTACATAAATTCTCGTTCAATTTTAATTAATATAGAACAAAATAGCATCCATTGTGTGTTTTTAAGAACTTTTTGAAAAAAAACTACTAAGAGATTTTTCACATAGTGGAGAGATTTTTTACATGACCTTTTTGGTAAAAGAAATTTGTCATGAATCGTAACTTCACGACCTGTTTTTATATTTACGTATTTAATCAGTTTTTAACTTTATAGAATTTTATAAAATGTTTATATTTAATCAAATTTATTAAAGTAACCATATTTAAATAAAATTATTAAATAAATAATACAAATAATACATAATTAAAATAATTATATTTTTTATATATTTAAATTAATGTCTCAAATTTAACATACTTATATAAAAAAAGAGTTAAATACAAATTTGGTCACTGTGGTTTACAAATATTAACACATAAGGTTCTTCAAAGATTTTTTTAACATCCAACATCACTGTGGTTTTTATTTTATAACACTGAAGGTCCTCCATCCAACTTTTCCGTTAAATATTAATCTTTTAGCATATTTTCTTTATTTTTCAAACTACATGGACCAAATCTGTAATTTACTTTAAACTATATAATTATATTAATACTTTATAAATTATATAACATATTTATATGCATCTAATATTTTTATTTAAAAATTATTTATATATTTATTTTTTATAAAATGTATTTTGTATTTATATTTATATAAAAAAATACAAATAACTTTATAAAATATATGAAATGTTCAATTTATATAAAAAACAGTTAATTTAATTTAATTGAATATATGGAAGCTTCAAAATTCAAATACATAAAATATATAAAAATATAAAATATAAATACAAAATAAATTTTTTAAAATATAAATATAAAAAAATCTTAAATATATAAAGAATTAATAATTTGTAGATATACATATATACGATGAATAGAGATGGTGACGAATGCAAGACGGTAGATTTTTATGAGAATCATTTTGATGACAACGAGTTTGTATATGCTTGAATTTAACTTTTATATTTATATACCATATATATTTATATCTACATATTATTAATGTTTTGCATATTTAAGATTATATTTTATAAAATTTATTTTGTAATTTTATATATTTATGTATTTAAACATTCCATCTATACATATTTTGTATAGATATATATCTATAAATTATTAATTCTTGTATATTTAAGATTATATTATATAAAATTTATTTTGTACTTGTATTTACATTTATATTTTTATATATTTTATGTATCTGAATCTTGAACCTTTCGTTTATGTAATTTGTATAGTGGTTTTATTTACTGTTAATGTATTTGAATTTTGAAGCTTTCATATATACAATTTGTATAATTATTTGTTTTTAATATAAACTGAATCTTCTATTTATTTTATAAAATTATTTATATTATATATATATATAAATATAAAATACATTTTATAAAAGATAAATATATAAATAATTTTTAAAATAAAAATATTAAATGCATATAACTATATAATATAACTCATGAAATATATAAATTATATAATTAATAAGATATTGATATAATTATATAATTTAAAGTAAATTACAGATTTGGTCCATGTGGTTTGGAAAATAAAGAAAATATGCTAAAATGTTAGTATTTAACAGAAAAGTAGGATGGGGGACCTTCAGTGTTATAAAATGAAAACCACAGGGACGTTGGATGTTAAAAAAATTTTGAAGGACATTATGTGTTAATATTTGTAAACCAGACCAAATATGTATTTAACTCTAAAAAAACTATACTTTTTTAATAACCCGATTTTTATTTTTAGTACAAAATTTTAAATTAACTTTATAAATTTTATTGGACATACTTTTATACAATTTTTATAGATTCCTAATAATACAATCTTTATTTTTAATTGTACATTCTTCTAAATTTAACTTTTTTTAATTTTTATTGTATATACTTTTATATAATTTTTACAGACTAATTTCTTGATAGCCTATTTTTTATTTTTTATTGTACATACTTTTAAATTAATTTTTTTTTATTTTTATTCTACCAATTTTTATTGTATACAATTTTTATTATGTACAATTTTTATTAAAGTAATAATATTTTTTTGATATAAATAAATATGTATTTATATAAATTTTAATATATTGTTTTTTATAAATAAGAATGTACTAATATAAAGCTAAAATAAATGAAACTCTGAAAATTTTAAAAAACCTATGAAAAACCTTGAGTAATGTTTTGACGTAGTGAAAGTATGTTGAAATTTTGAAGTTGTTAGAAGTAACTTTGAAAAGAAAAGATGGTAAAAACCCTAGTGAAAAATATCAAGATAGTGGATGCTTTTGGAAAACAAATTCATTACAAGAACAATAACCTTTTTAATGGCCATTAATGTTATTTTTTTGGAGTAAACTATAAATTTCATCCTTATATTTGTCAAAAATAACATTTTTCGTTCATGTAGTTTTGAAATTACAAGACGTCAATCGGGGTTTGGGAAAACGTCCAAACGTGATTCCTTCCCCTAACGATCGTTTAAAAATTCCGTTAAATGAAGAGCATGTTTGTTATTTTATCAATTGTTTTTGTCTTTTGCATAATCAAAATCGATTTTATAATTTTTTGGCCCCTATGATTTTAATTGGGTAAAGGACAAAAAAAGTATAAAGGAACGAAAATACCCCTTATTTAACGGAAATTTTTATGGCCGTTATAAAGAGAGACACAATTCGAACGTTTTTACAAACCATGATGACCATCTTGTAATTTTGAACTACAAGGACGTAAAAATGTTATTTTCGACAACCACAAAGACCAAATTTGTAGTTTACTCTTTTTCCATTAATCTTTGCCAAAAAAATATTAGTATAATTGTTGAATATTGGTAATATGTAAATTAGTAGTGGCTTAATTTGATATAGAAAATGGTTTATTAGTAAGTTTTTAGGATGAACTTTATGTAGAAAGTCAAGTTTTTTTTTCCAAAACTTGTATCTTTCAATTGAAAAAGACACTCATTCTATCAATGAGAAAACTCTCAAACATTTCCAATTTTTTTTTTTTTGCTTTGTGTTCCTCCTTAGAATCACAGTCTTTTCAGATCCAGATTCTTTTTCTTGAAGAAGTATAAGAAAGTTATTCAAATGTTTTTTCCCTTTAATATGATCGTTCATCATTTTATCAGAGAAAACTTATTTGAAACACATTTTCCTGAATTCTTGTTTTTCAAAACCTTTGGTTCCATTGCAGGTTATATTCAGTCTGAATATAAGCTACAATTTTTGGTTTGTATACTTGTAGCTTATATTCAGACTGAATATATTCTATAAATAGGTGTGTGAATAATTGTAGCTTATATTCAGACTGAATATATTCTATAAATAGGTGTGTGAATAATTGTAGCTTATATTCAGACTGAATATAAGCTAGAATTTGGGATTTGTATACATGTAGCTTATATTCAGACTGAATATAAGCTACAATTTGAAGTTTGAATAATTGTAACTTATATTTAATCTGAATATAAGCTACAATTTGGGGTTTGAATAATTGTAGCTTATATTCAGATTGAATCTAAGCTACAATTTGGGGTTTGAATAATTGTAGCTTATATTCAGACTGAATATAAGCTACAATTTGGGGTTTGAATAATTGTAGCTTATATTCAGACTGAATATAAGCTACAATTTGGGGTTTGAATAATTGTAGCTTATATTCAGTCTGAATATAAGCTACAATTTGGGTTTGTATACTTGTAGCTTATATTCAGTCTGAATATAAGCTACAATTTGGGTTTGTATACTTGTAGCTTATATTCAGTCTGAATATAAGCTACAATTTGGGGTTTGAATAATTGTAGCTTATATTCAGACTGAATATAAGCTACAATTTGGGGTTTGAATACATGTAGCTTATATTCAGACTGAATATAAGCTACAATTTGGGGTTTGAATAATTGTAGCTTATATTCAGACTGAATATAAGCTACAATTTGGGGTTTGAATACCTGTAGCTTATATTCAGACTGAATATAAGCTACAATTTGGGGTTTGAATAATTGTAGCTTATATTCAGACTGAATATAAGCTATAATTTGGGGTTTGAATAATTGTAGCTTATATTCAGACTGAATATAAGCTATAATTTGGGGTTTGAATAATTGTAGCTTATATTCAGACTGAATATAAGCTACAATTTGGGGTTTGAATAATTGTAGCTTATATTCAGTCTGAATATAAGCTACAATTTGGGTTTGTATACTTGTAGTTTATATTCAGTCTGAATATAAGCTACAATTTGGGTTTGTATACTTGTAGCTTATATTCAGTCTGAATATAAGCTACAATTTGGGGTTTGAATAATTGTAGCTTATATTTAGACTGAATATAAGCTACAATTTGGGGTTTGTATACTTGTAGCTTATATTCAGACTGAATATAAGCTACAATTTGGGGTTTGAATAATTGTAGCTTATATTCAGACTGAATATAAGCTACAATTTGGGGTTTGAATAATTGTAGCTTATATTCAGACTGAATATAAGCTACAATTTGGGGTTTGTATACTTGTAGTTTATATTCAGACTGAATATAAGCTACAATTTGGGGTTTGAATAATTGTAGTTTATATTCAGTCTGAATATAAGCTATAATTTGGGGTTTGAATAATTGTAGCTTATATTCAAACTAAATATAAGCTACAATTTGGGGTTTGTATACTTGTAGTTTATATTCAGACTGAATACAAGCTACAATTTGGGGTTTGAATAATTGTAGCTTATATTCAGACTAAATATAAGTTACAATTTGGGGTTTGAATAATTGTAGCTTATATTCAGTCTGAATATAAGCTACAAGTGTACAAACCCCAAATTGTAGCTTATATTCAGTCTGAATATAAGATACAATTATTCAAACACCTAAATACAACCTGGCGATTCAAATCAGAACCAGACATCATCATCTTCCCCAAATTTCTTCATCATCTTCCCCATATTTGTTCAAATTAGAACCAGGTATCATCATCTTCCCCAAATTTATTCACACCATCTCCTTCGAACCTCAGATTTCGTCAACTCAGACAAAGAAGAAAGGTAAGAAGGAGAACCCCCACACCTGCAACTTTTTTCTTTTCTGCTTATTTTCTTCTTTGTGCCTCCATCGTGCCTGGATTTAAATTTCTTTGACCATGAATTTCGATTGATGAACACAATTTTGGATTTTGATTTCCAGATTCGATTGAGAACTGGAGATTTTTACTCAAAAATTTAATTCAGATAAAAACTTCCAAAATTACCCCTCAAGCCATGTTTAAAGATTAGCTTGAATATGGCTTAGATGAAGGGCTGAGATTCATCCTCATGTTCACAATCAAAGATAGGTTCACATTTGAACTTTCCTCTCTCTCGCTCTCTCTCTCTCTCTCTCTCTATATATATATATATATATAATGATATGCACTAATGCATATCGGTAACCTGTAACATGCATTAGTGAATATTCATCAATGCATCTGTAATGATAGATGCATTGATGCATAAGAACAAAAATTACCAGTATGCATTAGTGTATACCGTCCACATGGAAGCCTCCCAGGGTGTTCTTCAGTTTTCTCTTTTTTTAGCGTTTTCCCTTGAACCTCCCTCTCTTTCTCTCTCTCTCTCTCTCTATATATATATATATATATATATTCAATTTTTCAGTTAAAAAACTTTTAAATATTGAGAACACTTATCAACTTGTTCGATTCATTTCCTTTCACTATGTTTTTAAACTTTTATCCATTTGATCTATTTATAACAAAAGATAACATAAATTCAATTCCTCATCAAAGGATCGTTCTCAGTCGTTGTATCATGAAAAATGAAGTCTACTATTGGACACAAAACAAATCTAGTTTAAAGAAATTATATCTACCACAAACTTCGACTGATAATTCTTTCACGTATCCCTATAATATGTTTTCGATATTAATTGTATATTGTAACACCGGTATTTTTAGAAATTCCTAAATTGGTTGATCTAAGTCTTTTTTAAGAAGAAAGAAATCCTAGATGAAGTTTTGGGTGTTAAATAATATTTGGTAATTGTCGGTTTAGGATTTTGGCAGCTCATATAATAAACTAGAAGTTATTGGGCGAAATATACATTAGCCGCGAGGCCCGCGACTTATGCCACGACCTTCCCCGCATGGGATGTAGCGTGACTCACTGTTTGTTTGGGGGTCTTCACGCACGGCCGACCAGCGCCACGACCTTGGTCGCGGGCCAGGTTGCAGGAAGCCTTGTTGGGCGCAACGATGACTAAAAAGTCGGATTTTAGCCAAAAGTTCTTCCATTCCTCATTTCTCACATGATTGATATATCTAAAAATGATGCACCTGTATGTAACACTAGAATGTAATGAATCCATAAACATAAAAGTTTATTTATTTATAAGATGTACACTCTCCCTAATTGACTATAGACTGTATTGTGTTGATGTTAATGTGTACTTGTCTTTGAGCTTATTATATCATTAGACTATAGACTGAATTGGGTTGATGTCAATGTATACTTATTCATATGCTTACAATCCCATATGGACGGGATTGAGTTGACGTCACTAACTATAAGCTTATTCTATAATAATGCTCCTATAACATTGGTTGTAACCTACTATCATGTTCTGTCAAACTTATGGTTAAAACGGGTCTCTCCTGCTATCTTCGATATTTTGTAACTTCCCAAAGGTAAGCGTGAGTTCAAATGTTTTAATACCTTATTTAAAGCTATGTTTCCGTTTTAAAAGATTTAGAGCTTTGTTCATATAACTGTTTGTTCTCACTAGGTTTTAAGCTTAACACTTTTTCTCAAATGACATGTATATCGGGTTTTCTTAGTGATGGGACTCCGAAGGTTTGAACAAAGCGTTAGTACCGGTTGGGGCAACTTTGGGATTACACTGTTGAGTGTACTCGGAGTTACTAGATACGATTCTTTTGAGAATATTTTTTTTTATTAAACTGGATATTCAACCAGCTATGCGATCCGACTAATCCCAGGGCGACCACCCGCTTGGCCGGTAGCCTGAAGTCACCGCATTTGAACCTCCGTGGCCACAATGGGTTTTTTATTTCTCACTGGATTCGAACTTGAGACCTCCAGGTACTTTCGACCTTTGGAGCCCAAACTCAAGCCATTGAGGCACCACCTTTATGGTTTCTTAATTTTGAGGATATTAGCAACACCTGAATGTAATTTATATTTCGATCTAGTGTAGATTATTAAATTGTTGTTTAGTATCTAAATCTTGGTGTAAACTCTTATACTAAGGGGGTGTTTGGATGAGCTTATTGACTTATAACTTATTATCGGTGTGGAAAAGTGCTTATGAAAATCCGATAAGTTAAAACTTTTTACTTCTTAGAAAACAACTTATTTCCGGCTTGGCACCGGATAAGTTGTTTTACCCAAACACTTAAAATGACTTATTACCGGTACCACACCGAAATAAGTCAATAAGTTGTTTTGATAAGCTTAAACAAACACCTCTTAATTCTCATTTCATTAGGTGATCTTTATACATTTAAGCTTATTTCAGTAGATTGTTTCATATTTCTAGGGTGTTACATATATCTTTCTATATTTTCATATAAATTAATTGAAAAGTGAAGCCCATAAATGAAAATAAATATATGTAACATATATATATTGATAAAAAAAATATAACATGAAAATTTAAATTGAGGAGTAAAGTTTGGCAAGTGTTGCATGACATCAAGTGGGTGTCATATTGAATGCACCATTGGGACGGACCATAGAGTGTGCATTGGTGGAGTCCATCAACCCCATTAACAATTAAAAAAGCAATTGCTAATAATAACCAATCATCAACCCTTTTGAATTAAAAACCATTCCTTTCTTTTTCTAAGTGGAAAACAAACAATACCAACCAATTAAATTTTCGATTTATGCTCTTTGATTCAACTCATATTATTTTTAGGTATAAGTTCGAGATTCTTTATTAAAAACATTTATTTTATGTACGGAAAGTGGTTATTTTCGTTGTTTTCTAGCACTTGATAAAAGAATATTTTAACATATAATTAAGTAAGAAAAATTATGAAAGTCTAGTTAATGTGAGATCTAACACGTTCTTTTTAATAAAGACTATTTGGATATAGAGTGTTGAGTTCTTAGAGTGATAGACATTAGCTATGATCAGTGGCGGATTCATGATTTTTGTCCACTGAGGTCTCATTAAAGTAGATTAAAGACGCATAAAGTCAGCCGACGTGTTTCGAATGATTTTTAAAGATTTTTAGTTGATTTCAACGGATTTTCTTAGTATTTTTAACCATTTTGAGGGATTTTCTTAGTGTTTTTGTCGATTTCGAATGATTTTTTTCGATTTTTTTTATTTCACTGGGGGAACTAAGGCTAAATGTAGTATTTTTTACTTTTTTAACCTATATAATTTTTTTTAAACTATTTCAGTGCGGTCCTGTGGCCATCCCCCCCCCTCCCTCCCTCCCTCCCTCCCTCTCTTTATCCTTCTGCATCCGCCAGTGGCTATGATAGATACCATATAGAAGTAAGGGTTACTTGATTGGTTTTTCATTAAGTTTGTATGAATAAAGTTGTAGGTGTGATTAATCTGATTGTATAGATTAGGAAATTTTTTGTTTGGAAAGGTATTTTCATAGATGGATGGAACATGTTCTTTAATTGGGAGAGACATATTTGAAAAAAAAATCTTTTCTACATAAAACTCCCAATGTAAGTCACATTCTACATCAATAAGCTACTAAACAATCATATATAGCTGATTGAATAAGTTATGAGTCTTATTAAGCACATTAAGTTGTTAACAAACATGCATTAAGATGTTATCAAGTTTAAAAACTTGATTGTATTATTACTAGTAGGTGTGTGGGTATATATATACATCTTGAGAGAATCGTACCCAACAAGAGTAAATCGTAACCTACAAAACTAAATCGTAACTTACAAGATATTTACAGTCGAATAATTATTAGAGAATATAGGATTGCCGTAGAGATTGGTTTTGTGTATCTCTATCGGTTTCGAATGTTTATAGATACATGTCAACATCTACAAGGATGAACGAGAGCTCAGGGTGGGACCTGACCAAAGGCGGACCTATGTACATTGTCTTGGCGTAGTGGAAAAAAATTAGGAGACTTAAAGGTCTATCCACTTTATTTTCAGTGTTCACTTATATTTCTTCAAACTGAAAAGTAGAAGTTTGTGGTGGCAGAGTCAGCGTACATGATACTATGTTAAGGTTTACTCTTTGGAAGAGCGCATATTTAAATCATGCATTTATCAAATTTGGAAGAAAAGACGAATAGAAGGGTCAAATGGTGCCAACAAGTCTGTAATAATAACAAATTGACCGATATATCTTTTAGATTATTTTTTTATAGTCAAATGGTCGTGTGATAAAAGATAAAGGTGGACTTTTAAAAATGAGTAGTATTTAATGCTATATATGCTTTTGATCATGATTTCTATCCACATTTCTCTTGTTCTTGCATCCGAGCTCGAAGGAAATTCATCGATAAAATGCAAATAATTGTTTCGATTTCCGAGCTTCTTGTTATTGCTGTTGTCGTTGCTCTGCATGTTAACGGAAGTCTTGGAGATTTAACTTCGATCGTAAACGGAAACCCTTTGAAAAAAATCAAAGACGAACTCGATGGATTGGCTTTCATCGACCATAGACTCTCTATCGTCTATCCGTTGATACAAAACTTCAAAAACAGCATATCATTTGACCCCCTCAACATCACTGGATCTTGGGTGGGGTCAGATATATGCAGTTATACAGGGTTTTACTGTGACAACCCACCCGACAACAAAACCGCCATAACCGTCGCTTCCATCGACTTCAACGGATTCCAACTCGCGGCCCCGAGTCTCGACGGCTTCCTCGACCAATTACCCGATCTCGCACTCTTCCATGCCAATTCCAACTTCTTTTCCGGTACCATCTCTCCGAAAATCGCTAATCTCCCCTATCTTTACGAATTCGACATTAGCAACAACTTATTTTCCGGCCCGTTTCCAAACTCGATACTCGGAATGAACACGTTATCGTTTCTCGATATCCGATTTAATCGTTTCACGGGTTCGATTCCACCTCAACTTTTCACGAAAGATTTAGACTTCTTGTTCTTAAACAACAATAATTTCTTCCAAAAACTCGCGGACGTTCTCGGAAACTCCCATATTCTTTACCTCACCTTAGCCAACAACAAATTCTACGGACCGATTCCTCGTACAATCGCTAAATATTTCTCCGGTTTATCGGAGGTTTTGCTGTTAAACAACCGGCTGACCGGCTGCATCCCTTATGAGCTCGGTTTCTTGAAAGAAACGGTCGTTTTTGACGCCGGAAACAACCTCTTAATGGGTCGGATACCGTTTTCATTAGGGTGTATGAAGAAAGCAGAAGTGATCAACTTCGCCGGAAACTTGTTGCATGGGGTGGTGCCGGAGGTGGTTTGTGCGATTAATGGTCTGAATAATCTATCGTTATCTGATAACTATTTCATTCACGTAGGTCCGATTTGCCGGCGATTGATGAGAAAAGGGGTGGTTGATGTGACGAATAACTGTATACCAGGGTTGCCGGCGCAGAGACCGGTGGCGGAGTGTGTGGCGTTTTTTGCGAAGCCGATGTATTGTTCATATATGCATACGTACCATTATCTGCCGTGTTGGTTGCCGGAATTTAGTGGTTCTCCGATGGGTTTGTCGGAACCGGCGCCTTCTCCGATTTGATTCCGATGTGATATGCATGACACTTGTTAAGTTTCTTGCCGATTACGTAATGTGATTATAGTTGATACTATTTTTCTTTTCTTTTTGACCGATTATTATCTGTAAAACATTCACCTTTTAATATCATCCCCACGAATTATCTTGTTATATTCTCGAATTTGGTTGGAAAAAAATGAGGAGGAAATTAAATGATTTTTTTTTAATGGAGATAAAACTTTATTGGAAAAAAAAACAAATGCGTAAACGTGAACAAAAAAATTCAGTTAAGATAAAAGAAAAATATCAAAGCAACAACAAAACAAGCGAAAAAAAACACATATATAATTATCGATAATCCATTGGAGGAGGCTGAGAACTAAAACCCTGAACTAGACTCTAAGGATCCGTTTGGTTTGCGGAATTGTTTTTGAAGGATTTGGGTTTCATGGAAAGATTTGGATTTAGAAGGATTTGAATTTGAATGGATTTGAAAACCATAAGTGTGTTTGTTTAGTAGGATTTGCAATGGAATATGATTTCCATTATTTATAAATAATTTATATAAAAATATAAAATATTATAAAAATTATTAAATTACATTTTTATTAATCAATTATTACAAAACAAATGTTTTTAACATTTTAAAAACATTATTTCATACAAATCCTATGAAATCCCGTGAAATCCCGATCATCCGTCAAGGATTTCAAAATCCTATGTTTGTTGGATTTCAATTGAATCATAGGATTTTAAATCTTTACCATTTTGCAAACCAAACACAAGAATTGATTAGATTTAAAATCCAAATCCCTCAAAATCCATTCCAATCCCGCGAACCAAACGCGTCCAGATGCAAATCTATTGTAATCAGTGGTGGATCCAGAATTTTTGTCTACTGGAGTCCTATTAAGGTAGACTAAAGGTGCACAAAGTCACCTTACGTGTTTCGGGAAATTTTTTAAGTTTTTTAGTTGATTTCAAGGGATTTTCTTATAATTTTTGTCGATTTTGAAGAATTTTCTTAGTGTTTTTGTCGATTTCGAAATATTTTTTCGGTTTCTTTTATTGATTTCAAAAAAAAATTCTAGTGTTTTTGTCAATCGTCGACAAGATAGGGTCCTTTAGAAAATTTTACTAGAAAGGAACTAAGACTAAATATAGTATTTTTGATATTTTTTTTAACCTATAATTTTTTTTTAACAGTTCACGGGGGCGTTTGGTTCGCAGAATGGAATTGGATGGAATGGAATCTGTCAAAGGAATTTGACTTTGAAGGAATTGGAATTGGAATGTTGTCAGGTTTGACCGAAATTTGTTTGGTTAGCGAGTGGAATGGAATCTGTTGAAAGAATTGGAATCTGTCTGTTTGGTTCACAGAATGTAGCTTTGGAATTGGAATGAAATTCCAGTAAATGACTAAAATACCTTTTTTATTAAATTTAATTTTTAAACTAAAATTAGTTTAATAAAATAATTATTAATTACTTCAATTTTTTTAACACTAAAAATAATTTGAGCTTTTTTACAGCTAAAAACTGCATAAAACAGTTAAAAACTACATAAACAGCAAAAAACTACATAAACTGCTAAAAAGGCAAAAATCATAATTTTTTTACAGCAAAAATAGCTAAAAACTGCAGAAAAAAGCAAAAAACTACAGCAAGACAACATTTGTTAGGGCAAAACATATTTTAGTTGTTGCATGAGGCGATGGAGAACCTAACTGTTAGGGGTGAGGAAAAACCGAACCAAAACTGAAAAAAAACCGAGATACCAAAAAGCCGAGTGCCGAAAACCAAAAACTAAAAAAAACCCCCGAAATACAGAACCGAAATCCAAAACCCGAAAATTGAAAAAAAGACCCCGAAAAAATGAACCGAACCGAAATCGAAAAACCGAAAACTGAAAAAAAGAACCCTGAAAAAACCGAACCGAAAATCCAAGTGAAGAGGTGTCGGCTTCTTTTTTTAGAGATTAGGGTTATAGTTCTTTTTTAAGATGAGGGTATTTTAGGCATTAATAAAAGAACCAATTCAATTCCAATGAAATCTCATGGTTAAGGTAAGAAATCTCAAGTTGCCCCATTTTGGAATTCTTAGGAATTTACCAAATTCCAATTCTTGAAAATAATGAACCAAACAAGGGAATTGAAATCTTGTCAAAGGAATTCAGATTCCAATTCCACCAGATTCCATTCCATTCCGGCGAACCAAACGTCTCCTAAGGTTCCGTTTGGTTTGCGGAATTGTTTTTGAAGGATTTGGATTTAATGGAAGGATTTGGATTTAGAAGGATTTGAATTTGAATGGATTTGAAAACCATAAGTGTGTTTGTTTAGTAGGATTTGCAATGGAATAGGATTTCCATTATTTATAAATAATTTATATAAAAATATAAAATATTATAAAAATTATTAAATTACATTTTTATTAATCAATTATTACAAAGCAAATGTTTTTAACATTTTAAAAACATTATTTCATACAAATCCTATGAAATCCCGTGAAATCCCGAGCATCCGTCAAGGATTTCAAAATCCTATGTTTGTTGGATTTCAATTGAATCCTAGGATTTTAAATCCTTACCATTTTGCAAACCAAACACAAGAATGGATTGGATTTAAAATCCAAATCCCTCAAAATCCATTCCAATCCCGCGAACCAAACGCGTCCAGATGCAAATCTATTGTAACTAGTGGTGGATCCAGGATTTTTGTCTACTGGAGTCCTATTAAGGTAGACTAAAGGTGCACAAAGTCACCTTACGTGTTTCGGGAAATTATTTAAGTTTTTTAGTTGATTTCAAGGGATTTTCTTATAATTTTTGTCGATTTTGAAGGATTTTCTTAGTGTTTTTGTCGATTTCGAAATATTTTTTCGGTTTCTTTTATTGATTTCCAAAAAAATTCTAGTGTTTTTGTCAATCGTCGACAAGATAGGGTCCTTTAGAAAATTTTACTGAAAGGAACTAAGACTAAATATAGTATTTTTGATATTTTTTTAACCTATAGTTTTTTTTTAACAGTTCACTGGACCCCTCTTTTGAAGGCTAGCTACATGATTTTCTTAGACTAAATATAGTATTTTTGTAGCCTACATCCGCCTCTTAATGTAATGGACGATGATCCTAGGTGAAGAAGAAAATGAATCAAGTTAATTAAAAGCCTTCACGTGGGTTGCAAGTTGTAACACAAGTCCATCCATCTTACTTGTATCTTTTCATTTGTATTTTTAATAATAAATGAAAGGAAAAAAAATGATTTTTTATGTTTTTTAAAAAATAAATAAAATATATCATTTTCATAAATATACTATTTTGTTTGATAAGGATTTGTAATTGATGGGTAATTTTACTAACTTTTTCAAAGCTTGTTTTTTCTATCCTTTCCTTTTTTCCATATTTAGGAGTAAAGTTTTGAAAAAATTATCGTTTGTTTTTCATCCAAATCATTTTCCTTCTCTTCTGAAAAGTTTCGAGTACATAGATTTTTTTCATCCCCCTTTCCTCACTTTTCTTCTTAGAAAAGATTTCGAGAACCTAGTGTCCGGTCTTTTATTCAAAAAATTGATAACATTCAAAAACATGTTACATGGTTGATTGAAATTCTGTTGTCCCCAACCTTTCTATCTTTTTTTTCTGTCCCACTAATCATGTAAATACATGTTATCATCTTATTTAATATAAATTGGTGGATAACTAAGAGTTAGAAAACTTAGGGACAAATTTGTCGCTTTACTACTATTTTTTATGTTTTCCTTAATATAGGACTACTTAAAAAAAGATGAATAATTGTGTAAGAATAAGAGTTAAGGTGAGAATGAATTTGTATTCTTTATCACTTTTAATTTCACCTCCACCCTTTAACTTGGGTTTATCAAAGGAATTGATCTGGTACACCTCAGTGCACTGTATTAATGTTAATTTTTAATTAAGATTAATCAAATGATGAAAAATGTTCTTATGCTTCTCATCTTTGTCATTATAACTTCCATTATTAATGAACCCAACATTATAAAGAACGGATGAGTACTTAATATATTGTTGATTGGACTCTATTTCAAATTTCAACAAATACCCATAAACACATTGTTGAAATATAAAAGATAAGAGGGAAATCAACTTCCCCAGTTTAGAGTTATGGGTATAAAGGTATTTTAATGCTTTTAAGTTTTTTTAAAGATGTCTTAGGCTATATGTATAGACTAATCTTGGTAAATTATGACTGCAAGATATTAGCTCTGATAAACTCAATTGCTACAATTATTATACGCTTGAATTCGAACTCTGAGCGAATGAGATTAATGCTCTAAGCTTTAATAAAGAGAGTAAATTTTTTATTTCTTGTGGACTTGTGGTTAGTTAAAAATTGCTATTTTCATTCCAATGGTTTAAAAATTATGGTTTTTGTTCTTATGGTTTATAATTCATTGTTTTTTTATGTTTTTATAATTTATAATTTGTTGTTGTTTTGATTCCTGTGGTTTACAATTCTTTGTTATTTTAGTCCCTAATGCTTAAAGGTAGAGCCTTAGGGACGAAAATAACAACAAATTACAAACTATAAAAATAAAATTCGCAACTTGTAAATCTCGGACAAAAATCAAAATCTTTCACAAATGACATGAACTTTTTAAGTTATCGAAAAGAAACAATTAAGTTTTCAGCTGGTATTCAGATCTAAAATGTAAAAGTAGTTAGACCCTTGGCCAAAAAATGGATTTTCTCCAATGCCATTATGGGTCGTTTATCGAGTAAGGGCTTATGCATGTCACTTCTTTATCGAGTGAACATGACAAGGACTAGAAATCTTACCCGGTGAGAGGTATGGCAACAACCGAGGTTCTTACCTGGTAAGTAAATGAGAATGCTTTTACCTGGTTAACGTTTAATCGTTTATCGGTAAGAGACGTTTACAAAATATAAACAATCTATTTTGATGACTGATAATGCCATCCAACAAGGTAAATGAGGGCCATGACTCTTGTTGGTAAGCTAACACACGGTAAGTATTTGGTAAAATACCCTTAGTTACTCTTAAAACATCTACAAACATTTATGGACGTTCAGTTAACTAGAAGGATATAAACGAGTGGGGGAAATACATCACCCGTCCCAATCGTTATCCCAGTTCAACCTCCCCTTCCCCCTCCCCCCCCACCCCACCCCACCCCACCCCACCCCACCCCACCAAATCAAGCGTCTAAGTTATGCGGTGAGGATTCTCCATCGGACATGAAGAACTCGTTTAATAAAAACAGAACATTAGACCTAAATCATTTTATAATGTTTAGTACTCTTCAATAATATTTGGCTTTTTCCATGTTGAAAGGGTTTTCCCTAAGGCAAAAAAGCCCGTTTTAATCCAAACTATTACTTAAAATTTATAATGTTTAGTACTCTTCAATAATATTAAAAAATAAATCACTTACGAGTAAAAGTTAATTTGCAACAAAATTTTCAAAACCGTTATTATGATATTTGGTATATCTCTTAAGGCGATTTCTGATCTTTCACAAAGTTTTGACAAGTTAAACCTATAATTTTGATTTGCATCATTTCTAAAAACGTCTTGTTAAATTAGCGAAAGATTATTTGTCAATATTTAAAACTTAACAGATATACAATATTACTTATCAACGTCTGTAAAGGTATTTATATATTTCATAAAGAATGTGTTTTTATGATGACAAAATTTTGACAATTTCATTGGTATTAATGACAAACCCATTACCTCAAATTAAACGAGGTTTATCAATCTAGACATTAAAGAACCTTAAATTGCCGCAAGCCCCTATATTTCTCCCTCTTTTGCCCAAAAAAGATATATAGGAATGTTGTTTCAAAGTTATGAAAATTGGCAGCAAAACAACTATAATGCTGTCCATATAAGAACAATAATCTACAATTCTAGACATTTTTACATATAAGAACAATAATCTACAATAATCATAGCATATCATATAAGGGGAGTGTTAATGGTCGCCTTTTAATAGGGGTGTGTACGGAATTTTTTGTACTTTAATAACTTTGAAAATGTAAAAAGAGGATTTTGACATTGATGTATGCGAGAAATATTCATTTTTGTAGGAGTGTCATTGACATTCTATAGGGATGCCATTAGCCTCCCTCATCATATAAACATGTATAAGAGTATCTCCAACAAATTCCCTATAATTTCTGTAAAATAGAGAATCAAAAGACAAAATCTCCAAAAAAAATTGCATTCATCACAAACAAATTCCCTATAATTTATTCAAAATAACATTAAAATATTGCATCATCTATTAAAATATTATTTATCTCTTTAAATTTTTATTTTTCAAAGTTTCCTATTGGTCATTTCATTTGGTAATTATTTTTGGAGTGAACTTCATATTTGGAGAAAAACCCACTCTCTTTCCTACTTTTTCCATTTTTGAGATGATCATGGGGAAGCTATTGGGGTAAAATACTTGATCAAAATCCCAGTTTTCTCCATTTTAGGGAAACTATTGGAGATTTAGAAGAAATTGCTATATCTTGACATCAATTATAAAACCTCAACCAAACTAATTAACTAGAGTTTGAAAAAACAGAATTGATTTGTATTATTATATTTGTCCAAAAATGAGTCAAAAATTTATAATTAATATTAATAATATTATAACATACCTGCTATTTTTGCTAAATCTTTGTTAGTTGTTGGTAGAATGGAAGTGAAGAATCATGGATTTTGAACTTAAAAGAAAGTAGCCGCCAAAAAAGAATATTGACGTGATGACGTTGTGAGGGTGAGTCGGTGAGAAACAAAGAGCCACAAAGGTTTGTTAATGAGTTTAATAAATTAATATTTAATTATTTAGTGGGCTTAGGATTGGTTAGGGAGGACTTGAAAAACTTGGGCTCTTAATCTTATTTTATATTGGTAACATATATTGAAAGTGGACAAGGAGTTAAAGGGAGCCAAGCACCGGCCAGTTCCCCATGTGATCATCGACCTATTTAACCTCAATATTTTCTAAAAAATTATCACCATCATGCTATATGTGGTACCGAATACTAGTTTATTCTAAATTAAATTTCATTTTTAAGAGCAAATAAAAACATATTTAGGAAAGAAAACAAAAACACCACATTTTTCATTTGTATGCTAATACACACTTCTTTGCTTGTGGAGTTGTGTTGTGGGTTCTTGCTTGTCGCGGTGGATTTCAACCATATTTTTATGGCAGGAACGGTATTGTATTAATAAATGAACATTAAAAGGACCCAATTTATGATATTGTTCTTAGGATGTAGAATGTCGTTGTAAGAGAATCAATGATGTCATTGCACGAGTAAATAAGAAACGGTTTTCGGTCTATCAGTATCCCAGTTGCGGGGAACCCAGCTTCCCACGGGGTCGATGATTTAAGTGTTACCAAAAGTAACAAAAATGTGCGAATTCATTTACCTTATATACATGTTATATATTTAGAAAAAAGTTAAAGAAAAAGACCCTTCTAACATATCCGACTCCTAATGAAATTGTATTAATAAATGGATTTCAAAATTCTTTGTTGTCATGAATCAGCTAAACTTTAACGATGTGTTATCGAAACTTACTTAACGGAAGAAAGGAAAGGAAAGTGAGGGAAAGCGGAGGAAAGTGAAAACAACTGGTGTTCTAAAAACTTTTTTAGGAGAGAAAGGAAAGAAAAGAAAGGGAAAATAAAGCTTAGTTTCCTTCCAAACTTTTCCTCCCAAATGTGGAAGGAAATGGAAGGAAAGAAAAGAAAAGAAAAATTAAAATCATTTAAAAAAATTAATAAAATTACAAACTACCCAATCTTTCATCCTAAATTATATTATTTTAAAGGCTATATTAGTAAAAATGACATTTTTCTTTACTTTATCTTCTCTTCAAGAACATGAAAATTATTTTCTTTCCTTTTCTTTTACTTCACTCTCGAGAACACAAATAAATTTTTTATTTTTCTCTCCTTTCTTTTTTCTTCTCTTTCTTTTCCATCCATTTCTTTCCTTTCTTTTCTCTCAAAATTCGGGGGTCCAGGGGCAACGCCCCTGGTAGCGGGGTGCAAGGGGTGGCAACCCCCTGGCGGGGTCCAAGGGGCAGAGCCCCTGGTTGGGGTCGAAAATCCGAATTTGTGTTCAATAACCCGTTTTTGATCCTGTGTTTAAACGCGTGAAAGAAGCAGTTAAAAGATGGTTTTACAACTGTTTTGAGACAATTTTTATCATTTCGTTTTGATCAATTTTATGGTTCATAATTTGAAGACCAATTTGATCTCTCGGTTCTAGATATATTGAATTTTATCCGATTGAACTTTCCGTGTGTACAGTCGAAATAGTTCAATCTGAAAGTGTATCACGACTTTCATTAATCCAAGCAATCGAAATCCAATATTCTAACATTATTGTTGCTATACAACTTTGAACGGGCCATCGATCGGCACGGTTTTTTTTTCTTTTCGAAATAATTAGTAGCCGTTGTTTTTTTATTGAAATCTTGTAAACCTTTAAAATTCGTCAATTGGCTTGATCGGCCCAATTAGTTGATGGGCCGAAATATGTTGTCCAATGGGCCACCTAGGGTTTCAAAAGATACACCGTATAAAAACCTCGCTTTCGTAGTTTCTCTTCCTATTCTGAGAATTCGAGAGCAGACGGCGGAACGCTTACTCGACTTGGAACCTTAGAAGCATCTCGGCGATATGGTTAGTTTCCGAGCTCGTCGTTTTTTTTTCCGATCACCGTTGTCGATAAATGTAATTTCACTTTTCAGTAGATTTGATTTCTTCTTTTTGAAAAAAAAATGTGTAGACTTTTAAGAGAAGAAATGGTGGACGCAACAAGCATGGTCGTGGCCATGTCAAGTTCATTCGGTGCTCCAATTGCGGTAAATGCTGTCCAAAGGTCTCAATCTTCCTCTCGCTTATCGATTTTGTTTTTATTTTCTTAGCTTATTTCTTATTATATTCGTTTTTAATTATTGAAATTGAGGTTATTTAGAGATTTGGAATGGATTTTTTTATGTAAAATATATTTAATCCTGTGTGAAATTGTGTATGTGTAGTGTAATTTTGGTAGGAATAGTGGATTTTGCTTGCAAACTCTTAGTGTTTATAAGAAATTTGATTGCATCTGATGTTTGGTATTTACTTTCGTCTAACATTCACATTTATTCAAATCCAATTTGAGATCATCTACACATTTGATTGTTGATTTGTTTTGATGGAAGATTTCTTTATATTAGAGGTGAAGGAGATTATTAGGAAGAGTTCATGGATTAGGCATTTAAGCTTTTGCTGTTACCTGTGGATTTGATGTAGGACATTTGATTATATCTAATATTTTGCATATGCATTCAATTTTAACATTCTAGTTTTGTCCAGCCCAATTTAGGGGGTGTTTGTTTTAAGCTTATAAAAACAACTTATTGACTTATTTCGGTGTGGCGCCGGTAATAAGTTGTTTGGGAAAAACAACTTATCCATTGCCAAACCGGTTATAAGTCATTTTTTAAGAAGTTAAATTTTTTAACTTATCAAATTTTCATATGCAAACATTGACTAGTTTACTCTAGGTTGAGGTTTTAAACCCACTAAGTAATACTTTCAAAAAATTTATCGAAAAGAAAGTGTTGTGAAATGAAAAGCGTAACTTCATTTACATTACAAAAAATGTAAATAGTAAACACAAGATTTACCAACAAGGCCTCCTTATTTTGCAACTTTTGTTCTTTCCATTTTACAAAATTTGAATCGAAAATTATGAATTTACTTTGCCCATCGTCACCATTGCAATGATTGTTATTGTTTTTGTTGGTAAGATTTTTCAAATTTCTTATTATTGAAGGACCTTTAAAACCACGTAGATGAAAAGCGTTGCATTTTTTGTTGGATTAAGAAATTACAAAATTTGAGACAGTATAATATTATGTAATGATTAAGTTAAACCCTTCTATGAATAAGAATACGGGCTTTCAATTTTTTGTCATTGTGTGTAAATGAAGTGAGCCACTTGTACTAAATGATTCAGTTGAGTAAAACCTGTTTTTTTAGAGATTGTATTCTTGCTTCTTACATAATTGGCATTAAAGATTACCATTTTAACCAATTTCATTTATTGATATCAGGACAAGGCTATCAAGAGATTTCTCGTGAGGAACATCGTTGAACAAGCTGCTGTTAGGGATGTCCAAGAAGCCTGTGCTTTTGACCGTAAGTATTTTTGTAAAATAACTGCCTTTCGGTTGCTTTAGATATTTTTAATGTTTTAATTTGATTAAAACATATAATTGTTTCTATTTATAGAGTACACCCTCCCCAAGCTGTACGTGAAGATGCAATATTGTGTTTCGTGTGCAATTCACTCTAAGGTTGTCAGGGTTCGCTCCCGAACTGACAGGAGGAACCGTGAGCCTCCAAAGCGATTCTCACGCCCAAGGGTATGCCACTTATCCTTTTTAGTCATTTCATTATAATTGATATTTTGTCCAATACAGATTTCTTTAGTGGTTTTAGATATATATATATATATATATAGAGGGAGGTTCAAATGAGAACTTTGTAAATTTAAAGTAACAAAGGAACACCTTGTGGACCACATATGATGTGGGTCCTACATATTAAAAAATCATATCCGATTCAATGGGGTGTTCTTGTATGATCCCTCCCCTATATATATATCATCTTTTAAAAAAATCCCGTGTTTGTAGTTTTGGCTAGGTGTCCAGTAGTGTTGTGATAGTTGGAATGTCCAACTGTTGTCGGGTTTCCGATTTGATTCAAGTCAATTGGGAGTTTTGGATACGGTTAATGTTTAAATTGCATGATCATCCTGTGCATTTGATATGCACTTTATTTCCGACCCGTGTGTATTTTGTTTTAACTGTTAACATAAAACTGCAATTACAGTATAATTATTTATAGGGCAAAATGCTTGAAAATGCAATAAAGTTCGGTTTAGTTCCTATTTTATCTAACAAAGATTTGTTTTCCTCAAATCAATTTAAGAAAGTTCCAAAATTTTCATTTTTTTTAATCTATTTTGACTGATAATCTCTTGAAACATTTGATGACGTGGATGGATATATGTTTTACAAAAGTTTTATGCACGCCATCAAATGTTACAAAAATGGGTATACAATTTGATTATAGGAAGTTTTTGGGATTTTTTTTACATCCATTGAGCTATTGTTGCATATTGCTCTTATTTATATTGTGCTTGGTTTCATTGTATGAAATGATTTTGGTAATTGAATGCATTTTTTTGGGTTGTTTTAGGATGATGCTCCTAAACCTGGTCAAGGACCCCGCCCAGGTGGTGCTGCTGGTCCAGCTCCGGTTCGTACTTGAAGAGGATTCTCTCATCGGATCTACTTCTAGATTTCATCAAGGCTTAATTTTGAGTATGTTTTGCTATGCCATTTGCTCTTTAGCCAATTAGCGTTTATTCTGGTTTTGTATCTCGACAATTTCATCCTCGTTATTAGGTTGGAAATCTTTATTAGATAATTTTTGTCGGTTTTGTTTGTTTGTTTGTTTTAATGAAGTTGAATGTTTTGAAAGATGCTTTTTTAACAACCATAAGATATGCCATTTTAACATCATCGGTAAAACGTAGCACCCAAATGATGGTTTTTTTTATTATTTTGGTTTGTGGGATTTGGAATGGAATTGAATTATATATTGTGCAATAGAATGGATGATCAGTGGACGAACGATTATTTGATTTCTTAGGTCACTGTTGAAGCTATACAGGTTGGTGTTGTAAGAATATATGATAGTTGTTTTTTCTATTTAGAAAAACAATATTTAATCTTTTAAATTTATTTTATTTATAGTTGATACTCCTCTAGATGTAAGAGCTATCAAATAACATGTAATTAAGAATTTCTAAAGTTTTTAAGAGCTATCAAATAACATGTAATTAAAAATATCTAAAGTTTTGGAAGTAGATTGATTATTTAATCATTTAACCTGCATCTCATATTTTGTGATAGGATAATGATACTACTAGATTTGTTCATTTTTGTTTTTATGGCGAATAAAATATCCGGATACATTTGTTTCATTTCTTGCTATTATGTGTCCATATCGCCTATCGGATTTTTTTTAGTTCAGTGAACAATTTTAGCCTTTACTACGATTTTTATTTCTGCTTTGATGTTTGTTTTCTTCAAAGTGTCATTGGGACAAATAGTAAGGCCTTGTATGTTTCTTTTTTCATTTTAAACTTTTAGGAAGTGTTTGTTTTTTCTGAATAAACTCTTAATAACCTCTTATATTTAATTCGTTAAGAGATAAGACCATTCAAACTGTTTGTTTTTTTTTCAAATTTTTAGAGGCACAGACACTTATGTCTTACTGTCATCTTATCTGTTAAGAAGTAAATCAACCTCTTATCTGCCTTTTATTATTCCCTAACTTTTAACAACGTCGTTTCTCAATCGATTAACCTTAATCGATCATTTCTCTCAATTGATTCTTACCTATCTCAATTGATGTATTTTATAGGATTTAAATGTGTTAAATACCATCAATTGCATATTTTCGTTTAAATGAATGCTAATTATATAATTTAGATGTAAAATTTGTAATGATGGTGAATAAATATGTAAAATTATATAAACGTATTCATAAATTCAACAATATAATTTTTATAATGGGTAAAATAGACAATTTAAACAAATTCAGACATTTATTAATCAGAAATGAAATAAGACTTCAGATTTCAGCACATGTTAAAAAACGTATGCCACCTTAGTCATCATTTATGTCTGATTCATTTAGACATTTTATAATTAAGACTAGGGGTGAGCATAACTGGGTACCCGACCAATTTCCGTGGAACCGGTTCGGGTACCAGGTATCCGGTTTCAAATTTTTTTCAATTTTTTTACATTGCATAAAATAAAAATGTAATTATAAACTACAAAATACCGACTTAAAGTAATAAATGCAACAAATGGTAAAAAACTAATCCAATAAAAACTAATTATTAAATAAATAAACTAGAAAGTTTGAGTTTTTATTTATTATTTATAAATATATAAAATATTTTTTATTTATAATTGGCGGGTAGCGGGTACCCAGTGGGTAATGGTTCCAAAAAAATGAGAACCGGAACCGTAACCAATCACATCGGTTCCGGTTCCGGTTCCAAAACGGTTCGGTTTCAAAGGCGGGTACCTGGTTCCAATACTCACCCCTAATTAAGACTCCTTTTTTTCCAAAGCCTCTTAGACCATCTCCAATGAACCCTTTATTTTATTCTTTGTTACAATTTTACTCTTTAAAACATCTACAATGAACCCTCTGTTTTATTATCTGTTACTACTTTACTCTTTAAAACATCTACAATGAAGTCTCTATTTTACTCTCTATGATAAAGAAATAGACGGTAACTCTTTAAATATAGAGAAACACACTATTCATACTCTTTTTTTTTCTCTAAATTTTTGATAATTACAAATTGGTCCTTCACTTTTTTAGATTATTGTATTTTTATTTTATTTGTTGTCTAATACCAATTTTAATAAACTAGAATTATATTTATCAATAAGTTTTAAATTTATCCAACTAATTTTAAAAACTAAAATATAACAATTTACAACATAACATATTTAATTAAAACACGCTATTAACACATATTTTAACATAAAACATTACAAATGATAAAGAAGAAAGTACATAATGATGACCGTAATAAAAGATACACAAGGGGAAAACGGTTTTAGGATAACATTGATACTAATTTAATAGTCAGGTAAAACGGATCCAGATCTATTATTAAAGTATTCTCCAAATAGCATAGATGCATGAGAAGCTTGCTCAATATAGACAAATTAAGGATAAAGAAGCGCAGTTTCCACTTTGGAATGCGTTAGTTGATCATCTATGAAAAAAATATGTTAATTCTGATTAAATGCTTATGTATTTTAATTTTAGATGTGTGTTCAAAATGTAACATTTTTATTTAAATGAAATTCGTTTTTTGATAATTTAATTCGGAATTAGATATGAATAATAACGTCGTTAAAATAACATGATAAAGTTAGTAAATATAAGGTTAATTATTGTGAAAATAAAAAATATAAGGGTATTTATAAAGTTAATAAATATAAGAGTATTATTGAAAAAATATGTAATCAAAATAGAAACGAATATACTTGGAATATTTTCTTTAGAGTAATACATTGGAGAAGATATCAAAACATGTTTGGCTCGATGGTAAGATAACATCATTGGGGTGGGGGTGGGGGTGGTGGGGGGGGGGGGGACAGTGGACGGTATCCATAACTACCTGGGTTTGAATCCTCGCGGCTACATGTGGTGATATGCAGATATTGGCCTGCCACTCTGTAATGGGTCTTGGTCGCCGAGAATTAGTCGAGTACCCGAATGGATCCAGCATACCCTAAGAACATGTATGTGTTATTGCCGTTAAATAAAAGTACATTAAAGAAGATATAATACATCCTCCGGTGGCGGAGGGCCTAAGGGGCCTAGGGGGCCAAGGCCCTGTGCTTATTTCATTAGTTACTATCATTGAGTATTAGAAATAAATCAATAATGATAATTTAGTTCAATTGTTATTTGGACCTCCACTTTACACAACCATCCAAGACAATAAGCTTAAAAATAACTTTAATTAATATTTTATTTAAACTTTTTTTAATTTGTGATTATTTAGGAACAAATATTTTTTGTTATCATAATTAGGGGCTAAATATTTTAATGATTGTTTGTGAGTCTAAATATTTTGAGTCTTACTATATTTTAGTTATTGAAGCAATTTGCTAATTGTTAAATAAATTATCTTTTATATCAAAATTGAATCATGAAATCTAACCAGAAACTCGATAAACATAGTTTTAAGCTTCTTGGTTTAACTTATTTTATTAGATTAAATGTTCAAAGACTTTAATTGCAACATAAAATGGAAAGTGAGTTTTTAAATGGGTTATTAGTTTTGTTTACCGAAAAATAAATTGCTGAAACTTTTTAGTTTTAAGAAAATTGTGCAAAAATTCAAGGGAAATTGATCAAAATAGCCAATTTTCTCAATCAAATTTATCTTTTAGTCACATTTTCAATTGAATTCTCATTTTAGCCACTTGATTTTCAGATTTTAGTAAAAGGAAAAAATTATTTACTCAAATTTGCATAAGGATTCAAATTTTTGCGTAACAATCCTTATTTGCATAAAGAATATTTTTTCTTTTTCTTTTTTAATTTGAAATTAGGTTTTGCGTAAACTCTGGTTAAAATGAGAATTGGGTTTCAAAAATGGCTAAAATGTGAAGTTAGTTGGAAAGATTGACTATTTTGGTCAATTTTCCGAATTCAAACCGGCAAAAAATCGACAAGTTCCATTTTGATGAGCAACTTTTGAAGATTTCATTAATGTTTTGTCTTGTTTTAGAGTATTAATATGTTATACTTTGGATAATGTATCTTTTGTGTTTAAAAAAAAACATATATATTGTATGAAGCAAAATAAATGTGTTCATATGAATATATGATCCATTTATAGAAAGACAAGATTCAGTCCCTGGGGTTAGAAGGTTTGTGTTCCGCCCCTGAATACATCATCTAACTTTTATTCTATAATAAAGAATAAAATAGAGAATTACATTGGAGATGCCCTTACCACTTAATATGATCTGAATAATAAGTGGTAACATATCTCTTAAATCTCTCTTGTTTTCTTTCCATGCCTCCTCCTCTTTCACTTTACTTCTATTTTCTAAGTCTTTGATTTTTCAAACAATTTCTTTTGTGAAAGGTATCCCAGACTATGTCTGGACTAATGCTGACAAATTACGACTGCAATACATCATCCTTGATAAACTTAGTGGCTACAATTGTTATGTACGCCTGCATTTAAACCCTAGATAGATAGAATATTCCACCACATCTCCCAGGACTTCAACCAGTACGTCATAAGCTTTGTGGTTTTCAGACAATCTTCTTACAAATACGTGTAGATGACACTACTAAGTAGAAATCACCTTTTTATACATCCACCCCTTATACTTTTAATATATTACAAAGAAAACCCCCGGTTCATGCTATTTATGATATATATCTATGTGGGTAGAGATAAATATTAATTATAAGTGGTAAAATAGATGAATGTTGTTGACTAGAAGATATTTTTATTTGTTCATTTGTTTTTGAGTTAAATAAATAATTAATATATTAATAATGATTGTAAATTAATTTCTTAGGATTATGATTCAATTTTTGGATGAAACCACTTGTTATAACAAATAATTATGGTAGATCGTTTTTTATCTATGTAACAATAAAATTTAATCTAAAGTGGCTTAATTGACGTAAATTAATCAAAATTTAGGGACATTGTTTAAAATAGCCAAAAAATCGTCATTCACTTTTTAGACTTTTCCATAGCCAACGATATTATCAAGACAATTTTAATTCCAAGATGAAAAAGATATAATCATATTGATTTAGATTTCAGACGTTTGTCGGTTTACAAAAACAAGCAACCTTATTGATTGAAAATTCAAAATTCAAGACGTAAAAACAAACAGTTGTATTGATTCAGATATTAGACTTCAATACCACCTTTTATAAATCAAAAGTAAAATCAAACTTCACATTTTAACAACTCTTAAAAAACAAACACGCACGGTCAGTGTGAAATAAATGTTTATGTTATCTAAAGACTAAAATTAGTTTTTCTTCTTGGGTAAATTTACAATTTTTTTATTTTTCGCTTTCCATGGATTAACAGGTATAGGATGTAAAGAGGTGTTTTATATACCAATATCCATACCAATACCCAAACTAAAACTATAAACCACCAAAAATAAAAACAACTATTTGTTTTGAAAATATTATAATAATTTTATCATAAATATTAACAAAATAATATAATATAATTTTTCTATTTATTAACTTTTTAATTAAAAAACTTATAGTTTTATTAGAAAAAATACCAAAAAAGAAACCAATAAATATATTTAATAAACTAAAAAAAAGACTAAAATACCCTTAAGTTAATGGAGGAGTTATAACATACTTAATCTAAGAGATAAAAACAATAGAAAATTACAAGTATTTTTTTAAAAAATCTTTAAATATGCACCCGCTTAAGATAATTTCTGGTTCGTCACTGCTTCCGATTTCAAAGAAAAATGGAAGATATATTTAATAAACATAATAATTTCATAGTTGTATATGTACATGATATTTTATTTTTTTATTAGAAATAAAAAGATTATAAAAGATATTGCAAATAATCTTTTCGGAATTTATAAGATACAAGTTAATTTTTAGTAAAAAAAATTCAGTTAAGAGTAAACTATAAATAACATTTTTTGTCAATATAATTTTGAAAATATAAGATAACCATTATAGTTTGTAAAAAAGGTCCAGGTTTAATCCTTATACATGAGTGTCGTAAAAAAATCTGTTAAATAATATGGGTATTTTAGCTTTTCAGATTTGTATCTCATTTTCTATTAAAAATCAAAACTCTATTTATATGTTCACTGAATTATGCCACGTGTATCACTCATTACTTTCCAAAAACTACATAGTTCATGTTAGAGTCACACATCGGCTAGACTTGGACCATTTCTCTTCTATATATGTTGGAACCTCTCATTTCTCCTCATGAGCTCTTTTAGAGATTCATCTAGGGGTTCCACATATCCTAATATGGTATCAGAGCCAAGGTCTACCGCTCAAGGGATTTGACACTTCAGGATAACCCCTCTGGACAATTCAGTGTCCATCCAGCCTTGTTGGAGGGGGCGTGTTAGAGTCCCACATCGGCTAGACTTGGACCATTTCTCCTCTATATATGTTTGAACCTCCCTTTCTCCTTAAGGGCTCTTTTGGAGATTCATCTAGGAGTTCCACATATCCTAATAGTTCATTCACCTCCCCATAAAACCTTTTTCGTAGGTCGATGACATTTTAATATCTCCGGGTAAACTTTCAGTTATAGTCTCCAACCCGTTCACAACCGCCCATCACCATGATACACACAAAAGAAATTCAGATACTATACAACTCATTCCAAAGAATTGAAGAACATCCAATCCCAATAACTATGATCTGATGAACATGATCGATAATAGCCATCATCGTTAAGAACAACCAAGAATATCAAGAACATTAACAACAAATATTTGCTAATTAATCCAAAAAAATTGTGTTACAAAACTATTGAAACACTTAATAGAAAATCTAGATCAAACCCTAAGGGTCTGTTTGGTTTACGAGATTGTTTTTGAAGGATTTGAATTTCATGGAAGAATTTGGATTTGGAGGGATTTGGATTGGAATGGATTTGAAAAACCATAGGTGCGTTTGGTTTGTAGGATTTGGAATGAAATTGGATTTCCATTATTTATAAATAATTTATATAAAAATATATAAAAATAATTAAATTACATTTTTATTAATCAATTATTATAAAACAAATGTTTTTAACATTTTTAAAACATTATTTCATACCAATTCTACGAAATCTCGTGAAATCTCGAGCATCTGCCAAGGATAAATCCAATTTCATGGGATTTTAAATGAATCCATGGATTTTAAATCTTTATCATCAGACAAACCAAACACCGAAATAGATTGGATTTGAAATCCAAATCCCTCCAAATCCCGCGAACCAAACGCGCCCTAAAGAACCTATCAAGAAGCCATCACAACAACAAAGATAGATTAGGAAATAAACTATTTGTATCCCCCTCCCGCAAAAACTATAAAAACCCCTACTAGATTTTTTTAGTAACCATAGAAACTATCAAGTTCGATAGCATTTTCAATAGGTTATCTATAATAGAAAATCAAAAGTTAAAATATCTAAAAAAAGAAGTTGCTTTCAACTCCATCAAATTCTCTATTTTAGAGATTTTAACATAAACTATAATATTAAAATATTATATAATTTATCATTCCAATACACTTTTTAAAAAGAAACTTTATATAAAGTAATTACTATTATTAAATTTCATTGGTGGAATCGAATAAAGTAATCATCTCTCTCTCAACATCAAGTTTTAGAAAATCCTCTAAACTTGAAGTTTTTTATTTTATTTTAGAGAACATTATAAAGAAGCTATTGAAGCATTACAAAAAATAAAAAGTGAATTTTCTCTATTTTAAAGATGTTGGAGATGCTCGGTCATTCAAAACTTTAATATCCTCGATGATAGCAACCACTTAACATGTATCAAGCAATTCAATACAGGGACAGACCCAGAATTTTTTTGATTCGGTGGCACCATACAGTGTAGACAAATTTTTTTTTATAAACAATACGGTTTTTATCGACGTGTCTTTACGTTTTTACTAACGGTTAATATATCTTGATGTGTTTTTTTACCTAATTCAACTGTTTCAGGAGATTTTTAAAGTTTTTTAATTTGCTTGATTTCGAGGGATTTCTAAGTTTTTTTTATCGATTACGAGGGAATTATTCGATTTTTTTGTTAATTTCAAGATGTTTTTTTTGGAATTCTTAAACTTTTTTTTTATCAATTTCAAGATATTTTTTCGGTTTTTTTTTAACTTCAAGAGTTTTTTTTTTCGGTTTTCAATATTTGATATTGATGGTTTTTAATAACTAAAATGTTACTCCATTTAATTACGAAATTAATAGAGTATTTACTATGTTATTAAATGTCATATAGAGTTGGTGCCCAAAAAATTTAATTATTTGCTTCAAACTAGAATCAAACCTGAGACCTCTCTCTATTAGGAGTTTTGATTGTTGGAAAAAGCCACTAGGCTAGCTACTTTATTTATGTTATAAGTTCAGTTTTAAATTATTTAGAAGCACCCTTAAAATTATACGGTTGCACTGTTAACAAACCAAAAAATTTACCGTTCGATAATGATATAATACGGTGGCCTGTGCCACCATGGGCACCATGCTAGGTCCGCCCCTGATTCAACACGTACAAACACGTGTCTAATATCTAATGAACCGTCCAAAGATTTCAAGTTCTTTCACAAAATCCAAAATCTTTAGATGAACTGATATTCTGATTCCTAGTTCTTTCACAAAAACCAAACCAAACTGAGCCATTTACACCACTGCATAATTTTTCTTAATATCTTACAAGATAAAATGTCTAATAAGAAAACTAAAGTATGTAACTACTACAACAAAGTGACAAACAACTATAGAGCGGTTATTATACAAACTATATATATATATATATATAATTATGGAAATACTAGATGTTTGTTTATTATGATTTGAATATTTATGGAAGATAATTATAGCTAACTAATTATGATCAACAATTTATATCCACAAATAATCAAAATATTAAAGAAGCCAAATATTTATTAGAGTAGATGAACAGTTCAGATTAGGTTGTATGCAGAGACGGATGTAGGTATTGTCAACAGGGGTCTCTTGCCTCCCAACTAATTCCCCCAAGAAGGCTTAATATTTTTATTTAAAAATATGCTATCCTATTGGACCCCAAGTTGGGATGCAAAGGCCCCCAACTACATTTAATTTCCTTTTTAGTTTAGACGGTGCATTAAGATTTAAACTTATTACATTAATCCATTTAGGTGTTTAGAGTTAGACCCTTCGGCCATTTTAGTTTTTTTGTCTCCAAACGAACAACAAACAAGACGAGAGCGATTTTGAAATCGGTTTTCAGTCTCGTATCTGTTGTCTTGCCTTACGAGCTCTCTTGAAATCAATTATGTCTTTCATATATTGGTTTAATGCTTGTTTCTTTAGCTATCTGGTTCATTATAGACTGATCGCCTTTTGTATTATTGTGTAATGTGTTCATTTCCTTTAAAATTTAAATAGATGAAAAAAATATATAAATAGTAATATAATGTCTCGGTTTAACCGAAATAGTAAAAAATTAACCGAAAATAGAACCGAATAAGTTATTTTGTTCAGTTAACCGAAACGTTTAAGACGAAAACAAATAACCCTAGATCGTTTTGGTTGTGATGAATTATTCGGCTTCAGAGATGTTCTGACACCCCTAAGTGTGCCCCCTACAATAAAAGTTTCTGGATCCGCCACTGGTTGTATGAGTTGTACAGATAACATTAGTTGTAAAATATATATAGTTTCATCAATCGATCATCTTGGTCGATTATATATGTAAGATTTTGCAAAGTATAAGTAGATTACAAATGCTATTGCACTAATACCAGCTAGAAACCAGTAGAAATAATCAAGGTGACCACGGTTCAAGTTATCCGAAATCCAACCATCTTTACCGTTTCCACCCGTGGTTTTATCGACCACCGAGATCAAGAAACTGCTAATAAAGCTACCCACACCAAATATACTGAGATAAAGCGCTAAACCGATGCTTCTCAATTCACTCGGCACTTGGTCATAAAAGAACTCTTGCAGACCCACCATTGCAAACACGTCAGTAGCTCCCCTTAACAGATGTTGAGGTATCAACCACCATATTTTCATTGGGATTGTTGCATTTGGATCATCGATTAACCCGTATTCCTTTGCGGTTTGAAGGCGTTTGGTCTCAACCAATGCTGAAACCACCATTGAAAGAACGGAAATGAAGATTCCGGTTCCAACTCTCTGAAGCATTGTTATGCCAGAGGGTTTTTTTGTAATGGATCTAGCGATAGGAACCAAAATGCGGTCGTAGATGGGAATAAGGATGATGATGGCGATGATGGCGAAGTTTTGTAGTGTGGCAGCTGGGATGTTGAAATTTGGTCCGATTGATCGGTCCATGGTGACTCCTTGCTTGGTGAATAATGTGGAATATTGGGCAAAAACAACGGCAAATACTAAACAGCTGGCCCAGATTGGAAATAGTCTAAGAACTGCTTTCGCCTCTTCTACCTCACTGGTGCTACAGATCTTCCCCTCTTCCTTTGATCCATCGGATGAAACTAAGGCCTTGTTGAGAAATCTGTGGCAATCCCCAAGATTATAATTATGTTCATGATGTGCGATCTAAGGAGTTGTTTTGGTTCGCAGAATTCAAAGGAATTGGAATGATCAATTTCATTGATCAAATTCCAATTTCTTTATTTGGTTCACATATTGATTATTGAAGTAGATGGAATCTTTTGAATACCATAAATTGATGAATTCACCATTCCTTTGGCATAAGTGAAGGAATTGAATTCCAACCAACCAAACGCATGGTTGAATTCCATCAAATTTCATTTCAATTCCTTTAAAAGTCAAATTCCTCTGACGGATTCCAGTTCTACCAAATTCCATTATGTGAAACTTAAACCCCCCCTCCCCTCCCACACCCAATTAAGGAGTGTGTGTGTGTGTATATATATATATAGGGTTGGGTTTCTATTATAATGAATTTTTTTGGTGAAAATGTGAGAATATAAATCTTCATGTGAAAGTGATGCACGGATGCATTTAAAAGTAATTGAAGGTATGTAAAAGCTTGTGAAGGTGACTGAAGGTTGATAAAAGTCAATGTTTTTTGTCAGCCTTCAGATGAAGGTCTGCATTTTTTAGCCGTATAATAAAAAAAATCAGCTATTCTACAGGCTCAAAAGTATTCTAACCTTCTCACGAAAAGGGTTTCTCCCTCTTCTCACGAAGAGGTTCAAATGAGAACTTTGTAAATTTAAAGGAACAAAGAGGCTCATTTGGGACCATATATGATGTGAGTCATACTAATAAAAAATCATATATGATTTTCAATAGTGGGCTTTATTGAATCAGATATGATTTTTTATTGATGGGACCCACATCATATGTGGTCCCAAATGAGTCTCTTTGTTCATTTAAATTAGGGGTGTTCTCATTTGATCCCTCCCCTATATATATGTGTATATATATATATATAGAACCACATCTCTTTAAAAGAACTCCCTTAGGACCATATATGATGTGGGTCTCATACAATAAAAAATCAAATCTGATTCAATGGGACCCACCATTGAATTAAATATGATTTTTTATTGTGTGGGACCTACATCATATCCTAAGAGTGTTCCTTTGTTTCTTTAAATATACAACATTCTCATTTGAACCTCTCCCTATATATATATATATAGAGAGAAAAGTTCAAATGTGAACCTATCTTTGATTGTGAACCTAATGACAGATCTCAGCCCTTGATCTGAGCCAAATTGAAGTCGTTCTTTAAATGTGGCTTGAGGGGTAAATTAGGCAAGTTTATCACTCCCGCTTATTTCTCTCATCCTTTGTTAATCGAAATTTTCTCTGTAAATCGAACTCTCTCTGAAAATCGAATTCTTCTCTGTTAATCGTATTCATTGCTGTGAAGAACTTTAGTAATCGGATTTTCGATTTCTGAAACTAAATTGTTAATTCTGTTTTTTCAATGGAGTCTGCTTCTTCATCAGGAAATTCGATTGAGTGTGATCCAGTTGAAAGTTCATCTCTGATTGCGATGTTGTTATAGATTTCGAGAATACATACCGAGAATTTTGGCTCTAATTTTGGCTCTGTGTGACTTGCTCTTCAGACTGAATATATACTACAATGTTATTCTTATATTCAGACTGAATATAAGCTACAATTATACAAACATATAATTTTAGTTTATATTCAGACTGAATATAAGCTAAAATTAGACAAACCCATAATTGTAGTTTATATTCAGACTGAATATAAACATGACATTTTATGCTTATATTCAGACTGAATATAAGCTACAATTATACAAATACATAATTTTAGCTTATATTCAGACTGAATATAAGCTACAATTATTCAAACTCATAATTTTAGCTTATATTCAGACTAAATATAAGCTACAATTATACAAACTCATAATTTTAGCTTATATTCAGACTAAATATAAGCTACAATTATACAAACACATAATTTTAGCTTATATTCAGACTGAATATAAGCTACAATTATACAAACTTATAATTGTAGTTTATATTCAGACTGAATATAAGCTACAATTATACAAACATATAATTTTAGCTTATATTCAAAATATAAGCTAAAATTATAGAAACCCATAATTGTAGCTTATATTCAGACTGAATATAAACATGACATTTTATGCTTATATTCAAACTGAATATAAACTACAATTATACAAACACATAATTTTAGCTTATATTTAGACTGAATATAAGCTATAATTATTCAAACACATAGTTTTAGCTTATATTCAGACTGAATATAAGCTACAATTATACAAACCTATAATTGTAGCTTATATTCAGACTGAATATAAACATGACATTTTATGTTTATATTCAGTCTGAATATAAGCATAACATTTTATGCTTATATTCAGACTGAATATAAGCTACAATTATGTGTTTGTATAATTGTAGCTTATATTCAGCTATAATGGAACCAAAGGTTTTGAAAAGCAAGAATTCAAGCAAATATGTTTCACAGAAGCTTCCTGTGATAAAATGATGAACAATTATATTAAAGGGAAAAAAACATTTGAATAACCTTCTTACATTTTATCAAGAAAAAGAATCTGGATCTGAAAAGACTTGTGATTCAAAGAAGGAACACAAAGCAAAAACAAACTTGTGCGAAAATTTATTTTGGGGAAGATGATGAAGAAATTTGGGGAAGATGATGAAGAAAGTTTGGTGAAGATGATGAAAATTTTAGGGAAGAAGATGATGTCTGGTTCTTATTTAAATCGTCAGATTATTTATGATTTAAGCCATGACCTGAGTTTTCCACTTAATTACAAAAACGCCACCGCGAATTTTATCCCTTGTATTTTGATCTGGTTTAAAATGGATGGTTGTGATTCGTTCTCATGTTCACAATCAAAGATATATTCACATTTGAACCCACCCCTATATATATATATACTATATATATAAGGATGCTAAACGGTTAAGTTGGAATCTTTAAGAGGTACAAGTTTTTATACACAAGGTACAAGTTTGTAAAGCTCTACCACCCTAAAAAACCTCCACGTTCAAACATGATGGGAAAAATCAAATTAGTTTTAATTTTTAAATTACACTTTGTACCCTTATAATAAGTTATTTAATTTACTTTACATCCCTTTCTTTTTTCATTTTCATTTCACACCCTTATCGTATTAACATAGATAATCGTATATTAACTAAAATGTTTTAAAAAATACGTTTCTTTTTTTTTACAAATTATACCATTATAATCGTCTCATCGACATCTTATAAATGAGCCCAATATTGAATATTTTTTGATCAAATCATATTATTAAATAATATAAATAGCATAACTACGTAGTGGATCAATTTTAAAAATTACATTCTATACTTTAAGTTATATATTTAAACGGTCGCACTTCCACAAAAATCCAAATTATTCTTTTTAAATTATGATTGTACTTGAGTTTTGTAAAAATAATGGATGACAGTTTGTAAGAGGGATGTTTGGGATTGTTTATAAAAACAACTTATTGACTTATTCCGGTGCGGTACTGCTAATAAATTATTTTGAGTATTTGGATTGAGAAAAAAAAAAGCTTATACCGATTCTACATCGGTGATAAAAGTTAAACACTCCTAATTTATTATAATCTCATTATGACTTTTAACCCTTTTTCTAACCCTTTTACATGTATAAGCAATCCCAAACACCTCCTAAAAAACAACTTATTAACTTATTCCAGTGTGATACCGCCATAAGCTAATCCAAACAATTTTATGAAACTCTAATATGCCACCAAATAAGTTGATAAACACTTTTACAGAAAAACATTGGTTGTTTTAAATAAGCAATCACAACGGCCGCTAAATTCATAGCAATAAACAATTTGATATCTTAAAAGAGTTTGAGACTTCTGAAATTAGGGTTGATGAAACATTTAAACCCGCTGCGTTACAGCGGGTACGCCTGCTAGTATATATATATATATATATATATATATATATATATATATGATGGACAACCAACGGCCAAAAAGGAAAGAAAATGTGATGCAACGAACAGTAAGGCCAAGTGGTATTTAAAATAATCTAGTCTTACCTGAACTGATGAGAACCTTGATGAGGCAAGGTTCCACAAGTTTCCTCTTCCAACGATATTGATGATGATGTAATTTTCCGATTGTGATATGCTCTAACAAACACCTGCCCAATTCTGAGAAAAGCGCCTTTTTCCTCAACTTTCTCTCCAAATCGATATGTGAGGGTTCCAGCCAAGAATATAAGCAATGCAACAGTCATAATGATTAAAGGAATCCCAAATCCAAGACCCCAACTAAGGTTATCCTGAATGTAATTAAGAACAAATAGTGCCACCAATGGACCACCACAAAGTCCAAGATACCACCAGTTGAAGAAGGAGCTTTTGGCTTCGAGTTCTTCTGGATTATCCGCATCAAACTGGTCAGCTCCAAAAGCTTGAACACAAGGCTTGTGTCCTCCTTGAGCAAATGCCATAAGATATAGTGAAACGAAGAACAAGATAACTTGGAACCGAGGAGGTGAACATGGTGTGTCACTTTCACAGTCAGAATAAGCTGAAAGAGTCAGCAACCCCAGTGCCTGTTAATCATCCCAATCCAAGTTAATCTCTGCAACAACAATCTCGGAAGTATGTCCGCTCCTCACATTTTTATAGTCCCTGGGCGTGATGTAAAATTAAATGGTCCTTCAGATAAGTATGAAAAAAAATCCAATATATTGTTTCATTCATCATAGATAATATCGAATTCATGAAATACTAATAATTCATATTAAACCGTTTTTCTGAGTATTTTTATACGCAAAATCGATCAATGATTATTTCTAAATTAATATTACATACCTTATCATTTTACATAGCATCGTAAATCTGTTCCACCGTCTTTCAATGTATAGATTCACATTATTTGAGATCATAATGTTGACTATTCAGAGTAATACTTTATGAAAATCAATGTAAATCAGTTGGGTTTCAATGTCACCTCATGTTAATGTATTCATCATATATAGTTTTAAACTTTTAGGCTTAAAACAAACTTTTTAGGAACCATCAATCTTATAATCAAAAACACATTTTGGTTATAACTTTAGATCTTATTCTTGTTTTAGATATAGAAAAATACTTAAAATTTATTTACTAAATATTAGATAATAAGAAGTCAATGATGTATGATAAACAAAAATAGCTTTAAAAATCCTAAATACATATATAAATTAGATCATCTCATATGGTTGGTAATTTTTTTTTTCCAAAAGGTACAGGATTTTTTAGTTAATAACAAGAAATATATATATTTTAATACAAAAACAGAATTCATGTGGATGAAAAAAAATCAAAAGAGCATATGTGAGAGTGGAATGATGAAGAATACATTAATGTTTTCTAGGAAAAATAGTTTATATTTTAGTAGTGGATTAAAAACTTAAAGAAAACAATAAACAATACTATAAAATGAACAAACAATTAAGTTTTTACATATTTTCTTGTCAATGTAATTAATTAATACATGTTTGGACCTTTAATATAAATGCTAAATTCTTGTTGGATTATATTAAATACTAAAAAATGTGTATATATTTTAATTACTAACTTTTTTAAACTGCTACTATATAGTATATACGTACAAAAAAATTTGGGTCCCTATATCTTGTGGGCCTTGACCCGGCTCGCGCTCCACCAGGGATCGCGCTGTTGGGAAAGATTATATTATTTCTATTTCCTCAATTTTTTTGGGGGCAAACCTTCTTTTAATTTGTTACGCAGACTTTTCAATCTCATGTCAAATTTCAGTAATGTTGACTATGTTTCTATAACTTTACTCCCTCAATTCCCGAGAAAACAACAAAATTTTCTTTTGGGTCGTCCTAAAAATGCAACATTCTTTTTTGGTAAGTTTCAATCTAAGCTACATTTTGCTCATTAACATCCATTGCATAATATAGGTACATATGATTTTGGTCCATAAGTTTCCTCTATACTTTTATTGTAGAGGGGTATTCAGTTTTTCTTTTTTTTTTAACGGCAATAACACACACACATTTTCGGAGTATCTGGGATCCAAACGGGCACCCGACTAATACCCGGCGACCAGGACCCACCACAGAGTAGTATGCCAAGATCTGGATATCACCACATGCTGCCGCAAGGATTCGAACCCGGGTAGTCAGGGATACCATCCACTGACCCCCAGGATGCTACCTTACCACTGGGCTAAACATGCTTTGATGGATGACATTAAGGGGGCCGTTTGGTTTGCAGGAATCCGATAGAATTGGAAGGAATTGGAATGATCAATTCCATTGACCAATTCCATTCGGTCGTTTGGTTTACCTATGGAATGGAATTGAATTTCACACATTCCACCATCCATGGATTTGGTCATTCCATCACAATTGAGAAGGAATTCAATTTCATTCCATCCCATATTCTCAAAAAGACAAATTTATCCTCATCTTCCCTACTTGATCTGAACCACTACCGTAACGAACGCCAACCATCGTCGGTCTGAACCACCGTCGACGACCGCCGACCACCGGAGGTCTGAACCGCCGTCGATCGTCGTCGCGGACCACCGACGGTCTGAACCACCGTCGACCGCCGCCGCCAACGACCGCCGGTCTGAACCATCGTTGACGACCGCCGGTCTGAACCACCGCCGCCGTCCACCGCTGGTCTGAACCACCTTTGACGACCGTCGACCATCGCCGGTCTGAACCACCGTTGACAACTGTCGACTACCGCCGCCGCCGACCACCCTCCCGTTGAACCACCACCGGCCACCGTCGACCACAACCAACCACCACCAATCTGAAGCGTCGCCAACCACCCTCGATCCGAACCACCACCGACCACCACCATAGTTGTTGGATTTCGGTTTCAAAATATTTAGAAAGAGTATTTTGGTCATTTACCAATATTTCATTTCTATTCCAAAGCTACATTATGTAAACCAAACAAACAAATTCCAATTGTTTTAACAGATTCCATTCCAATGTTTGCCAACCAAACAGATGGTCAAACCTGATAACATTACATTCCAATTTCTTCAAAGTCAAATTTCTTTGACAGATTCCATTCCATCCGAAAACATTCTGCGAACGAAACGCCCCCTCAGTGTATTTGAGTGATGGTGTAAAACAAATTTATTAATATATATATATATATAGGAAGAGGTTCAAATGAGAACTTTGTAAATTTAAAGGAACAAAGGAACACCCTTAGGACCACATATATATGATGTAGGTCCCACACAATATAAAATCATATCTGATTCAACGGTAGCCCCATTGAATCAAATATGATTTTATATTGTGTGGGACCCACATCATATATGGTCCTAAATGTGTTCCTTTAAATGAAGGGTGTTCTTATATGATCTCTCTCCTATACAGGGGCGGAGCCACTTAAGAGCCAGAAGTGGCCTGGGCACCCCCTGAATTTTAAAAAAAAATTATTGATATAAATATAATTTAATAAATTATCGAATAATATCGTTTAATTGATATATTCAATACACAATAGTTTCTTGGATCAGTTGGTTAGTGCTCCTTATACATAAGAAGGTGGTCTTGGGTTTGAATCCCCACCAATATGTTTTTACATAAAATACTTTTTAATTTATTATTGGACCTTCTTACTTTAGACCCATTAATCTTAATTTCTAATTGGGCCTCCTAAAAGTCTAAAACCCACAAAGACTCTAACCAATTAATTGTAATATCATATTTACATAAAATATTTTTTAGTTTATTATTGGACATTCTTACTTTGGACCCATCTAATCTTAATTTTTATTTGGGCCTCCTAAAGATCTAAATTTCACCAAGACACTAACCAATTAATTGTAATATCATATTTACCTCCTAAAATCTTATTTTTACCCAAACCACACGTCGTTAAAATCAGAATCCAATCATATTTATCTCCCAAGGTTGATAATCAAAAAGACGTTTTTTTGGCAAGGTTGATAATGAAGATATCATAGATAAGTTTCAGAAAATGAAAACTCGACTAGGTCATTGTTATTTATATTTTTGTGCTCCCCCTCATAAAAATTCCTGGCTCCGTCCCTGCTCCTATATATATATGTGTGTGTGTGTCAAGTCAGCATTTTCTTAGGATGGAAGGAATAGAGAAGAAAGGGAAAGTGAAGAAATTGCGTATGCCAAGCCCAATGGGAATGATTGATAATTTGTCTTCTTAACCACTTTAAGAAGAAAGGGAAAGTGAAGAAATTACGGAGCCCTATTCGTGTTCGTTCATTTAACTTAACCGAACAAACGAACGAACACGAACGGTAAACGAACGACATTTTGTGTGTTCGTGTTTGTTCGTTTAAGTTAACCGAACGAATGAACACGAACGGTAAACGAACGAAATTTTTTGTGTTCAATAAGAAAATTTGTTTGTTCATGTTCGTTTGTTAAGCTGTTAAACGAACGTAAACGAACAAACATAAATGAACGTGAATGAAGATAAACGAACGTAAATGAACATAGATGAACATAAACGAACAAATACAAATATAGAATAAAACCACCATTACTTATTATTTTGTTTTTAACAAGTAACATAACAAAATAAAAACCGGGTAAACTTAGGAGTCATAAAAAAGAAATTCTAAAAATTTAATTTAATTACTGATTTTACATATTAATGTCATAATATATAAATATATTTATATATAAACAAATGTAAACGAACATAAACGAACGAATGTAAACGAACGTTCACGAACGAACGAGACCATTGTTCATGTTCGTTTTTTTAACTAAACGAACAAAAAAATGTGTTCATGTTCGTTCGTTTATTAAATAAACGAACATAAACAAACTTCCCGCCGAACGGTTCACGAACGGTTCGGTGAACGTTCGTTACAGCCCTAGGAATGATTGATAATTTGTCTTCTTAACCACTTCATCACATAACCATTCCATATTTATATGACTAATTCTATAATCCAAATTACCACTAATAATTAACCGCCTAAAGCAGGCAATTTACCATATTAGCTCTCCGGAAAAGAAAAGGCTTATTTAGGTGCTACTATAAGACTTTCTGCTTTGAAGTATAGATTGATATCTTAAAAATATAATGGAGATATGGCATTATTAGAAACAAATTTGAAAGAATGGAATTTCAAGAATGTTTCAACACACACACCACATGTTAAAAGAACAAAAACAACACTTTGCTAGGAAGAAAAAACAAAGAAATGAGAAGAAACTATCTCTTGTGTTCGCACATCAAAGAAGAAAATTCCCGAATCTGAAGCATTAAAAACAAGTCTTAACCAATACGCCACAAGTCCTTGGTTGAAATTCAGACACTTGTTCGTTCAATTTTTATAGGGTTAATTCATAACTATCATATATTTTTTCAATTTTTATAACACCTACTTAGAGTTTTGACCCATTAATCAATTATCAATGATTCTATCAATAACGATTGAAGAAAAAGGATATATATATATATATATATATATTATGTAACAAGATGACTAACCAGAACATAGAGCAAAGACGCAATAATAATAGTGTGATATCTACCCAGAAAAGCATCAGCAACAAAAGCACCAAAGAGAGGAAGAAGCGACGCCGTTCCAGACCAGGCATTCACATTTTCAGCCGCCGTAGCCGTCGATTGACCCAACGGTCCGGTCAAATACGTGATTAGATTGGAACTGATCCCATAATATGCAAATCTCTCAGCTACTTCCACACCTGTATATATACAACCTATGAATCTTCGAATAACATCCATATATATAGAATTCGGTTTCACAGTACATATATATATATATATATTAAGTTACCAATTATGAAGTAAGCGGATCTCCAGCCACCAGATTTGGATCTGAAAACTGGATGACCTTTGTAGTCAACGAATCCATCAACGACCCCGTCTATCAATGGAGTCTCAACTTCAGAAAGGTCGGAGCCGGTGGAGGTGGCGGAGGTGGAGCCGGCGGCCTCCATGTCGGCGGCAAAATGTTGTTGACTTTACTCCACCAACAACACCCACTTTCGGTAGTGATGGCGGGTGGATAATAGTCAAGCAATGGTAACCATGCACTTCTATAAACCGGTTTGACCTATTATATTTCCTAATCCCCTATACCACTCGAATTTTTTCCTATATATGGAGGGGGATTGTCCACGTTATTTTTGTCTTTTATGCCACACTTACATTGGAGGAGGTTCAATTGCAAACTCAACAATTTAAACAAGACAAATTGGCACAAATGATCATTTAAAAAAAATTATTGTACACAATAATCATCTCTCTCCTCATTTAACAAAAATAATCAAAACCTCCGTTAAATACCTTAAACCTCCATTAAATACCCTAACCCTCCTTAAATATATCCAAAACCTCCAATTGTTGAGTTTTTTATTAAATATTTACAATTTTGACCCCTATAATTATTTAATTAATTACTTTAGGTCCATTACTTTTTTATTTTTTATTTTACACACTTATTACATTAACATAGATTATGGTATATCAATTAAAATACGTCTAAAAAATACGTTTTTATTTTAACAAGTCACACCATTATAATCGTCTCGTCGATACCTTCGAAATGAGCCCAATATTGAATATTTTTTGATTTACTTATATTATTATATATTATATTTTATATATACTACGAAAAAATGTTTTTAATATTTACAATTTGTACGTTTATCTATACTATATTATAAAATTTTCATATAAACTCTTAAAGACCACTTTTTAAACATTATGTACAATAAATTAAAGGCAAATTACTTAATTTTCAAGTTTACAAGTTAACTAAGTATAAATACAACTTATTAAAGTTTCATGTTTAAATTCGTATAACTAACGTAGATAAACTTAATCAAATATATAATAAACATCTAATTTTAAATATTAATAACTTAAAATAATTATTGAGTTAATACTTACGTTGTATTCTCGAAGCTCATTTAACGAACGAAATTAAAATCATTTAAAAAATTAATAAAATTACCAAATCTTTTATTATATTCTTATAGTTATTTATTTAATTTGTGATATATCATTTGCTTTTTTGATTAAAATACATTCTTAATATTTTGTTAATTGTTAACAATATAAAGTTAATATATGATTATAATATATAATAATATAACTAAATCAAAAAATATTCAATATTGGGCTCATTTCGAAGGTATCGACGAGACGATTATAATGGTGTAACTTGTTAAAATAAAAACGTATTTTTTAGACGTATTTTAATTGATATACCATAATGTATGTTAATGTAGTAAGGGTATAAAATAAAAAATTAAAAAGTAAGAGAGTTAAAGTAATTTATTATATAATTATAAGGGTCAAAATTTAAGTATTTATCAAAAAATTCAACAAATAGTGTGAGATAGAGATTTTAGGGAAGTTTCATTTTTAATGGAGGTTTTAATGATAATTAACGGAGGTTTAATGGTAATTAACGGAGGTTTAAGATATTTAACCGAGGTTTAGGATATTTAACGGAGGTTTAGCGTATTTAATGGAGGTTTAGGGTATTTAACGAAGGTTTTGGTTATTTTTGTCAAATAAGGAGAGAGATGGTTACTGTGTACAATAATTTTTCTCAAATGGTCATTTCTACCAATTTCCCTTTAAACAAACTTAACAAATTATTATATTAGGAAACAATTGATATATTTATAGATATTTATCATAATGGTTAATATATATATATATTATATATATATGAAAGATGGTATGTTAATTAATTATGATCATTGTTTTGAATTTAGAAATAAAATAAAATCGAATATTTATTAGGTTATTTGTACACTTAAGATTGGTTTGTAAAGTTTGTTTAAATTGTGGGTTTACGATTAAAACCTCGCTTATGTATATAGGTGGAAGGGAGGGGACCATTATATTGTCCATAGACAATTTGCAAATTATCCATCTTTCAGTGACAATATCATTCACCAATTTACAAATTATCCATCTTCCACTGATAATATCATTCACCAACGCCAAAGAACACTTCTTTCCACCGATGGCGATCACGAGAAATACTTTCACAACGATATCTTCCACCATTATAGATCATGGAACAACTTGTAATAATTTTTTTTTAATTTAACTTAATAATCTATTTTCGTATAATATTTAATTTAACAATCTATTTTATTTAGTATTTAACTTAATGACATGGGATCGTGTGAGAAGTGAAGTTAAGGTGGAAACCGTAAGAAGAGATTTGAACCCTTGATCACTTTTAATCTCACACTCACCCATGAATTCCGCTATTTACTAGAATCGATCTGGTGCATCTCATCCTAATGTGCATCCAACAGTAGAGATCTCTTCTTACGCTTCTCACTGGAACTTCACTTCTCACCGGAACCCAACTTAACTTATTAATCTATGTTTATTTAATGGGTGTTTTATCCCAGTTTAGTGACGTTGAGGGCACAACTATCCGTTTTAAAAACTATTTACGATAGGTTAAAAGTTAATCCAAGGAGGTTGAATATGTTTAGCCAAACGTGTTTCAGCCAGTGGTTAGATATACATAACCAACATGGAGATCTTAGCTTAATTAATTGGATGGTGCAATGTAAGAATTTTACTTTTCATTCTCAATCAGAAGAAGTCCATTATCGTGTTGGAGGGTCCCATTCATGTTTCGTATATGCCTTCAAAGTTGATTATTGTTGTTTATTTGTTTTTTAAGATGTTATTTACAGATTAATTGACATATTCTGATAATATTTTTTTTATAACCTATCATATATGGATTTTGGAGACTTTTCTCCGTTGTTAACGACATGTTCAACATACTCAATCAATCCCAAGGGCGATTGAATGGCAACGGTTGACACAGATCAATGGAATAAGTGATACAGTTTGGGAATTTTCAACAAGATTTGTTTTCATTTATTATAAATTTAAATATATTTAAATTTTGATGTGAGTAGATGAAGGAACTAAATTAGCCTTAAATATTATGTAATAATTGCTTGTCTTAAATATATGCCTTAAATTAGAAAAACCATACATATAAAATTACACATGATAAATCGATTTTACAGGTTCTCAAATCATTGGTCCATCTTAAAGGTCAATGTATATCTAACACACAAAATATTTTAATTATTAATATAATACCTTACAATATCTTCTCAAAATGTTATCCGTCATGAAATGAATAATTTTAAAAATATATTTTTCTTGTTTTAAATGATTTCGCCTTTACTGAACCCGTCAACGACGATAAAAAAAATCTTATGGGTGTTTGGGATTTGTTTATTTAAAACAATTTATGTTTTTTATAAAAGTATTTATTAACTTATATGATGACAAAACGGTATAAGATTCTTTGACCTTTTAAGAGGTCAATGATTCAAATCTTAACAAAGCTGATGAGAGTGTGCGAGTTTATTTGTTTTAGTTGCCGTGTATCAATATTATACAGTTCAAAAAAAAACTTATATGATGGCAAACTGAAGTTTTATAAAAAAATGTTTAGATTACTTTATGACTATACCCAAATTAGAATAAGTCAATAAAATGTTTTCTAGTGTTTGACAAAAAAATGTTTATACACTATTAATCGTTTTAAATATTTTCTTTCTCCTCTTTCTTCTTTCTTTATTACATTCATAATTAATTACTTTTTTTTTAAGTATTTTAATTTTTATTATCATATAATAATAATAATAATCAATATTATTATTTAATTATAGCTATTTCTATTTTAACAATTACTTAAAATAAATTTGTTATACGATATTATTTAACTACAGATTTTAACACACCCTGTAGCATTCCTAGAAATATCTTGTTTTTTAATAGAAAAAGTTTAGAAAAATCTTAGTGAATTTTTATATTTTAATTGATTAAGTTAATGGACAATTTTTTGAAAAAAAGTCATTTGACTTTCTAAATTTGATTAAGTAGGTCATTTTGATCTGTAAAACCGGTTAATTGTATGAAATCATGAAAAAAGTCCAAAAAAACCCAAAAGATTTTTATGTTTTAAGCAATTAAATCTCTAGACATTTATTTGAACAAGTAAACCCTGGACTTATATTTCCGTAATTTTACGCATATGCTCACTTTTGCATGTCATAAACAATCATCAATCTTTCAAAAGTGAATACAAGTAGACAAATATCGATATGATTAAGGGGCAAATATGCCCAAACTGTTTCATTTACTTCATCTACAACAATAGAAGTTTACATATAAAGCAACATCAAGAACAATTACAATTAAATGAACTAAAAATCTCTTTAACAACCACGAAGAACTATATATGCGTCCGATAAAGATCGTAAGCGTGCGATACCAAGTAAACGATGGTGGAGCCAACATAAAATGGAGAAGCATTATAATGACTCGAATTGTCATCATTTCTTGAAGACCAAGTGAGTTGTAGCAAATCAAACTCGAGAATGAAGGTGACCATTGTAATGACTCGAACCAGCACCTCGTGAACTTCCATCCATTTATCGAACCACCACCTCGTTAACTTGCATCCGTTGATCGAACCAACACCTCATTAACTTCCATTCATTGATTGAACCAACACCTGGCTAACTTCCATCCATTGATTGAATTAGCATCGAACCAACACCTCGTTAGCCATGGATCGAATTAGCACCTCGTTAGCCATTGATCGAATGACCACCTCCAAGTTTGCCACTTCCATCATTATCAACACATTTATCCATACATGCACAAACATGCATGTGAAATTAACAATTCTGTTAGAATTTGGTATTAATAACAAATTTATATACACATATACATCTATACGCTTCCCTAAACATTAGCATAAGCAAATCTACAGGACTCACTTACCCAGGTAAGACTCTTGGTCATTGTTTTCCTTGTTTTAGCTCTTACCGGACAAGATTTTTGGTACTTGTAATATTCCTCCGATAAGGTAATATGACTTGGTAAGCACTTATCCGGGTAAGCGTTTGGTAAACGACCCCTAAAAGCTCGAATCAATTACGTGCCTACTTATGCCCTGCTTCCTAGAGTAATCTTCGGCAAGATACGTTAGCGGCATGCTCCAAGAAACAACTTTGGTTTCTTATTACGCTCTAACCTTTTTTCAACATATAAAATTGAATATTAATAATGCTTTCATGCTCATAAACATTGAAATATTAATAATGTTTTCATGCTCATAAACATTGAAATTATTATACATAAATTTTTATTTGAATCATCAAAATCCACAAAATATACAAAGTATAAATAAATTATATTTTTCTATATACTTCAACTAATATACTAGTGTATAAAAATAAATTTACAATCGGTAACTGTTATTTACAAAATTAACTCGTTTAAGTTTTTCCAAAACGTGATGTCTAAAACCTTTTTATTGTCTTGTTTGCTCCATCTTAAGAAAATAAATTAAAAAGCACTATAAAGAAAATGAATCGTTTTTTACACTCATGTGCTTGGATTTTTCTCTTTAAAAAGAACATTAAGTCGTGAAAGCAGAAAAATCGACTACACTTGTCTAAATGCTTCTATTTGGAATCAATAGGGTTTTATGATTCGAAAAGATATTGAACCGCGTTATTCCTATTTAGTATTAAAAAGTCTTACGATATAAAAAAGCTAATCAGTCACGTAAATATTATATAATACATTTGATTCTTGTCCACTTTGCAAAGTGATAAATTTTTTTATAATCTTAATGAAAATGTTGTCTATTTTCATCATGATTATACTTTATGTTAAATGATGAACATAATAATAATCTTAAAATCTGATTTTTTTGGTGCTTCTAATCAAATACTACTTATAGATTTTTGTGTAACAATAGCAAGGATGATGAGAATGGTAAAAATACTTTTAGATGTTTGAATGAGTTGATTTTTTAATCTAACTTACTTTTTTTCAACTACATTCATCCATCTTTATATTCATAATAATCTTCACTTTTACGAACTTTTATATATATTTAATCACTTTCACATCCATGAATTTATTAAAAATCCGATCACGATAATAAAAACAGGTAAATAAAGGTAATTGTATCTATATGAAGATTTTGTTTTTACATTCTCGACATAATTGTTATTCTTACCGGAACTCATTTGCTTGAAATAGTATAGTTGAGACCAATATATATATATATATATATATATAGAGAGAGAGAGAGAGGAAAGTTCAAATGTGAACTCATTTTTGGTTGTGAACGTGAGGACGAATCTCAGCCACTTATCCGGTCAATAAAGGCGGGCTTTGACGCGGTTCCCTCCTTTAATAATCTCCACCCTCCCATGAATCGCGTCAATCCTCCGTGATCGCGTCTACCATAACCGAAGATGTGTGGTGAGATTCGTCATCACGTTTACTGACCAAAAATGAGTTCGCATTTGAGCACAACCTATATATATATATATATATATATATATATATATATATATATGCTTAATCTTGCACTCTATTATAGTTAAATATACACTTTGATTTTCAATTTAATAACATCAGAATTATGTTATACTATAAAGTGTGAGTATTAAAAATAATTTATATGTGTTTATGATATTTAATAACATGATTAAATTTAAAAATATTAACAAGACGATCATAATAGTATAATTTATAATATTAATCTTTTTTAATGTATTTTAGTTAATATATGATTATGTATTATATCTATACTATATTATAAAACATTTGACCAAAAACTCTTAAAAACAACTTTTTAAGCTTTAGTTACTGCTATTTAATGTTAATTACTTAATTTTCAAGATTAGAAGTAAATTGTGCGTAAGTACAACCTATTAAAGTTTCATCTCTAAATTCGTGTAACTAACTACAGATAACTATGATCAACTACAGGATAAACATCTAATTTTAAATATAAAAAATCTAAAATATGATTAAGATAATCATTGACTTCTAACGAATCAAATAATTATATTATTAAACCAAAAATAAATTATTTGGTTATTAAACCTAAATTAAATTATGATAAAAAATTGAATTAAAGAAATTAAATAAAAAAAGAGAAGTTTTAATTGAAATACTAATTTTTTTTCTTCTCAAAACCACATAAAACCATTAGACATCGATAGAAACAAAAATTAAAATAAAACTTAAAATCGAGATATATCTCGCTGCATTGCGCGAGTACCCTTCTAGTAAATAATAACATAAAACAAAAAATTAATATGGATAAAATAAAATAAAGAGTGAATTACATACTTCGTCCCTAAGGTTTATTCGAAATAACACTCCGGGTCCCTAAAATGAAATATCTATGGCTTGCATCTTTGTGGTTTCAATTTCATAACGTATTGGGTCCCTAAAACTAACTCCGTTAGATTTCTGTCTGTTAAAGCCCACATGTGCAAGGCACATGATGGGTATTTTGGTCATTTTAGTGTTTTTATCACTTTTAAAACAACAGGACCAAACAAGTTCTCCGGTCATTCCGGTCATCTTCTCCTGCCAAATCCAAATTCAACCTTCTAACCCAAACCAGACAAATCCATATTCAAAATGAATTTCATACTCAAACAAGATCAAAAATCCAAATCCAGACAAATCCAGATGCGACTCAACCTATGGCGGCCACAGCGGCCAACGCACTTTTCGAGACACAACGGCACTTGAAGGGGAAATACCAAGGCGAGATCGCAAATCTGGGGGGCGCCGCTTATGGTTCTGGAAGTGAAGAGTCACGACGGAGGAAAGACCAAGAGGATATCGCAAATCAGGAAGAGCAAGCAGAGGTCTTAGATCTGGGACGAGGAGCAACGACTTTAGAAGGGAGGATGTTGTGTTCGTCGGAGAAGAAAGGGACTGTGTTCGCCGGAGAAGAATGGGAGATGTGTTCACTGGAGAAGAAAGGGGAAGGAGTCGATGTGTTCGTCGGAGAAGAAATGGGGGAGGGTTGAGGAGCAACGATTGGAGCATGCCTGTGTTCATGGTGGTTTAGAAAACCGGTGGTGTGGATCAATGGCGATTCTGGATGGCTTCAAGTATGGTGGTAGCCCCCAAATTTGGAGGTTGTTGAAGATGGAGATGAAGTCGCCGGAGGGAGGGGTGGGGGTAATGCCGGAAAGATGAAGGCACGATTAGGGTTTTTTCTATGAATTTTATATTTACTTTAATATATTAGAGTAAATAACATGATTGGCTCATGTAGTTTTTTAATTGTGGTTTTTTAATTAAAAAAATAAGAAAGAGAGTAAAATGACTAGAATACCCCTTTAGTTGATATAGTTAACAGAGATTTTTTAATGGAGTTAGTTTTAGGGACCCAATACATCATGAAATTGAAACCACAAGGATGCAAGCCATAAATATTTCATTTTAGGGACCCGGAGTGTTATTTCCAATAAACCCTAGGGACGAAGTATGTAATTCACTCTAAAATAAATAACAAACTACAAAAATATAAAATACAATTAGATAACAATTTTACCTGATATTTTTGTTTTTTAATTTTACAAAAATATAAAATACAATTAATTATCTTAAAAAAAATTCAGATAAAAGACCTGTATTTCAGTGAATTTCCGTTTGCTAACCGTCACCATCATCCTCCCGCCATCGCTACCGAAAGTGCGTGTTGTTGGTGGCTTGGTGGAGTAAACCGAAGAACATTTTGACGCCGACATGGCCGCCGCCGCCGCCGGCTCCAACTTCTCTGAAGTCGAGACTCCATTGATAGACGGGGTCGTTGACGGATTCGTTGACTACAAAGGTCGTCCAGTTTTCAGATCCAAATCTGGTGGCTGGAAATCCGCTTACTTCATAATTGGTAATTCCATATAATCTATTTACTTACACTCAAACCGAATTCTTTGTTGATGTTATTCGAAGATTTGAAAGGTTTTGAGGTTGTATACAGGTGTCGAAGTTGCCGAGAGATTTGCATACTATGGGATAAGTTCCAACCTAATCACGTATTTGACCGGACCGTTGGGCCAATCGACGGCTACGGCGGCGGAAAATGTGAATGCATGGTCTGGAACGGCGTCGCTTCTTCCTCTCTTCGGTGCTTTTGTTGCTGATGCTTTTCTGGGTAGATATCGCACAATTATTATTGCGTCTTTGCTCTATGCTCTGGTTAGTCATCATCTTCTCATCCTTCTGTTGAATCGGTTTTCCTGTTATTGAATCATTGATTGGTAGGTCAAAGGCTCAAAGCTCTAAGTAGGTGTACCAAAATGGAAAAATCTATGATAATTATTAACCCTAGGTTCAGTTATGGAGTCCATTGTGCATTAAGGTTCTTTTGATCAAAATTGAACGAACAAGTGTAGAATTTCATCTTTTTTGTTTTCAATACTTAAGATTCAGATATTTTCTTCTTTGAAACTCGAACAAAACAGATTGTTTCTTCTCATTTCGTTTCTGTTCTTTCAACTGAATGCTTTTACTTCAAAGTTCTTTGCAGCATAGTACAAGTTGTTCTTTATTTCTGCTTCTGATTGTTTTTTCTTCCTAGATAAGTGTTTTGTTTTTTGTTTTTTCAACATCTAGTCATTTTGCATGATTAAATTAAATGATTTGATGGGCCATTGACTTTATTTTCTGATGCCAAGTGCTAATATAAATTGTTTTGTTGGTATTTTTATTTTGTTGCCAATTATGTAGATATGGCTAGGGATCAAGTTTTATAATGTCTGTTTTTTTTATCAGCAGAGTTATGTATATATGTATTATAAATTCTTTCGTCTCCCTTGGTTGAGATACGAACCTAGGCCCCTGGTGGTCATTTGTGCCTCACGCCTTAATTAACACTAAGGATTTCCTCCTTAACGCACAAATGAACATGCTGTTATGGAGTGTGTGAAACTGTGAATAAGCTTAATCTCTCTGTTGATCCATGGAATTGGGCATATCTCTGTCGATGCCTTTTGTAAAAACTGCTCGTTTGATATCTGGGGTAAGTGGATACACCCCACATGTGGTGTGTTGAAAAATTCTTGAAATTCCATTCTTTCAAATTTGCTTCTAAATGCCATGCTTACTCCTTCCCCACTTTATCTTTTAGATATCTGTACTTTAAAGCAGATATCTTTTAGTAGCACATAAGTAAGCCTTTTCTTTTCCGGAGAGCTAATATGGTAGCAGATGGTGATAGTGTCACCTTTACGGTAAATTGCCAGCTTTAGGCGGTTAACCATTAGTGGTAATTTGGATTCTAGAATTAGTCATATAAATATGGAATGGTTATGTGATAAAGTGCTTAAGAAGACAAATTATCAATCGTTCCCATGGCATACCTGATTTCTTCACTTTCCCTTTCTTCTCTATTCCTTCCATCCTAAAAAATGCAATATTTTGACTCGACATATATGTATATATATATATATTAATAAAATTGTCTTACACTATCAGTCAAATACGCTGAATGTCCCCTCTACAAGAAAAATATAGAGGAACCTTATGGACCAAAATAAAATGTACCTATATTATGCAATTGATATTAATGAGCAAAATGTAGCTTAGATTGAAACTTACCAAAAAGAATGCTGCAATTTTTAGGACGACCCAAAAGAAAAATTGTTGTTTTTTCGGGGATTGAGGGAGTAAAGTTATAGAAACATATTCAGCACTACTTAAACTTTGACATGAGTTTGAATCATTGGTTCATTTGAGAATTCACCAATTTCCATGGGTAGCATATTACCCACTGAAGGCTCAGTTTCACAGGGGACGTTACGTCTTGTACATGTTACAGTTTGACCTGCTTCCTTATGGATAAAGTAAAAATAGTAATGCAACTATATTGGAAGCTTTCTATCCTTAGCTAGATTCAATTATTGATGTTACTGCCATCTTAAATCATCCTTAACTAGGAAGCATGTTGTTCTTCAAATGATGATCCCACCCCTCTTTCGCCTGTAGCAAAACCAAACTAAATGAGCCCAGTATATCCCAAAAATTTGAGGAAATAGATATAATATTATATAGAATAAACATATAAAATTCAATTAGATAATTGGAAAATCCTAGTCTGATTATAATGCTGTCCTTTGCATCTAGAATAGCTAATATAATCCTTCCCAGCTTGTTGTTGCAGAGATTACAGTCGGTAATATTTATGATTAACTTGGATTGTGATGATTAACAGGCACTTGGGTTGCTGACTCTTTCAGCTTTGATTCCTTATTCTGACTGTGAAAGTGACCCATCATGTTCACCTCCTCGGTTCCAAATTATTTTGTTCTTCGTTTCACTATATCTTGTGGCATTTGCCCAAGGAGGGCACAAGCCTTGTGTTCAAGCTTTTGGAGCTGACCAGTTTGATGCGGATAATCCAGAAGAACTCAAAGCCAAAAGCTCGTTCTTCAACTGGTGGTATCTTGGACTGTGTGGTGGTCCATTGGTGGCACTATTTGTTCTTAACTACATTCAGGATAACCTTAGTTGGGGTCTTGGATTTGGGATTCCTTGCATTATGATGAGTGTTGCACTGCTTATATTCTTGGCTGGAACCCTAACATATCGGTTTGGAGAGAAAGTTGAGGAAAAAGGCGCTTTTCTCCGAATTGGGCAGGTGTTTGTTAGAGCATATCATAATCGGAAAACTACATCTTCATCAATATCCCTGGAAGAGGAAGCTTGTGGAACCTTGCCTCATCAAGGTTCTCATCAGTTCAGGTAAGAGTAGTTATTTTAAAAATCACTTGGCCTTGCTGTTCATTGCATAACATTTTCTTTCTTTTTTGCCGGTTAGTTGTCCATACACACACACAAATATAAATATATATATAGATATATATATAGGGGAGATTTCAAATATAAATCACATCAATTCGTACAAACCGCGTGATTCATTGTTTAAGTGAATAATTTTTTTTCATTGTTTAATATGGTGAACTTGTTTCATATAATTATTTTCTTCATGAAATTATTTTGTTGCAACATGAAAATGAAATTGTTTCATGAAATTCTCATTTTGATGAAACGTGTTTCACATATTCATGATTAATCAACCTCCATGTATTCTTGATGAAATTTTCACATATTATTGACTAATCAACCCTCATAATTAAGAAAAAGTGAAAAAACTTTAAATAATAATTGGTTGAATGCGGTTTGTACGAATTGACGTGGTTTGTAATGGAAATCAACCCTATATATATAGAGGAAAGTTCAAATGCGAACTCAAATTTGGTTGTGAACGTGAGGACAAATGAGCATGTGCGCATATTCAGACCGAATAATGAAGGAAAATAATACTACATTCAGTCTGAACATGACACGTGTCGCACTCTCATTTGTCCTCACGTTCACAACCAAATTTGCTTTCGCATTTGAACCCGCCCCTATATATATATATATATATATAGAGAGAGAGAGAGAGAGAGAGAGATCCTTTTTGTGAGAAGGTGAGAATACTTTTGAGCCCGTCGATTAGTTGATTTCTTTATTAGACTGCTAAAAAACGCAGACCTTTATCTGAAGGCTGACAAAAAACATGGACCTTTATCAACCTTCAGTCACCTTCATAAGCTTTTACATACCTTCAATCACTTTTAAATGTATCAGTCACTTTCAATTTGTTAAAATTTCAAGTGGTGATAGAAATAGGTAGATGAAGATTTGTGAAATGCAAGTAGATGAAGATTAATATTCTCACGTTTCACCAAAAAATTCATCCTCAACAAACCTAACCGTATACACACACACATTGGGTTGGGTTCAAGTGAGAACAACCATTTTCCACTAGTGAGAGTGGATGTATCCTTTGTCGTGTGTGTAGTGGGAAGATTACTTTGTAGGTTACATATATAATTTAGGCCATCAATAGATGAATCTCTTTTTCAAACTACCATGGAGTGTTTTCTACTCTTAACCAAAACACATAGATGACATAGATCACACCTCATGAACATAATTATAATCTTGGGATTGCCACAGATTTCTCAACAAAGCCTTAGTTTCACCCGATGGATCAAAGGAAGAAGGGAAGATCTGTAGCACCAGTGAGGTAGAAGAAGCGAAAGCAGTTCTTAGACTATTTCCAATCTGGGTCAGCTGTTTAGTATTTGCAGTTGTTTTTTCCCAATATTCCACATTATTCACCAAACAAGGAGTCACCATGGACCGGTCAATCGGATCAAATTTCAACATCCCAGCTGCCACACTACAATCCTTCATCAGCCTCACCATCGTCATCCTTATTCCCATCTACGACCGCATTTTGGTTCCTATCGCTAGATCCATTACAAGAAAACCCTCCGGCATAACAATGCTTCAGAGAGTCGGAACCGGAATCTTCATTTCCGTTCTTTCAATGGTGGTTGCAGCACTAGTCGAGATCAAACGCCTTCAAACCGCAAAGGAATACGGGCTACTCGATGATCCAAATGCAACAATCCCTATGAAAGTATGGTGGTTGATACCTCAATATCTGTTAACGGGTGCTGCTGATGTGTTTACAATGGTGGGCTTGCAAGAGTTTTTCTACGATCAAGTGCCGAGTGAGTTGAGAAGCATCGGTTTAGCGCTTTATCTCAGTATATTTGGTGTGGGTAGCTTTATTAGCAGTTTCTTGATCTCGGTGGTCGATAAAACCACGGGTGGAAATGGTAAAGATGGTTGGATTTCGGATAATTTGAACCGTGGTCACCTTGATTATTTCTACTGGTTCCTAGCTGGTATTAGTGCAATAGCATTTGTAATCTACTTATACCTTGCAAAATCTTACATATATAATCGACCAAGATGATCGATTGATGAAACTATATATATAGGGAAGGTATCATACGAGAACACCCATGATTTAAAGGAACTAAGGAATATTTTGTGAACCATATATGATGTGGGTCCAACATAATATTAAATTATATCTGATTCAATGGGCCTCACCATTGAATCAGATATGATTTAATATTATGTGGGATCCACATCATATATGGTCCACAAGGTGTTCTTTTGTTCCTTTAAATTTACAAAGTTCTCATTTGAACCTCTCCCTATATATATATATATGTATATATATATATAGTTGTTTGTTGTAATAGTTACATATTTTTCATTCTTTATTCAACATCTGATCTTGTAAGAAAATTGTGCCGTGGTTGTTTGGTTGGTTTTCCATCAAGTTCTATATGGATGAAGATATCTATGGATTAATTTGACCATGTAGATTGGGAATATTTTTGTGTGGAAGAGTTTTTTCATGAATGAAAGGAACATGTTTCTTTTAACTTGGAGGGGCACCCTTATAAGCTTACTGAATAAGCCATTTTCTATTTCATTAAACTGGTATCAAACAGTTATGTATAGCTTACTGAATAAGCCATTTTCTATTTCATTAAACCGGTATCAAACAGTTATGTATAGCTGACCGAATAAGCTATCAGTCTTACTAAGCTGTTAATAAACAGACCTCTCAGTTTGATTTGGTTTTTGTGAAATTTTTTTTATGAATCAAATCATCTTAGGGGTGTTTGGTTTGACAGATAACCTTTGGTCCTTTTTATTTCTCATAACTCATACATTATCGTTTTATATTTATTTTTCTGTTTTATTAATGAGAACCACCTAAACAAAATTCCTGGTTCTGCCCCTGCCCATGAGCACCCCTAGCTAAGGGGGAGGAAGAGGGCTAGAACTGTGATGGGATGAAGAGTTGGGACGGTGGCTAAACGGTGGAGGAGATCGACGGAGACCGAATGGAGGGGTGGTTGTTGTGGAGGCGGTGCAGATAGATTTCAAGGTCGTGGTTCTGGCGAGTAGAGAGGGACGACAAAATGCAGTGGCTAGAAGGAGATCGCTCGTAGAGGTTCTGCCAAGATACAACTCATAATACCTATTTTTTTATGCAACTCTTCTTTATTTTTATCCGCGAAAGGCTTACCTTTATAGCGATGAAAATCACCCGTCCCAAATTTTCATGTCTCATCCATGTCCACCAATCATATGAATACACGTAAGCAGAGAGAGAAAGTAAACATGAATTAAGTAAATAAAAATCTGATATGTCTTAATTTCATTAATGGAACAAAAATGAGACATGTGAATTTAAGAAAAATGAGTTTTATTCCTTTTATAGCACTTCAAAAAAATTCTTCACAAATTCCTCTTTTTTTATCAGTTTTTTTTTTCCAATTTACTAAATGCTGGTATAAATATTATCGGAAATCCAACCTAAACTATTTAACTTGAATTTCATTTGGTCCACGAACATTCATTTTTGATTTTTTTTTCCTTCTACATTTTTATTTGTTAACAAAAAAGCACGGATACGGATACGGATACGGATACGGATTCAATTTATATTATTCCGAGAGATAATATAAATAATTATATAAATTGAGACCCTTTTTTGGATTAACTTTTAAATGATCCTAAATAGTTTTTAGTTGTGCACTCAACGTCACTAAACTGGAATAAAACACTTATTAAACAAAAATAGATTATTAAGTTAAATAATAAATAAAAATAGATTGTTAAATTAAATACTAAACGAATCTAGATTATTAAGTTAAATTAAAAGGAAGAAACAATTTCTTACGGGTTGTTCCATGATCTATAACGATGGAAAATGTCGTTGTTGGTGGAGGTATTTTCTTGTTATATGTGGGTGGAAGTGTTCCTCGGTGTCGGTGGATGCAGACCTGTTCGTGAGGGTGTTCGAGGTGGTGCTGTCGTATAGAGCCTCTGATCGTCGGGGTCTTTGATTTTTTTAATAATTTATATGTATGATATTTAGAATATAAAACGTAGAATCCTGAAATTTAAACAAACCTTTAAGAGTCTAGGTAGCTTATCTGGATAGCACGCTTGAATTGTATATATAGAGTTATTCCCAGGTCCAGATCCTATTTTGAGCAATAATGTTTTTAAATAAGTTTTTATTTGTTATTTTAACAATTTTTAATTGTAAATATTTTTTGTAATTTCTTTAATTTAAAGTAACTTAATTCAGAAAAAATATGTTTATTATTTGTTTTTATTATTATTGATAGGAATTCTCATATTAAAATCTATTGAGTCCACTAAAACCATATCCATATTAGATTTCATCATCTAAATTGTCCTTCAAATGATCAAAATCCCCAATTTCTTTATTTGGTTTTCTTTTGCGACCGTCATCATTAATCTGTAACGTTTTTCTTAGGTTCTTTTGTTTTCAAAGTACAATGATGTTAGTGTATTAAGCAAATATTTAGTACTTTCTTTCTATTAACTTTGTTTGATTATTTGATGAATTTCTAACAAATCTTGATTATGAAAATAAGATTAGGTGATTTTATTTCTAAAACGTTAGAAGATTTATATTCAGAAAATAGAAAATAGTATTGTATAGTTGTTTGTCTTCATTTGAAAAAAATATACATAGTAGTATCAATTTATTACTGAAAAATAAATAACTTTTAATATTCACTACGAATAAACTATTTGGTGTTGTATATTTCATTATTATATGATTACTTTTTTTTTACCAATTAACTTTTTATTGTTACCGACGGATTAATCATATAAGATTGTATGCTTCCATATATATATATATATTATAATATAAAAGAATTTATTTTTGATTTAATAAGAAAACAAAGTAAATAATATATCTGAAAGAAAAATACAGGAACACATTCAAATTTTTGCACATGGCCTCCAAAATGGATGGATGTTATTGTCGGTGGAAGATGGCTAATTTAATGACTTGCAAATTGTTGGTAGATGATATAACGGTCCCCTCCCTCTTATATACATAAACGTGACATAAATAATCGTTACAATTTGGAGATTATTAAAATACGTTTTCAAATCGGTTATTAATCATTGAATTTCCATTTGCTAACCGTTACCATTATCCTCCCGGCTCCTGCCAATGCTACGTACCGAAAGTGGGTGTTTGTTGTTTGTGGAGTAACATTAACATTAACATTAACATTAACATTAACATGGATGGCAACTTTTCTGAAGTTGAGACTCCATTGACCGTTGATGGATTCGTTGACTATAAAGGTCGTCCAGTTTTCAGATCCAAATCTGGTGGCTGGAGATCCGCTTATTTCATAATTGGTAACTTAATATAATCTCTTTACTTTATACTTTTTACAGTTAAGCCGAGAATTCTTTGTGGATTTTAATGATTGTATACATATATACAGGTGTGGAAGTTGCTGAGAGAGTTGCATACTATGGGATCAGTTCCAACCTGATCACGTATTTGACCGGACCGTTGGGCCAATCCACGGCTAAGGCAGCCGAAAATGTGAATGTATGGTCTGGAACGGCATCCCTTCTTCCTCTCTTTGGTGCTTTTGTTGCTGATGCTTTTCTTGGTAGATATCACACCATTATTATTGCCTCTTTGCTCTATGTTCTGGTTAGTCATATATCTTCTTATCCTTTTTGTTCAATCTGTTTCCTTTCCTGTTATTGAATCATCGTCACTTTACCTTTCTTCTCTTTTCCTTTCATCCTAGAAAAAAAGGCAATAGCCGACTTGACATATATATATATATATATATAGGCCGGTTCATTTACAAAACCAGTTAAATATGTTACTTTTAGGGGCGTTTGGTTCGCAGAATGGAATTTGATGGAATGGAATATGCCAAAGGAATTTGACTTTGAAGGAATTAGAATGAAATGTTGTCAGGTTTGACCAGCTGTTTGATTGGCATAATTGGAATAGAATCTGTTGAAAGAATTGAAATCTGTCTGTTTGGTTCACAGAATGTAGCTTTGGAATTGGAATGAAATTCCAGTAAATGACTAAAATACCCTTTTTATTAAATTAATCATCCCAATCCAAGTTAAACATTTTTATCAATATATATATATATATATAGGAGGGTTCATTTACAAATCAGTTAAATGTTACAAACTATACGGTTAGAGTCCCACAAAGGCTAGATTTGGACATTTTCTCCTCTATATATGTTGGAACCTCCCCTTTTTGATTAAGGACTCTTTTGAAGATTCATCTACGGGTTCCACATATCCTAATAGTTACAAACTCGTACAAATTAATATAAAAATAAGTTTTTTCATGATTTTTTTTTCATCAATGGTATGATTTAAGATATTATTAGACATATGTTTATGATTTAAGATATTATTACACATATGTTTGTTTCACCTTGTGAAAAAAATCATATGTGTAACTTTTACATTATGAAACAAATACATGTGAAACTTTTGCATAAAAAAATATATGAGAAACTTTCAACTTATGAAAACAAATACATGTGAAACTTTTGCATAAAAAAATATATGAGAAACTTTCAACTTATGAAAATGAATACATGTGAAACTTTTACATTATGAAACAAACGTATGTGTAATAATATCTAAAATCATACCATTTGATGGAAAAAAAAATCATGAAAAAACTTATTTTTATATTGATTTGTACGAGTTTGTATAGTTTGTAACATTTAACTGGTTTGTAAATGAACCTCCCTCTATATATATATATATATATTGATAAAAATGTTTAACTTGGATTGGGATGATTAACATAACAGGCACTGGCGTTGCTGACTCTTACAGCTTTGCTTCCTTATTCCGACTGTGAAAGTGAGACATCATGTTCACCTCCTCGGTTCCAAGTTATTTTGTTCTTTTTTTCACTATATCTTGTGGCATTTGCCCAAGGAGGACACAAGCCTTGTGTTCAAGCTTTTGGAGCTGACCAGTTTGATGCGGATAATCCAGAAGAACTCAAAGCCAAAAGCTCATTCTTCAACTGGTGGTATCTTGGAATGTGCGGTTGTCCAGTGGTGGCACTATTTGTTCTTAACTACATTCAGGATAACGTTGGTTGGGGTCTTGGATTTGGGATTCCTTGCATCATTATGACTGTTGCATTGCTTATATTCTTGGCTGGAACCCTCACATATCGGTTTGGAGAGAAAGTTGACGAAAAAAGCGCTTTTCTCAGAATCGGGCAAGTGTTTGTTAGATCATATCACAATCGAAGAACTACATCTTCATCAATATCCCTTTCCCTGGAAGAAGAGAAAGCTTCTGGAACCTTGCCTCATCATCAGTTCAGGTAAGAATTAAAATATTTTTCAACGTACTCTTGACTAAAACACTTTAGGAATGGAATTTGGTGGAATTGGAATCCATTAAAAGAATTTGACTTTGAAGGAATCGGATTGGAATTTGACAATGCGTTTGGTTGGTAGGAATTCAATTCCTTTAAATTCTGCAAACCAAACAACACCTTATTAGATCACACATAATTATAATCTTGGGATTGCCATAGATTTCTCAACAAGGCCTTGGTTTCACCCGATGGATCAAAGGAAGAGGTGGAAGAAGCGAAAGCACTTCTTAGACTATTTCCAATCTGGGCCAGTTGTTTAGTGTATGCAGTTGTTTTTGCCCAATTTTCCACATTATTCACCAAGCAAGGAGTCACCATGGACCGGTCAATCGGATCAAGTTTTGACATCCCAGCTGCCACACTACAAAGCTTCATCAGCATCACCATTGTCATCCTTATTCCCATCTACGACCGCATTTTGGTTCCTATCGCTAGATCCATTACAAGAAAACCCTCTGGAATAACAATGCTTCAGAGAGTTGGAACCGGAATCTTCATTTCCGTTCTTTCAATGGCGGTTTCAGCATTGGTCGAGACCAAACGCCTTCAAACCGCAAAGGAATATGGGTTAATCGATGATCCAAATGCAACAATTCCGATGAAAATATGGTGGTTGATACCTCAATATTTGTTAACGGGTGCTGCTGATGTGTTTGCAGTGGTGGGTCTGCAAGAGTTCTTTTATGACCAAGTGCCGAGTGAGTTGAGAAGCATCGGTTTAGCGCTTTATCTCAGTATATTTGGTGTGGGTAGCTTTATTAGCAGTTTCTTGATCTCGGTGGTCGATAAAACCACGGGTGGAAATGGTAAAGATGGTTGGATTTCGGATAATTTGAACCGTGGTCACCTTGATTATTTCTACTGGTTTCTGGCTGGTATTAGTGCAGTAGCATTTGTAATCTACTTGTACCTTGCAAAATCTTACATATATAATCGACCAAGATGATCGATTGATGAAACTATATTTATATATATATATATATATATTATATATAGTTGTTTGTTGTAATAGTTACATATTTTCATATCCTTTTTCAACATTTTGGCTTGTAAGAAAATTGTGCAGTGGTGTAAATGGCTCAATTTGGTTTGGTTTTTGTTAAGAAAAAAAAGTAGGTTTATAGAACACTTTTGGATGTTTCAACAAGTTTTTTTTAATGATTTTTAAATAGAGTGCCGCATTAGCTATTTTATAGAAAATTTTAAGAAGTGTTCTATAAACTCATTCATTTATAGGATATTTGTGTTCATATAACATTTTTTCAAATGTCGTATAAAATAACTAATAAGACACTTTATTTTAAAAGTGTATTAAAAACTTGTTAAAACATACAAAAACGTTCTACAAACATATTGTAACTGACGCAGCGGGGGCGTCTAAACCCTTTAGGGTTGAGAATTACAAACAGTAAAACTCAAGAAATTAAGAGAAACTCTTAAAAAACTCTCAAGGAGAAGAAATTGAATTAATAATAATGTTGTGTTTTACAATGAAGAAATCAATCCCTATTTATAATCTAAAACTAGGAAAGAATTTCTACTAAACTATAAAAGATAATTACCTAATAATTATAATCTAATTAGGAAACTAAATAATTATCTAAGAATAATATCCTAGCCAAAATAGATAATTAAGACTTATAAATAAAGAAAATAAATAATAATAATGGATATGTATGTATCGCAACGTGGTGAAAGAAGTAAATCAGCAACAGCAACTTGGGTGGGTAGCTGGGCGGCCTAACCCGCCTTTATGGCCTAACCCGCCTTTATACTCGCACAGATGACAAAACAGTAGGCTAAGCGGGTTCATGGGCGGCCTAACCCGCTTTCTAACCCGCACAGATGAAAACAAGCAGAAATTAGGCGGATCTTTAAGCGGCTCAATCTTCCTTGATCGACTTGTTCTTCAGCCTCTATTGCGACCCTTTCGATGCCAACTTTCAGGCATCCTTCGGGCTCGGTTCCTTCATTTCCAAAGATCAAATAAAAATCTCATTAAGCCTCGGAACCTCTCTGTATCAGTAACACTTTTAGATATGACGTTTTTTTGTTAGGTTTTATAAATTTAAGTCCTATAAAGTATCGTATTATAACGCTTAGACATCTTAGACGTCCTATAAACCTACTGTTGTTGTAGTGAAACATTATAATTACTGACATTTTAAAAAAAAATCCAATAATTTTCTCTTATAGAGATTTTTTGTCAATCATTCTTTGATGCGAGTCTATTTTGGTAACTACCCTTAATTTATAAAAAAAGATACTAGATAAGTGGATTGCGTCGGCTGTATAATCTAGAGGGGTTGTATTTGAATACACCCCTCTCTATCTCTCTCTTTATATATAGGGTTTGGTTCCCATAAGAAGGGATGTTAATTACGGTGAAAAGAATAAGAAACGATCTTCACCCTTGGATCAATCCTAATTGAAGATCAACACTAATGAGAAGATGGACATAATCAATTCCCTTTTAAGGCGTAATTTATGGGTGGACATAAAATTACGCTTCTCACCTTAACTCTTTTTCTCACACAATCCTTCGTCTTTATATATATATATATATGTGTGTGTGTATATATATAATATTAATTAAAGTGGTGGTTGTTGAAGGTCTGAATCTTATCTTCTTTGACCAAATAAGAGGCTTTTGTTTCTCTACAGTTTCTTCAAACAACCACATCACGTTCACATTATTACCAGTGCTACATCCATTGCCTTATCGATATACACTCTGATCAGGTTTAAGTTATATCATCTCAACCAATTTTCTTTGCAATCATATAGCAGAGAATTACATTAATTTGCACAACAAAGTTTAATTAATAGAATCCTTCAATTCAAACATACCTTCAATTCAATGGCGTCTTCTTCAACTTCATCCATCCACAAGACCAGCTTCAAATATGATGTATTTTTGAGTTTTAGGGGTGAAGACACTCGTACCAACTTTGTTGATCATCTTTATCACGCTCTTAAGCGACAAAACATAGAAACTTACAAAGATGACAAGAACCTCCAAAAAGGAAATAAAATCAATAAGGAGCTCATTAAAGCCATTGAAGAATCAAGATTCCACATCATTGTTTTCTCCAAAAACTATGCATCTTCATCGTGGTGCTTGGACGAGCTTGTCAAGATTATGGAGTGCCAAAAGACACAAAAGGAGCAGACTGTTTACCCTATCTTCTATCATGTGGAGCCCACTGAAGTCCGGAAACAAAGTGGAGAATTTGGAAAAGCCTTTACCAAACATAAAAAGGATGAGGTTGGTGAGAAATGGAGAAAGGCTCTAGAAGATGCAACATCTTACAGTGGGCAGGACTTAACCGTTGATAAGTAATTCCTTCACCATATCTCTATTTGCATTATTCTTTCAGTTTGTTTGTTGCTTTTCGTGTTTTAGTGTCAAACTTGAGTACTCTTCTCGAAAGGTTAAACTGAAATATTATTATTATATTTATCGGGAAAGGTTCAAATGAGAAGTGGTAAATATTTGAGAAGTAAAGAAGTGATTCTAGTGGTTCATCTGGTCAACATTTGCAGCAGCTTTGACCGTGAAGCATCGGATAATTTATCGCATGGGTAAGTGAAAGATAAAGGGACAGTTTCGTAACTTTTACAAATAGGCGTCGGATGGGTTCATATATGAACCCATGTAATTCACATTGGAATATATCTTCATATATAAACATGTTAATTAGTTCTCATGTGAACTATTTAACTGATTCATATATGAACCCACAAGTTCATATGTGAATCACACAGGTTCATATATGAATCAGTTAATTCATATATGAATCACAAGGGTTTATATATGAACCCATGTAATTCACATTGAACTATAACTTCATATATGAACATGTTAATTAGTTGTCATGTGAACTATTTAACTGATTCATATATGAACCGATAGGTTCATATGGGATCACACAGGTTCATATATGAATAAGTTAGTTAGTTCATATGTGGATCACAAGGGTTCATATATGAATAACACAGGTTCATATGTGAATCGTTAAAATAGGTCATATGTTAATTACACGAGTTCATCTATGAATATATAGTCCATATGTGAATCACATAGATTCATATATGAATCCGTCTGCCGCGAGTTTGTAAAAATTACGAAACTACTCCTCTATTTTTCTCATAGCCGTAATTGTTGACGAGTCAAATCCAATCTTGACCGTATGAAGGGCTAGGATCACTTCTTTACTTCTCAAATATTTACCACTTCTCAAAATAACCTTTGGCTAGATATTATATATATATATATATATATGACTCCATTATTATTTGTGTTTTGAAAAGAGTACAATACCTTTCACAAATGTATTAAAAATGAGCAAAAATACACCTAGCGACATGGTATGTATCACGAGCCAAATACAGGACCAGTCACCTTATGGGACAAGCCCCAAAGAATTGAGCTGGAACACTAAACAAAATAAAGTTAGCGTAAAAAAGCAATAACCAAAATAAAGGGCCAAAGTTGCGACCATCAAGATGCTATAATGCTAATTGATTCTTCTTTAACATACAGGCATGAAGTTGAATTTATCAAACTAGTCGTTAAGGAGATCTCAATGAAGTTACCTTCCATCGGCGTCGATGACAGTTTAATAGGGATGAGGACTCGGATAAATTGTGTTGTTTCATCTTTAAACACTTTTCGTGACGAGTTTTGCATGATAGGAATCAAGGGGATGGGAGGTATTGGGAAGACAACTTTGGCCAGAGCCATTTTTGATCAAATATCCTTTCAGTTCGAAGGTAAAAGCTTTGTTGCGAATGTTAGGGAAGTTTCAAAACCCGATTTCTCCGGTTTGAAGAAGTTGCAACAACAAGTCCTTCGGGACGTGTCAAATGATCAAGCCATCACTGTAAATAATGTTTTTGATGGGAAAAACATGATGAAAAAGAAGATGTCAGGTAGAAAAGTTCTTGTTGTTCTAGATGATGTAGATCATTTAGATCAACTTAAGGCCTTAGCCGGTGAACCTAATTGGTTCAAGTCGGGAAGTAAAATTATAATTACAACAAGAGACAAGCAAGTACTAGTAGCACACAAAGTAGTGAAGTCGAATATTCACGACGTCAATCTGTTAACGGATGAGGAAGCAATTTGCCTCCTAAGTAGGTGTGCATTTGGGACAGAGAGTCCAAGTCCAAGGTACGTAGAATTGTCACGACAAGTTGTACGTTATGCTGCTGGTCTTCCTTTAACAATCACAATTTTGGGTTCGTCTCTCTGTGATGCAAATGAGGATGTATGGATAGATACCCTAAAAGAACTAAAAGAAATTCCATTGGATAGAACTCTACAAAGGTTGGAGTTAAGCTATAAGGGTCTAGATACCAATTGTCAGGGAATATTCCTAGATGTTGCATGCATATTGAAAGGTTGGGAGGAAAACGAAGCAATAAGAGTGCTTGAAAGCCGTGGATTTCATGCTATACGTGGTTTGCATGTTCTTGAGCAAAAATCTCTCATAACTATTTCTAGAGATGGCCGCTTAGGCATGCATGACCATATACAAGAAATGGGGAGGCACATTGTTCGTCGTTTGCACCCTGACGAGCCTAACAAACATAGTCGATTGTGGATTGACAAGGAAATTAAAGATATATTGGCAAAGAATTTGGTAAGAATCAAAATTTTATGTAAAGTTGAGTAAACTAACACATTTTCATGTGTCATGATACAAGTTAATTTTGTGTTCACTTCTTTTGGATTACAGGGTACCGAAGCAACGAAATGTATAATGATGAACCTGTTTGATATCAATCTAGGAATAGGAAGTGTTATGAAAGGTCTTGGAAAAATGGAGAAACTTAGATTTCTTCACTCACACGGCTTTGATACGACTAGCGATTGGAAAATTGATGAAGTCACCCAATACTTTCCAAATTCTTTGCAATATCTGAAATGGAACCTTTACCCTTTTTGTTCTTTACCCAAAACATTTCAAGCAAGTAATCTAGTTGTTCTTGAAATGTTCAACAGTCAAATCGTACAACTTTGGAAAGGGGGAGAAAGAAAGGTAGAATAATGGTTGAATTCTTGTTTTTGCATCATTCATTATGACACTACACATCTATTGGTGTGTTATTACACCTATATTCATCTTTTCCTTTTCTTATGGCAGGTTCTTGACAAGCTTCAATTCCTTCATCTCAATAATTCAAGGTTGAGGATCCTTGACCTTGGGCTAACTCCAAATCTTGAGATGTTAGAGCTTCAAGGATGTTCTGATTTGGTAGAACTTCACATGCGTGTTGGATGTCCAAAACTTAAATCCCTCAAGCTTAGCTTTTCAAAGTTGAGTACCCTTGACCTTAGGTTGAGTCCGAATATCAAGACATTGAATCTTGAGCGATGTAAGGATCTGGTAGAACTTGCCATGCCCCGTGAATGTCCCCAACTCAAATCCCTCAACTTAAGTTGTCCAAAATTAAGGTCCCTTGGCCTTGAGCAGACTCCAAATCACGAGAAGTTGACTCTTGCAGGACAAGATGATCATTTGCTACTTCACATGCCGGTTAGATTTCCAAAACTCAAATACCTCAAACTTAATGATTCAAAGTTGAGGATTGTTGAGCTGAATTCGGATCTTGAGAAATTAAGTCTTTCAAATTGTTATGATTTAGTAGAGCTTCATGTTCCCGATGGATGTCAAAAGCTCGAATCCCTCCACATCATGGGTTCAAATTTAAAGAGTCTTGACCTTGGGAGGACTCCAAATCTCAAGACATTAAGTCTTGGACATTGTGACTATTTGATACAACTTCACATACTTGATAAATCTCCTAGCCTCATATCCCTATACTTCACTTTATCAAAGTTGATGATCTTTAATCTTTGTCGACCTCTCAATCTTGAGAAGTTAGATTTTGATGGTTGTTCTAATTTGGAAGAACTTTCCATCCCAGTTGATTGTCGAAAACTCAAAACCCTTAACATCAAGAATTCAAAGTTGAGGACCCTTGACCTTAGGCTAGCTCAGAACCTCGAGACCTTGAATCTTGAAGAATGTTGTGATTTGGTGGAACTTAGCATGCACCATGATTCTCCAAATCTCGAAGCTCTCGACCTTGGGATTTCAAAGTTGAGGAACCTTGACCTTGGGTTGACTCCAAATCTCGAGACGCTGAAACTTCAAGGATGTCATAATTTGGTGGAACTTTGGATGCACGATGAATGGCGACAATTAAAAACCCTCAGCCTTGGATGTCCGCAGTTGAGGACCTTTGACATTGGGTTGACTCCGAATCTTGAGGCGCTGACTCTTGATGGACATGATGATTTGGTAGAACGTCTCATTTCCGTTGGATGTCCAAAACTCAAATCCCTCAAACTCATTAACTCAAAGTTGACGACTCTTGAGCTGATTTTGAATCTCGAGACACTAATTCTTGAAGATTGTGATTTGGTAGAACTTCACATCCCCAATGGAGATGTAAAGCTCGAATCTATAGACATCAGAAGGTGTTCAGAGTTGAAGACCCTTGACCTCGGGCGAACTCCAAATCTCAAGAGTTTACATCTTATAGAATGTTCTAATTTTGTCAAACTTCATGCACTGCACCCGTTGGAGGTCTAAAAACGCTTATCCACTTAGAGGTAGATGGTTTATTGAGGTTTATAAGTTTTGACATTTTGAATGTGGATGAATTACGTGGCTTAGATCCGTTTGCTTGGCCGGTGTTGGTAGATGTATGCCCATTTTCAGTTTGAATGTTCATATGAGGGAGATCTACCCTCATTTTTTACATATTTTTTCACTATCTATAGAATCTAAGTCATGTTCTATAAAATCTTCCTCTAATAACTCATAATTTATTCCTTTTTTACATTTACAGGGTTTTTCTAAGGATTGTCCATTATGGTTTCCTGTCTGTGAATGAAGATAGAAGGTGAAAAAGTGTGTTTTTGAAAAGAAACACCCAACAATGGAATTGTTAAAGGAAAAAGGATTTGGAGAATTTAACCATATACATATATTTATATATAGTAAGGATGAGAATGGATCTAGTCTTTGAAGCAAGCCTATCTTTAAGAAATTAGCTTACCTTATTTAGGTGATTACTATAATGACAAGCAAGAAGATATTATGGAAGACTAAAAGGAGAACAAGTTCAGCGCCAAAAGGGTAATGTAAATGTAATGTAAATATACTTAAAATTTTCTATTGAGAGATGCGATTTAAAAACATTATGTAATGAAAATGTTCAAGATATCATCAAGGATAAGTTTTTTAAAAGTTTCAAATTATGGAAATATTCTTACCAATAATCTTCACAGGAACACTGACCTTGGCATTCCATGTGGCGATATTTCTATTGGGCATTTCATCAAACACTTTGAGTGCTCCAAATCGCCACTTTGAACAAATCCACCTATCAACAAGATATGAGATTTTTCTTGGACATTACGTCGAACAACAAGACAGCGGTCCTCAATACATACTTGAAACTTGGTCAGTCTCAGACCGCTGTCTCGTTGTTCGACATAATGACCAAGAAAAATTTCATGTCTTTTAACATATTGATAGGTGGGTTTGTGCAAAAATCAAAATGGCGACTTGGATAAAGCACTCAAAGTGTTTGATGAAATGCCCAACAGAAATATCGCCACGTGGAATGCCATGGTTACAGGCTTGATCGAGTTTGAACAAGGTCAATGTACGAGATGCTAGTAGATTTCATCATTTCAAACAAGGTCAATGATCATGTGGAGATTATTGGTAAGAATATTGTCATATTATGAAACCTTTTAAAGAACTTCCCTTGATAACATCTTTTCATTGCAGAATGTTTTTAAATTGCATCTCTTAATAGAAAGATTTAACGTATATTAAGATTACGTTATATTGTTCAATTTTGATCAAATTACATTAACTTCAATGTTTTCTCTATTAAATTGTTATTTTTGTCCATGTTCTATTGGATTAGTTACGAGAAATAAAAAAGACTAAGGTTATCCGTCAAACCAAAAAACCCCTAAGATGATTTGATTCATAACTTTTTTTTTTCACAAAAACCAAATCAAACTGAGAGGTCTAAGTGTTAACAGCTTATTCGGCTAACTATACATGACTGTTTGATGGTGTCTTAATGAAATAGAAAGTGGCTTATTTAGAGAGCTTAATTTTATTCAAACCTATCATTCCAAATTAAATAAGAATACGAAAATATGTAACTATTACAACAAACAACTATATATAAAATATATATAGTTTCATCAATCGATCATCTTGGTCGATTATATATGTAAGATTTTGCAAGGTATAAGTAAATTACAAATGCTATTGCACTAATACCAGCTAGAAACCAGTAGAAGTAATCAAGGTGACCACGGTTCAAATTATCCGAAATCCAACCATCTTCACCATTTCCACCCGTGGTTTTATCGACCACCGAGATCAAGAAACTGCTAATGAAGCTACCCACACCTAATACACTGTGAGAAAGCGCTAGCCGATGCTTCTCAACTCACACGGCACTTAGTCGTAAAAAAACTCTTGCAAACCCACCGTTGCAAACACATCAGCAGCACGCGTTAACAGATATTGAGGTATCAACCACCATATTTTCATCGGAATTGTTGCATTTGGATCATCGATTAACCCATATTCCTTTGCGGTTTGAAGGCGTTTGGTCTCAACCAGTGCACCATTGATAGAACGGAAATGAAGATTCCGGTTCCGACTCTCTGAAGCATTGTTATTCCAGAGGGTTTTTTTGTAATGGATCTAGCGATAGGAACTAAAATGCGGTCGTAGAGGGGAATAAGGATAACGACAGTCAAGCTGATGAAGGATTGTAATGTGGCAGCTGGGATGTCGAAATTTGGTCCGATTGATCGGTCCATGGTGACTCCTTGTTTGGTGAATAATGTGGAATATTGGGAAAAAACAACAGCTGGCCCAGATTGGAAATAGTCTAAGAACTGCTTTTGCTTCTTCTACCTCACTGGTGCTACAGATCTTCCCCTCTTCCTTTGATCCATCGGGTGAAACTAAGGCCTTGTTGAGAAATCTGTGGTAATCCCCAAGATTATAATTATGAAAATGAGAAAAAACAGGATTTTGAGTAACTATTTTGTTATTCCCAAAACTATCTTCAAAATAGAGAAAGTAGGAGAGAGTATTTTTTTATCAAAATATGGAGATCACTCTAAAATTGATTACCAACCAATAATTTTTTTTAAAAATAAATATTTAGAGAGAGAAATAATATTTTACTTTTACTGTTTTACCTGAACTGATGACGAAGCAAGGTTCCAGAAGCTTCCTCTTCCAGGGATATGGATATTGATGAAGATGTAGTTTTCCGATTGTGATATGATCTAACAAACACCTGCCCAATTCTGAGAAAAGCGCTTTTTTCGTCAACTTTCTCTCCAAACCGATATGTGAGGGCTCCAGCCAAGAATATAAGCAATGCAACAGTCATAATGATGAAAGGAATCCCAAATCCAAGACCCCAACTAAGGTTATCCTGAATGTAATTAAGAACAAATAGTGCCACCAATGGACCACCACAAAGTCCAAGATACCACCAGTTGAAGAACTAGCTTTTGGCTTTGAGTTCTTCTGGATTATCCGCATCAAACTGGTCAGCTCCAAAAGCTTGAACACAAGGCTTGTGTCCTCCTTGGGCAAATGCCACAAGATATAGTGAAAAAAAGAACAAAATAACTTGGAACCGAGGAGGTGAACATGATGTCTCACTTTCACAGTCGGAATAAGGAAGCAAAGCTGAAAGAGTCAGCAACCCCAGTGCCTGTTATGTTAATCATCCCAATCCAAGTTAAACTTTTTTATCAATATATATATATATATATGTCAAGTTGGCTATTGCATTTTTTTTTCTAGGATGAAAGGAAAAGAGAAGAAAGGGAAAGTGAAGAACAAAAACAAAAAGGATAAGGAGATATATATATATATATATATGTAGGGTTAGGTTCAAATGTGAACTCATTTTTGGTTGTGAACGTGAGGACGAATCTCAGCCACACATCTTCGGTTATGGTGGACGCGATCACGGAGGATTGACGCGATTCATGGGAGGGTGGAGATTATTAAAGGAGGGGAACCAGGTCAAAGCCGTCTTTATTGACCGGATAAGTGGCTGAGATTCGTCCTCACGTTCACAACCAAAAATAAGTTCGCATTTGAACTTTCCTCTATATATGTATATATATATATACGACTAACCAGAACATAGAGCAAAGAGGCAATAATAATGGTGTGATATCTACCAAGAAAAGCATCAGCAACAAAAGCACCAAAAAGAGGAAGAAGTGATGCCGTTCCAAGCCAGGCATTCACATTTTCTGCTGCCTTAGCCGTGGATTGGCCCAACGGTCCGGTCAAATACGTGATCAGGTTGGAACTGATCCCATAGTATGCAACTCTCTCAGCAACTTCCACACCTGCATATGTATACAATCTTGGAATAACATCCACAAAGAATTCGGCTTAACGGTTTGAGTGTTTTTAAGTAAAGAGATAGAGATTATATATATGAAGTTATTACCAATTATGAAGTAAGCGGATCTCCAGCCACCAGATTTGGATCTGAAAACTGGACGACCTTTATAGTCAACGAATCCATCAACGATCAATGGAGTCTCAACTTCAGAAAAGTTGCCATCCATGTTAATGTTAATGTTAATGTTAATGTTAATGTTACTGTTACTCCACAAACAACAAACACCCACTTTCGGTACGTAGCATTGGCAGGAGCCGGGAGGATAATGGTAACGGTTGGCAAACGGAAATTCAGTGACAACCTATTTTAATTAAGTACCGATTTTATTTCGTCTTTTATGTATATAATAGGGAGGGGACCGTTAATTAGTTATATCATCCACCCATAATTTGCAAATCATTTATTGAGGCATCCTCCACCAACAATATCATCCACCCAAGACTTTCCAGACATTTTGGAGGCCACGTTTTAGAAATAAAATCATTTAATCTTATTTTCATAATCAAGATTTGTTAGAAACTTATCAGATAATCAAAAAAAGTTAATAGAAAGAAAGTACTAAGTATTTGCTTAATATACTAACATTTTTATACTTTGAAAACAAAAGAACCTAAGAAAAGCGTTACAAATTAATGGCGACGGTTGTAAAAAAAACCAAATAAAGAAATTGCGGATTTGGTCTTTTGAAGGACAATTTAGATGATGAAATCTAATATGGATATGGTTTTAATGGACTCATAAGATTTTAATAAAAGAATTTTTATCAGTAATAAAAAAAACAAATAATAAACATTATACACAAAAGTAAATAAAAGAAAAAGAAAAAAGGAAAACATGATTTAAGAGGCCTGTATGAATTAAAATGAAGACATACTAGAAAATTTTATATTTTGGTATCAATGATAAATAAATAACTAAAAAAAGAGAAAAACAATCGCTAAAAAATTATATAATTTATTTTAAAAGTACAAAGTTTTTATATTATTAATTATCCTTTTCTCTGAATTAAGTTACTTTAAAACTAAAGAAATTACAAAAAATATATACAATTAAAAATTGTTAAAACAATTAAAAACTCATCACAAAAATTATTGCTCAAAATAGGCTTTGGACCTGTGACTAACCCTATACATTTCAAGTGTGCTATCCATATGAGCTACCTGGAAATTTGTTTAAATTTCGGGATTGTACGTTTTATATTCTAAATATCATATATATATATATATAAATATAAATTATTTAAAAATTTTGAAGGCCCCCAACGATCAGAGGCTCTGTACGACGGCACCACCTCGAACACTTCAAGAACGGATCTGTGTCCAACAACACCGAGGAACACTTCCACCCGTCGATAACAAGAAAATACTTCCACCAGCAACGACCTCTTCCATCATTATCGTTGCTCTTCCATCATTATAGATCATGGAACAACCCGTAAGAAATTGTCTCTTCCTTTTAATTTAACTTATTAATCTAGTTCGTGTAGTATTTAATTTAACAATCTATTTTTGTTTGGTATTTAACTTAATAATCTATTTTTGTTTAATATGTGTTTTACTCCAGTTTAGTTACGTTGAGTGCACAAACATCCGTTTCAAAAACTATTTACGATCATTTAAAAGTTAATCCAAGAAGGTGTATGAGTTTATATAATTATTTATTTTATCTCTCAGAATATTATATATTGAATCTACATCCGTTTTGTTTTTGTTAATGAATAAAAATTTGGAAGGAAAAAAAAATTCAAAAATAAATGTTCTTGGACCAAGTGAAATTCAAATTAAATAGTTTACACTACTAAACAAATGGCCAATTCTGACAGACAGTTTTCGACGGATTTGACCGTCGGAAATTTTCCGACGGATTTCCAACGGATTTCCGACAGATTCGATAAAAGTCAACAAAAGTCAACAATCGCAAAAGTCCGTCGGAAGTCCGTCGGAACATTAAGTTAATAAAAATAAATAAATAAAATGGTAATAAGTTTCCGACGTATTTCCGACGGATTTCCGACGGAATATTATTTCACCGCAAAACCGTCCGAAATCTGTCGGAACTCTACTGATTAAACCTATTAACTCATCTAATTTGTAATTAATTAAACTAAATATTAATTTATTAAACATTTTCAAAAAAATTTAAAATATAATTAGAATCCGTCGGAAATCCGTCGGAACGTTCCGACGGATTTCCGACGGAAATTATTTATATTTTAAAATAAATAGAAAATCGATATAATTAGAATCCGCCGGAAATCCGTCGGAAAGTTCCGACGGATTTCCGACAGAAATTATTTATATTTTAAAATAAATAGAAAATCGATATAATTAGAATCCGCCGGAAATCCGTCGGAAAGTTCCGACGGTTTTCCGACGGAAAATATTTATATTTTAAAACAAATAGAAAATCGATATAATTAGAATCCGTCGGAAAGTTCCGACGGTTTTCCGACGGAATATATTTTAATTTTAATTTTAATTTTTTTTCATTAAAATTGTTTAATCAATAAATGTTTTGACATTTATTCAATATTTTAACTTTAATAAAAATGCGCTAACGTATACTATTGTGTTTTAATTGGTTCAATTATGTTTAACGTATACTATTGAACGTTAACGGTTCTTAATAATTTTTAATGAATGAATTAGGCTTTAAAGAGTTAATTGAGCGTTAACGATTCTTAATGATTTTTAATGAATCAATTAGGCCTTAACGAGTTAATTGGGTTTTATCGGTTTTTAATGTACTTTAATGAATCTAATGGGTCTTAACTGGTCCAACCGGCCTTTAACGTATATTATTGGGTCTTAATGAGTTCAATTGACTTTAACGTATACTATTGGGCCTTAATTAGTTCAATTGTGCTTTGACGTATATTATTGGGCTATAGTGGTTTGTAGTTGGTCTTATTGACTTGTATTGGGCCTTAATTGGCTACACTGGTTTGTAGTTGGTCTTATTGACTTGTATCGGGCCTTAACGGTTCAGTTGGGCTTTAACGGTTCTTAATGGACTTTAATGAAACCATTGGGTGTTTATGAGTTCAATTAAAGTTTAAATGATATTATTGGACTTTTAACGGTTTTTAGTGGATTTTAATGAATCTATTGGGCCTTAACTGGTTCAACAGGGCTTTAACGTTTACTATTGGGTCTTAATGAGTCCAATTGGGCTTTAACGTATACTATTGGGCCTTGATGAGTTCAATTGTGCTTTGACGTATACTATTGAGCCTTAATTGGGCTATAATGGTTTGTAGTTGGTCTTATTGACTTGTATTGGGCCTTAACGGTTCAGTTGGGATTTAATGGTTCTTAATGAACTTTAATGAAACCATTGAGTCTTAATGAGTTCAATTAAAGTTTAAATGATAGTATTGGCCTTTTAACAATTTTTAGTGGATTTTAATGAATCTATTGGGCCTTAACTGGTTCAACAGGGCTTTAACGTATACTACTGGGTCTTAATGAGTCCAATTGGGCTTTAACGTATACTATTGGGCCTTGATGAGTTCAATTGTGCTTTGACGTATACTATTGAGCCTTAATTGGGCTATAATGGTTTGTAGTTGGTCTTATTGACTTGTATTGGGCCTTAACGGTTCAGTTGGGATTTAACGGTTCTTAATGGACTTTAATGAATCTATTGGGTCTTAATGAGTTCAATTAAAGTTTAAATGATATTATTGGCCTTTTAACGGTTTGTAGTGAATTTTAATGAATATATTGGGCCTTAACTGGTTCAACCGGGCTTTAACGTATACTATTGGGTCTTAATGGGTTTCATTGGGTTTTAACGTATACTATTGGGCCTTAATGAGTTCAATTGTGCTTTGACGTATAATATTGGGCCTTAATTGGGCTATAACCGTTTGTCAAAACTAATAGATAAAAATGTAAAATAACCAAAACATATTAAAAATAAAAATAAAAATTAATAATTAATATTAATATGTATTATAATTGAAGGACGATAATCAAATAAAAACCAAAAAAGATTACAAACTCGTAAAAACCGATATAAAAATATATTTTTTCATGATTTTTTTTATCAAAACCTATAATTTAAGATATTGTTTCACATATATGTTTGTGTTCAACTTATGAATATAATTACATGTGATAAAAAAAATTGATTCACCTAGTGAAACAAAAAATATGCATAAAAAAGATTCATATGGTGAAACAAATAGATATGAAAATTTCACCTTATGAAACAAATATATGTGAAATAATATCTTAAATCCTAGCATTTGATAATAAAAAATCATGAAAAAAATTATTTTTTTATCGATTTTTACGAATTTGTAACATTTTTGTGGTTTTTATTTGATTAAGCCTCTATAATTGAAATCTCTTATATAAATTATTACATATAAGTTATATATATACATGATCTTTGAATTTTCCATGAAATTTAAATTTCCCAAAATATTTCTAAACTTTTCATTTCCCTCCACGTCCCCCCAAAAGAGGCCCCGCTTTTTTTCCCTCCCACAATATTTTACCGTCTTTTCATCTCCCTCCCAATTGTAACCTTGACTTATAAGCTAGCTTGTTTTCTGAGTAATCGTTTGGATGCACATAAGCTAGTTTATAAATCAGCTTATAAGCTACTCCAAGTAGCTTATGAGGAGTTTTTTGACATTTTTTTCAATTTTACCCTCAACTAATATTATTTATTTACTTTCAACATGCCATTTTTGGTCATTTCACATGCTAATAAGCTAGTTTTTGCCAAACATAACTTATTCATCAGCTAGCTTATAAGTCATCAGCTACCTTATAAGTCATACGCTAGCTTATCAGCTAGTTTGCCAAACATAGCCTAATAACCCAGTCGTCCTCCCCAATCCCACCCCACAAATGAAACCCTAATACAATTTCTTGTTTATCGTTGCATCCATCCGTTTCATCTCTCGATCTACTTCTCGCTGGAGAACTCTTGATCGACGAGCATTTACAGACATACAAGTCTGAAATCGCAGGTTTTTTCTTAATCATACTTTATTTGATTCCTCTTTCTAAAACTCTTATGTTGTTATTTGTTCTGATGTTGCTGGTGTTTTTTGCAGTATTAATGTCTTTTTGGTTGTGCTTTTACACAATCTGATTCGATCTCGCTTTTTTAAGGTAAATACACAATTTGATTCTCTTTTATTTATTTTGTGATTGCAATCTCTTTCTTCTACTAAGTTTTCCATAGACCGTTATTGATGTTTATAGATAATCGTTTCATTTCTTCCTTTATTTGTTCTATTTTTCACTCTTTATTTGTTCTATTTAGTTGAAACTTAAGTTGTTATTGGAGGAAAAATTACAGTAAGATAGAAATTTAGGTTTTTCTTTGTGGTGTTGGATTTGTATTGATTAATTATTGGTGTCAATGTGAATGAATATGACGGTTTTGGTTTGTTTGTTTGATTTGTGGTATCTTTATTGATTTTCATTCCGACGGATTTTTTAATTAATAAAATTAGCTTCTTATCATTAAATATCTGATTAATTTGTTAAAAATGGGGAATATAGTTTTCGACGGTCGGAATCCGTCGGAAATCCGTCGAAAACCATGTTTTTCCGACGGATTTCCGACGGATTTGGCCGTCGGAATTGGCCATTTGTTTAGTAGTGTTAGGTTCGATTTCCTATAATATTTATATTAGCATTTAGTAAATTGGGAAAAAAGTGATAAAAAAGAAGGAATTTGTAAAGAATTTTTTTCAAGAGCTATAAAAGTAGGCCTTTCGCAGATAAAAATAAAGAAGAGTTACATAAAAAATAGGTATTATGAGTTGTATGTTGACCGAACCTCTACGAGCAATCTCCTTCTAGCCATTGCATCTCACCGTCCTTCTCTGCTCGCCACAACCACCGCCTTGAAATCTATTTGCACCGCCCTCCACAACACCACCACCTCCGTTCTATGTCTCCGTCGATCTCCTCCACTGTTTAGCCATCGTCCCAACTCTTCATCCTATCACAGTTATAGCCCTTTTCATCCCCTTAACTAGGGGTGCTCATGGGTTGGGTTGATCGGGTTGAAGACATTTGAACAATTCAACTCAATGCTCGCGGTTTGAAAAATCTCAGCCTAATCCAACCCATACCAAAGTGCAACACAACTCGATATAAACCGTACATGTTGGTCGGGTTAGTCGGGTTGATACTTTGGTACATCAAAATATTCTCCTAACTTTGAAAATGTTGTTTTCTATAGTCTACTCATAATTCTTTTTCATCATCAGTCATTTGGTACAAGTTATTCATACTTCTTAAATCTTGATTATATCATATTCAATCAATTTTCTCAATTTACATGTATATATATGTATATTATGTGTGTGTTTTCACAGTTACTGAACATATAAATAAAGGAGTTGTATAAAAATGAAGAAAAGATTGAAAATATATGTATATGAAGAGGGTATGTGATGATGTAATTGTCTAATGTACATATTAATACAAACTCAATCAAATTAAATTTAAGAAATAAAAAGATACCGGGTTCATCGGGTTGGGTTGGGTTCAAATAAAAGTAACTCAATATCAACCAAATGCCTACGGTCTGAAAATGTTGCAACTCGATTAGACATCGGGTTTGCTTTGAGTTGAGTTATTTCGCGTTGAATTTTGTTGGGTTGATCAAGTTGGTCGGGTTTTATAGCACCCTTACTGTGATAACCCGGAATCTACTTATTTGTATTGAAATTCACAAATTGGATTATTGGAGCCTAACTTCCTAAACTTCAGGGACCGGTTGTGTAAATGTGAGACAATAAGGGTTGGAAACCCTCTCATCTTGAAGAAATACGGTTGAAGTGTGTGTGTGTGTGTAAACCCTAGGTGCGATTTTTGGGGGTTTAGAGGAGGAAGAAGAGGAATCTTGAAGAAGCAAGTGTTCAGCAAACAATATCATGTATAAAACTTCATCTCTTCATCTTCTTGCATTGTTGAGTCAATTGTTTGATTAGAAGCTTTGGAAATATTGTGGATTAGTTATTTGATTGGTGTTAAAGGTTTTGAATCACTCATAGTGGATGTATTGAGTTAGTATGGAGGTTCATTCCAAGTTTTGTGAATCATATTTCATTCCAAGGGTTTGAAATCAATGAAAACCTCCATGGATGACAATGTGTTCATCTATATGAGTGTCAATCAATGAAATCATTGGATGAATTGGAATGGTTGATTTTAAAGTTTGATTAGTAAGTGTTTAGGTCAAGATTCATATCAGTTTTGGGGTGAAAATCACTAGAAATGTGGTTTTGGGGTTTGAGGTTTTGGGTTTCGAGCAGGAAAGTGCAGGTCAAACAGAAGACCACGCGGGTAAGTCGCGGGAAAACCCGCGTCAGCTGCTATTTGGTCAGTTTCGGGTTTTTGCTTAAGGGGTGATTAAGAGAGCTAATTGGCGTCCACCCTTAGGGAATTGTTAGGGGATTGATTGTAAGTTTAATTGGGTCATTAACTCATAGTTAATTGATCTAAATCAAGTGTTCGATTAGTGTGATCGCAGTTTGAGACGAGCAATCTACGATTGGCAATCAGGTGAGTTCCCTTCGTGTGCTTTCAAATGAATTTTTATTTTGCATAATATTTAAATCATTCATTTATGGGAAGTGTGTACCCGACCCTTGGGCAAGTGTGGGCCCGTTTAATAGTTACAAGTGTGGGTGACTATCAGTGTGAATTACCGTTGCAACAGGTACCTTTAAAGTGTGTTTTTGTGTTAGTTAATATTCATGACTAACTTGTTTTATCTTATAAATGTCATGCATATTTAACTGTAATTTTGAGGGATTTCACTAGGCCTTATGGTCTAACCCTCTCTTTTATAAAACTGAAAATCTTTTCAGGGAAGCACATGGTTGAGAGCTCGAGTAAGGGGAAGGGAAAGTTATGAGCTCGGGAGTTAGAAATGAGGAGTTATTTCGATTAGATAGTTGCCTAGTTTTATAGTTGGAATGTAATAAATCTCAGTAGCTATTTTTATTCCGCTGCAAACTTAAAAGATCAAGTTTTAAAGATTGGGACCTATTTGCTTTGTAATTGCTACTTTTAGAGCATTGGCATGATTTATCTTTATTTTAGAATTGTGGTTGTTACACTTACCCTTAGCCGCCAACCTGCAACAGTGCCACTTTAGTTAACATATTGTTCTATTTCTTCCCTCCCATTTTTTTCTTTTTCGTCTTTTCGTTTTCCCCTTCCATTCCCGATTTCATCCGTTTCCTTTTTTTAGTATTAATCACATATCAATCAGCAGAGTCGTCTATTAACATGTTAAATCTTGGTTTTTGAAAGAAGTACTCAAAATTTTGGGGCCCAATTTAACTTACGCTTGACGCCCGGATTTATACAGGCCAACCTATGAACCAACCTTGACGAATACCTATCTAATTTCTTTCAAAATCAAAAACAATTATTAATTTTAGAATTGCCGATCAAAAACAAAAAAGATTATTAATTTGATATATTTTTCTCACTTCGTCATTTTAAACATTTTAGACAATCGATAACTTTAACATGAGTATAACAGGACGGTCACTAAGACATGTGTTGTACTAACTAGGCGTGTTCAAAAAAGTATTGGACCATAAAATCAGACCGTTTTTTATGGTTTGAGTGGTCTGGCGGTGCGTTCTGATTTGAAAAATAGCCAAACCGCTAAGTCCGGTCCGGTTTGCGATTTGAACGTTTTTTGAGCAGTTTGGACCTAGCCGATCGCCTAAATACACATGTACTAATTAATTTAATTTTCATGTCGTAGACTCAACTCTTATACCTTAACTAAAGAAATCGTCCAAGACAGTTTATAGGGAAAAATCCAATAAAATCTAATGGACTTTATTGTTTGGAGTGATTAAATCATTGGACAATTTTTTGGAACAAATAAGTATTTGGACATTTTAAAACTTATCAAATAAATTCTTAGACTTTTCAAATAAATCCTTATTACTTGATATTGTAACCGGTAACCTGCATAGAAGGTAAAAATATAAATTAAAGATATGGTTCGATTACTTAGGTTATTTGTATCAATTTCTCTTGTTTTGTAAATATATGGTTTATTTGCATCACTTTCTCTTGATTTGTATACATATGATTTGATTACTCAAAGGTTACGAAATGTAAGGATGTATTGTCATATAAAGATGTATTTAGCAAATTTTGAAATATCCAAAGATTTATTTGTTTCAAAAAACTGTTTAGTGATTTATTTAACAGGTATTAAAATGTTCAAAGATTTATTTAATAGGTTTTGAAATGTCTAAGGACTTATTTATTCCAAAAAATTGTCCTAGGATTTAATCATTTCAAACAATAAAGTCCATTGGGTTTTATTGAATTTTTTCCAAGTGTTTATTTATTTTACTTCTCAGTTGTTCGCATTCCCTAAATAGATAAAATTTCGAAATCAGTCAAAAATAAGAATTTAAGTATAACAACTCTTCTCACTAGGGATGGCTTTTCCTGGACCCAGAGTATCGGCTTTGCTGAATGAGACTGCACTTACGTGCTGCTTGTTTTTCTATAAAGCTCTTGTTAACATCTCGTATCTGACAGAATAAGAAGTTGAAGCATTCGTATAATCATATTATCTGTTTTTTATAAGAGGCAGCACATGTACAATTGACAATACATACTTATGGGTTCTTTGTCAGTTGATGAATGGTTTGGTGCAGAATGATTATCAGACTCTTATGATATGGTGTAAAGTAAAAAGTAATTGTTTGGCAATTGTTTAGGATGTAATCAATGCTCTTAATGGTTAAGGATGGTCCAGGATACAAAATGATTCGGAGGGTTTTGAAATGCTTAAGCGACAGACTTATTTTTTGTCAAACAGGATTCATCTCTTAGCGATTCAAAAACTGCCTCTTAATAAAACTGTTAAAAGGTAAACAAGCAACCCCTTAATATTTTTGTTGCTCTCTTGTACTAAAATTATAAATCTAAGGAATAAATAAAATAAACATAAAATTTCATATCATACTAAAAAAATATTATAAATCAAACTACAAAAATGTTTAAAATAATAAAATAAGAAGAAAGAAATTGCTCATATATAGAGGTTCTACCAACATACACCTCAGAGCATCTCGAACAGTTTTTCTATAATTTCTTTAAAATAGAGAATGAAAAATCAAAATCTCTAAGAACATTTTCTTCTAACTCCAACAACTTTTTTATTTTAGAGAATCCATCATTATTTATATTATTAAAATATTCAATACATTTGATAAAATATTATTTCTCTCACCTACACATTTAACTTTAATAACTTTGATTGGTTGTATATATTAAAATAATGTTTCTCTCTCCTAGTTTAGAGATTTTAGATATTTCTCTATATTTAGAGATTTCTCCCCAAATCTCTAAAATAACAAACCATATAGCAATGTTGTTGAAGCATTTTACAGAAGAAAAACTCAATTTTTTCTATTATAGCAAAGTTGTTGGAGATGATCTCATAAATACCTATCTTTTATCGAACTTTTCTTTAGTTTTATGTATGAGAGGACTAACTTTTATGGCACTTCCGAAAAAGTTTCGTCACAAATCCTCGTTTTTCTATAAATTTCTTTTACCAGTCTACTAAGGCTATGTTTGATAAAAATAAGTTAGCTTATAAGCTAGTTTAGTTTCAGTGTACATGTTTGGTAAATCATAAACTAGCTTATTGAAACGTTACTTGGAATAGCGTTTTGACAGCTTATTGTCATTTTTTTTCCAATTATAACCCTCATTAATACTAATTATTAATTATTATTTTTATTTTTCAATATGTCATTTTTGGTCATTGTACATTCTTATACGTTAGTTTTGCCAAACATTATTTTTTCATCAGCTAGCTTATCAGTCATCCGCTAGCTTATCAGCTAGTTTGCCAAACATAGCCTAAATACTAAGAGCATCTCCAACAGCTTCTCTAAAATAAAAAAAATATGAATTTTTGTTTTCTAGTCTTTGTTATCTTGTTTGCTATGATAGAGAAAACTTGAAAATTTTGCAAGTTCAGAGAAGTTTTTAAACTTGATGGTGGGAGAGAGAAATAATTATTTTATTCGATCTCATCAATAAAATTAATTTTTTTATCATTTTATATAAAGTTTTTTTTTCAAAGTATATTAAGATGATAAATTAAAGAATATTATATTAATATAATTTGTGTTAAAATCTCTAAAATAAAAAAATTATTGAAATTAAATGTAATTTTTTTTAAAAAAATTAGTTTTTGATTCTCTACTTTAGAAATATTATAAAGAACCCCGTTAGAGATGTTCTAGTATAGATATTATCGAAAATTGAACCAAGAATATTTCATCTGAATCTCATTTGGTTTACGAACATTCAGTTTTGGATTTATTTTCCCTCTAAGTTATTCATTGAAAAATAAACATGGGTATAAATTCAATTTTATAATATTTAAAGAAATAAAATAGATCATTACATAAATTTAGACATTTATCAGTTTACAAAAATGATTCTTTTTCTAAGGGTTGTTTGGTTCGTTTTTTATTAAGACATGTATGGATAAAACTGTATATATTGATAAAGTTGTCAATTTGATAACAGATGAGTTGTTCGGTTGTTATTCTGAAACAGTCCGAATGTCAAAAATGGTGTATTTCAAGTGCATTAAAAATCCTAAAATTAAACAAAACCCAATTCAGAATTGATGCAAAAACTACAAAAATTCAACGAAAATGCAAGTAGAAGTATCGAAATGAACATTTGATAATCAAATAACGCCATTGACGACAAGCAATAAGTGTATTTCAAGTGCATTAAAATCCTAAAAATCACAATCAAAGTCGATGAGTTCAAATAACTACCTTAATCCAGAAGAGGGAATGATCCAGTAAAATGAAATCGGAAAAACAATCCAAGAATTCCTTCACACAATCGTCAAACTAGAAGAATTTGACTTTCTTTTGTTGCTTCAAATTAAACGAAACCCAGGAGTCTCCTCTTCATCCTTGTTGTATAATCGAGTAGAAGGAACAACGATGAAGATAGCTAAGGATGTTGATTGAGCAAGAAAGGCCATGGAGATGGTTGAATGTTTTCAGTAGTAGAAGAAACGACGATGCACAGGGATGGGGATGAAAGAGGGAAAGCAGAATAAAGGGTTGAGCATTGGAATGAAAAGGTTGTAGTTCCTCAACCGGTAGTTGTGAGGATTAAATTTTTTGCAATCAATTTTCATTTTACCCCTTAGATTTTTATTTTCTACTCCTTTTCAATGTAATTTTCATTTTAATCTAATACAATTTGATCGGTTAATCTAATTCATTAAATAAGTTTATTTTTAAAAAAATGTGTTAATAATTTTCTTTCTCTAAGACGATCAAAATGACACCAATATTTTCTCTAAGACGATCAAAATGACACCAATATCGAATATATACCCAAAAATGTAACTATCATATACTACATTCATCATCTTTCATTTTTTAACGAATTGATTTTTTTGTATCCTTGGTCATTATATTTTTTATATCAATGAGCTTTATTATTTACTTTTTTTTATTATTACAAATTTCATTTCGAAAAAAAATGTCAAGTAAGGAAGATATGATAAACGAACAACTAGGGTAAAGTATTGTGTGACAATAAAATACAATGTATTTATGATTATTTTTCAGAAGGGGGTTTTTATAAGGAAAATTAAATAGAAGACAATAGATGTTAAGTTTTAAATAATAAAAACGTTTTTAAAAGATTATTACATTGGAGAAGGTTTTATAGAATATGTTTTTGATGAAAATAAGTTTATGGAAAACTTACGTGAGTTTTAAAGAAAATGTTTTTTGTGAAAATAAGTTTATGGAAAACTTACGTGGCAAAAACAATAAGTTATTAAATAAGTTATGGAAGATGCTCGTACCACTTCTTTTAAATCCTTTTATTAATCATAAGTGAATTAAATTTTAGACTTAAAAATCTAAGACAAAGAGTGTATGAATACAAAAAGTTATCTTAAAGTGCATGTCGGTGAATTATGTAACATCCCATTTTTTTCAATTAAATGAAATGTCACGTCATCAAAATACCTCATTAAATACTTCAATTAATAAACTAAAACGTTTACAGCGGAAGTCTAAACATCAAATCAAAATAAATATTAAAAGATAACACGTCCCATACCGGGTCACTATAATTCAAACCAAGACAAACTTCGAAATACATATAATTGTACGCTAAATAAAGTAAAAGGAACTAAAATCCTTAAGCGTGTCCTTTGCCCTTGTCGGTTCCTGAACCTCCCGATTCTGAGATGTATACTATAGTCAGCTAAATAGCTCAGTGAGTTCACGGTTTACGTGCGACGATTCGACACACATTCAATCACATATAATTATCAAATAAATATGATATGCAATTTCACCAATTGTATGCACCCCCAATGAGATCTTTTAACTCCTCTCTGTTAGGTAGGGACCTGTCATGTCACAAGCATTCCCTGAGCGTGTGAATCTACAAAGAACTACCGCCCATTTTGGGTCGTGCCTCCCCAAAGTGTGACACATCGAGCCGATATCCCATACCCCGGGTTATACATCATATAGGCATGTTAACCCACACCCCAAACCCTTTGCATGCAATGTATATAAAAATTATAACATAAGTAGCATGCTACACCAAAATCTAAACCATATGCATGTAAATCACCAATTAATAAAACATGCAATAACACCTCATCAATCAAACATGTAAACACCCACACCATATATGTAAAAATACATTTCATACATATATATACATCCAGTAAAATTTCGTGAAAGACTCACCTGAATAGCTCCGCTTAGCTAAACCTCGTCTCTGGGTAATACCCTATAAAATAATTACATTTCCATAATTAGTGTCTTGACTTTTCCCACAAAGTAAATCCTAAAGTCAAAATGGGTCCACCTATAGTCAACCCTGGGTTGGCATGGCCAACGGGTCAACCCCGAACAAACCTTGTCACCATGTACCCACAATGGACTATTTTACGTCCAAAAATAAATCACGAACATTAAGCTCAACCGATAACTATATAGGTCTCATTCTAAAACACCCAATCCCACAATCATCCAACGACGACTCCTTAAATATAAGCTATTAAATTATTATAATTTAATAATCGCTCCATTCTTAAATAAAAAAATAAGATTAAAATATTAATTAGATATAATCTAATTGATAAATAATAAATCCCAAAATGCGATAACACAATTAATTAAAACCCTTTATAATTGATGTCCAAAAATCTTGACAAAACTTAATCGAAACATCTCGATTTATTTCAGTTAATCCAAGTAAATAAACGAGACTCAAATATCTTTTGAATATACATAGATTTAACCAAAACGACTCGAGTTCAATCGATCCTGACTCAAAAAGTCAGCCCCGAAACAAAGTCGCGGCCCAACTTAATGCCTGACTCGAGCCGATCGCACCTTCGGTGCGGCTGTCATGAACGGCCCCCGTTTGGGGTCGTTTCTCGACCTCTTTTCACCAAACATCTTACAAAAAAAACATCTTACAAAAGATTATAAAAAACAAACATACCAACTCATATAAATTTACATCTTCTACGGTTCATTATTAAACTCGTACTTTGAGTTTTTGTACGCGAATCTCGTCGAGCCGCCGCCACAGCGGCTTCTAGACCAAACTGCTCGACGTACAGACCACTATAGCCCACGAAACTTATACCAATAGAAAGGTAATTGAAAAACGAATCCATCCATATATTATACATCGATTTTGGTTGAGTATCTTACCTCCAATCTTCATTTTCGTACCGAATGACCCTATGCCGCTCCAAACTCGATATCTCTCTCATTTCTTGATGAAATCTCGAAACTTCATTTGGGTTTACTCCCTTACACCCTTAGGAACGACTCCACAAAATTTCAGCCCAAAATTCCAATATAAAAGTCGTCAAATCTGGCCATAAATATAAAAAACGTGATTTTCTCAAATCACAATCCTTTCCAAATCAAAATTTCTCATTTGGCAGGACTAGTCCCTCTAGTTTTCCTTTTTGCATTCTTTTCCTAAATCAACTAAGTTCAAAAAAATATAATTTCCCTTATTATTGATTTTATTTATTGCAATAAAACCATAATTTTCGAGGATCAACAATACAATTCCTTATGTCATGTACTCTTTAAATTTCTAACCCTCAATAATTATTTATTTTATAAATCATGAATTTTAGAGTGTTACAAGTTAGTTAGCAGTTATGTTATTATAGAGAAAATAAGAATTTTAATATTTTTGTTGCTCCAACAATTATGTTATCATCAATGTCAAAATAGAGAAAAAATGAGAGAGATTGTAAAAATATCCAAATTTATAGAAATCTCTAAAACTATATAAAATAGAAAGAAATAATATTTTAATCATATACAAACAATTAAATGTGTAAAATAAAAAAAATTATTTTATTAAATATATTGAATATTTTATTAATATAGTAAATGTTAGAATTCCCGAATAAAATAGCTATTAAAGTTAAATATAAAAAAGAATTAAATTTTTTGACTTTTTATGTTCTATTATTAAAAATTATAATACAATTAAGACTTAATTCCAAGATATACAAACAAATTCATCATTATTTAGATAAATTCTTATAATTTAGAAATTAATTTTTAATTTTCAAAGTTCATTTATAAAATAATAATGATTACTTTTAATAAAATGACGGTAACTTTATAAAACTAATCATGTCTTGCAAGATCCATTTTTATAAAAAAAATGAATTTTTATCGGATATTTTTTTAAACCCATACTTTATAAAATACTTGTACTTATTAAACATTTTTTTAAATAATATCGTATAAAATAATTAATACTACACTTTATTTTAAAAGTGTTTTAAAAAATTTATTAAAGCATTTAAAATGTTCTATAAACTTATTGTAACATTTTACATATGATATTTTTGGTTTGTTCTTATAAAATTAAATCCTATATATAAGATTTTTTATTAGAATGCTTAAACGTTTTAAATATTCTATAAACCTAATTTTATTATCGTATTCCAAGAAAAACAAAAGTATTTAAAGTCGTAAAAAAAACAAGTGCATGTAATTGATGGGTTTTATATTTGGGAAGAAGTTTGAATCTAATCTAGGTTGGGTAACCATAACCATGAATTATTGGTATCGATTTGATTTCAAATTCTTGTGAAATCTTCAAATATGATTTAAAATGTCTAATCTCTCTTTTGAAGTTATGGTTTGATAAACTTTTGTGTTTATAACGGGTAAATCTGTATTTTTTATTTTTGGAAGTATATTTTTGTCATGGTTCATATGTCCTGAACCTGAAAATTAAACCCACCTGTGTTTCTTACATTCAATTTGACTACAAAAACCATGTCTTCATATGATTTTTATTTTCCTTTGTTGCTCTTCTTGAACCGTGAATGAGAAAACTCGAAGTCTTGATTGATAGGAGGTATTGGTCTTTAGCAAAATTTGACCTCAAATCTATGAAAAAGGATCTTCAAGACCCATAGAAAGGACACTAGATAATCTATTTGATGATGATCCTTGAGATTCTTTTAACATTTTAAAAAAAACGAGTGTTGCTATATGTACCCTTATTATATCAAGGGTCGGGTTCGTATGAGAAATACCCATTTTTATGAGAAATGTGAGCATATGATATTAATTTAATGTAAACTTACAATAAAACATATGAATATAACTTTATACTGTATTCACAATAAATTTTCAATACACAATCAAGACTTTCACAAAATCAAACATAATATTCACACAATATAACAATATTTTCGCTATTTTTTAAGCATCAAACAAAAATAAAAATTTATCAAATGATAATAGAAATGCACCTCACTAATTCATCAATTCACAAAATAAAAGGATTGTTTCTTTGTTGGAATCGATCTTAGGAACGAATACAAGATATATAGCAAATATTTCCATCCAACTAATTTAATCGATCAAATATCATATACCATTTCACAAATATTGCACCCAACTAGCTAATGTTTTTTTTGAAAGAGTATCTTAAGCATTTGCCTAGACTAATCCCTAACAGTTTTAAGAGTGCTAAAACATGCAGCCCTGAGATAATTCGCCAGTGGCCACAGGTTGTTTGCGCCTGGATTCGAACCTGGGGTAGATGGGTTATCTACCCTCGTCCCCTACAAGCCTTAACCAGTACGCCACAAGTCTTGTGGTTCCAACTAGCTAATTTAATTGACCAAATATCACATACCATTTGATAAATAAAAAAAAGACAAGTGAAGACATCCATAAACCGTAAACGAAATGAATTCAAAAAATATTTGCCCACAATCCATTACTATATATATTCAAATACATAACTCGTCCAAAACCCCAACAAATAATGCACATATCTAAAACTATAGTAACACAAACCAAACAAACAAACAAATCATCAACTCACCGAAAAAAACAATATAAATTCAATAATTAACAATAATATAAATAGTATGAAATAATAAAACCCAACTTTCATTCAGACGTCTTATTCTTCAACCTGTACAACACCTTCTTCTTCTTCGAGCTTTGATTATAGAAAGTAAGCACCACCTTCCCGGGTTCTCCGCATTTAAACCGCCCGTTAATCACCGATTCAGCACCGTTTCCTGTAATCTTTCTCGATTTCTGAACGATAACCGTATATCCATCTTCTGCATTTGGAACAAATTCAGCCCCATATGAAACTTCACATCCCACCACTCGAGCTTCCCATGTCAACGTGCATGTCTACAAGTTAACCACAATCGTTTTAAAACCATCGTTCAAAAGAAAACGCAAAAAACGAAAGAGAAAAACGGTTTGAATTACGGTACCTCGGGAGCAGGGAGCTCGATTGTGTGTTGAGATGATGGCTTAATGATCTCCTCTGTGATAGAATCAGTGGTGCTGAATTCTTGTTCACCTTCTCTGCTAAGCCCACCATATTGAACTGGAACCAGCTCAGGTGCTATGTATCTGAGATTGCATCAAATAAGTTAGAAATTTTACAAAGATAATGTCAGAAACCCATTAGATTACTTTCCAAAAGAAAGAATGGAGGTTCAGAAAAACAGATAAGTCTAGCTGATGTGAGACTCTTACAAATGCGTATAGATTGTCCTAAGGTGTCAAATCCCTAAACTGGTAGACGTGTATAGATTGTCCTCAGGTGTCAAATCCCTAAAGTGGTAGACATTGGCTCCGACTGATTCTATAATAAGTTGGAACTCATATTGAGGTTCTAAAAAAGGTATTCTAATCACACCCCCTCCTATAAGATGTATGTATAGGTATAAGGTATAGGGGCATGTGTGTAGGGTATAAAATGATACTAAATCCTGCTCTGATACCATGTAAAAACATGTCAGAACCATAAAGAGATTCCAACATGTAAATAGACCTAACTAAAGCGCAACATCTGCTCTGATATCATATAAGAATATATAAAAAAGGACTTGTGGTTGACGAATAAACTTACTTGAAGAGGGTTTCGGTAGTTTTTGAAGGACCAGCAAACACAAATTTGCTTTTGGTCCTTTGGGTGAAGAATGGATTGATCATCTTGTAAAAAGCCAAATACCACCATGGAACATTGATGAACACCTTCAACAAAAAAAAAAACAAATCTCAAAATCAAAAATCAAAATCCAAACACAAAAAAACAGTCTTTTTTTAATACCCATGTCAGATTAACATTTGACCACAAAAACCCAGATGGAAAATTAAGAACACAAAACCATGTGACCGTTGGGGTCACCGTTGAGTCCAGGTCAAAAGGACAAAGATCAGAACATGTCGTCATGTCCCAAAACACGAAAAAATGTACAAATTTTAACTGACAGATTAATAGATTATTAATTAATATGTAAAATTAAATAAAAAAAACAGATCGTGAAACCACTTTTAGGGTGGTTGTTTGAGCTTATTAAAATTGACTTATTCTGTGGATTGGTAATAAGTCATTTGAGTGTGCTTTTTTATAAGCATATTTTTTCAGACCAATAACAAGTCATATTGAACATCCAAACACCACCTTAATTTGAAATCTTTCGGAGGATTCAAGGTTACCTGTTTGGCCACGAATTCAGGATAGTTGTCTTGGAGCAACTGAAGAACTTGCCGGAGTTCTTTCTTGAACGGCGCCGGAGAATATTTCAGATCGTTGACTTGAACGATGGTGGAAATCCCGTTTGGACTGAAATCCAGCTTCCTGATGCTCTTTTCAAGAAACTGGATTCTCCACCGGAGAAACTTTTTCCGTTTCTCGTCGTCGGAGAAGGTTTCTTGATACAGTTCTTTGTTCTGATATTCTCCATAGGCGTTATAGCAAACTGGGTGGCCTTCTTTATCGACTCCATGCATATAAACCACTTTTTCTTGATCTTTTCCGAGATCTTCATCGATCAGCGATTCGATTCCGAACTCTTTCCGCCATGCCACCACGTTTTTCAGCATCGTGAAGGCGTCTTTTACTTTGAAGTCACGTGCTCGGAGGAATTTCAGGAGGATTACGTCGCTACGTTCGTCGGCGAGTAATGGGATTCCCCAGATGGAGATTTCTTCCGGCGAGATTGGTGTTTCTTCCTCCGCCGTGCACGGTGGTGGTGGTGGTGGTTGTTCTGTTTCTTCTGGCTTTGGTGATGCTACTATTGTTTCTTCAATCGCTTCGATCTTTTTAGCTCCGTCTTCATCGATGCAAGATTCATCTTTCACAATCACCTCCGTCACTTCCTTCACCGCCGGCTCCGTCGCCGTCGCCTCCGCCGTCGCCGGCGGCGTTGTATCCTTTTTCTCTTCTTCTTTGCATTCAGATTCAACCACTGGCGTTGGAGCCACAGGATCTTCACAAACCTTAGCTTCTCCTTCAACGGCGGAAGAGGGTTTCTCTTCCTCCTCCGGCGCCGCCGTAACCGGCGGTGGCGGTGGCGGAGCGGTAAACTCGTGTTTATTAAGAGCTTCTTGAACCAACAATTTCAGTTCATCCAAAGCTTTCTTTTGTGGATCAGGAAGTTCACCCACAACGTTACTTTCTTCCTTGAATGAAATCGAAGCTGTAACCTTTTCTTTCTCTTTCTCTTTCTCTTCTTCTTCAACGGCGACATCCTTCACCGGCGCCGGCGTTACAGCTTCTTTCTCACAGGTTTCAACGTTCTCAGCCTCTGGAACATCGGAAACAACGGCAACTTCCGCCGATTGTGCAGCAGGTGTTTTGAGGGTTTCTTCCGCCATGGGTGGATGAAAGAAAGAAAGAAAGAAAGATTAAAGAAAAGAAAGAAAGAATTGAATGATGATGGAAATGGAAGGTGAAATGGGGGGTGTTTTTAAAGAGAGAGTATTTGCAAATGCCAGCTGAGTTTGAAGAATAAAAATGGTGGGGTCCAAAAATGGGTTTGATGCACAGCTCAATGTTGGTGTGATGGGGGCAATTATCATGTGTCACGGACCCCACCTTATTTTTTCCGACCGTTAGGGTCGCCGTGCGCCGGAAAACTCACTCCGCATTCATTTCTCTGTTTTATTTTTATTTTTATTTTTATTTTTACTTGTTCTTTTATAATTAATTATACACATTCTATTCTATTTCCCTGCATCTTTAATTCTTGTAATTCCTTTTTATTTTCTTTTGTAACAATATGAATTATTTGAAAATGACATTGCCAAGGTTAGGAATGTGTATGTGTATGTATATGTGTAATATGTTTTTTATTTTGATTTTTTCTTATTTTGTTTTATAAATTTATGGGATTACAAGAGTTTTTTAATTTATTTATTAGTTATGAGTATTATAGAGTATTTTGTTGCATTAATAGAGTTTAAGGTTTATCTTGTATATGAATATATTTACGGTTTACTTATGCATGATAAGTTTGTACCAAAGTAAACAAATCGATGATTGTACCAATTAAATTGATAGTAACTTAATTGGTACTAATTACAATCGGTTGATTGTATTGTACCAAGTATGCAAACTTGGTTGGTACATGATATCATAAGTTGTTTAGCAAGGTATACCAAAGCATGCTTATTTAATTATTTATTAGTTTTTTTGTAAATATTAGCCTTTGTAATTTTATGGTTGTATTCTCGAGTTCTTTTTCCAAAGGAAAAGTATGTGGAAAAAATCTTGTGTTTTCGAGTTTTTTAAGGAGATAAAAGAAAGGAAAAAGAAGAAAAATCTCCAAATATGGGAGAAAATGAAAGAAAGGAAAACACGAATTTATAATAATTAAAAATATTTATAAAACTATACATTTATCCATCAATTATATTATTTTTATAAAATAAATAAGAGTATATTTGTAAAAATGACATTTTTTTTTCACTCAAAAACATAAAATTTTATTTTATTTTCTTGATCTCCCTCCAATCTCAATAACAAAAATTCTTTCTTTTTCATCCATTTCTTTTCTCTTCTTTCGGTTTCTTCTCTTTTATTTTCCTTCCTTCATAAACTAGAGAACACAACAACAATTGATGTTTACAAGTTTTATCTTTTACGATTAAACCTGTAAATTAAATATAGTATTAACACTATTTATTTTGATCTTAGTTAATTATAATATTTAACTAAATCAAATATAGTATTAAAACTATTTATTAAACTTTTATTTTTTATTAAATGGAAGAAACATAACTATACCTTTTATATAAAAAAAATTAATATTTTTAGAATTATTATATTTTATTTTTATTGACTGGATGATAATTAATATGGTTATTAATAATTCAAAATAGTTAAATTTATTAAGTTATAATTAAAATCACTGTAGTTGATATTTAATATTAAATTGATAATGGAAAATTAATGGTAGTTAGTAACAATTAATAACAATTAGGGGTTAATTGAAAGAAAATGATAAATAAAAAAAACTGTTGTAACTTATTGAAAAACTACTCCAAATAGCATTTAACGACTAGTTTATAGTCATCCAAATAAAACTTTTGTAACAAACTTAAAAGATAAGTTAATTTATAGTTACTAAATATGACCATAACATCAAGGAAAAAGTCCACAAAAACTCAACAAGTTTTTCACTTTTGAATGATGAAGTTCCTAAATTGTCTTTAATAAATAAACTATTAAACTTTCTTATTTTAATAATTAAGTCCCTAAAAAAACTTATAAAAACCGGTTACTTGCATCATTTTTACCTAAAAAGCAATTTATAACCGAGAAAAGAGCTTTTACAGTAACAAAAAACTAAATCAAGCTTACTGTTCATAAACCTTACACAATTCAAAACCTTTGCATCCAATGACATCGCTCCCCTCTCACAACCCGTTGTCGTATTTTCTTTACACCGCCCATATAAAGGAAAGTGTCATAATCAAGCATATTTTGGCTTCACATGAAGCATATGAATAATAATTTTTTTAAATCAAATTTATTGATATCATGTTAGTTCTTGCTATATGTAAACTTATAAATATCAAATTCAGGTTAAATCGCATATTAAAAATATAAAAAATATTTTTATGTTGATGTGTTTAAGAAGTATATTATTAATATATAGGTGCGTATTTAAAATCATATGAGTCCATTTAGCTTACCCCTAACCTCCGAAGAGTAGGGATACTTTCATTGTAGAATACAAGACCCGAAATACAATCACATATTGTCATGTGTCATTCTAATTTCGTAAATATGAGTTTTACTTGGTTATAATGTCATGTGGTGATAAAATTAGGTATTATGGACTTGATAATTCAAATAAAAGAGTATTTGTCAGTTGAATTGAACTCTTAAAACATGTTAAAAACAAATGTAAAACAAAGAAGTCTAAGATACAATCAATCACGATGTCATATTTCCAAGATTATTTTATTTATGAATTTGTTACCGTTGTCCGGTTATAAAAAAAAGTTTGAAAGTTTACTTATAGCCTATCTAACCCTCTTGTAAATGGTCGTAAAAATCAATGGCAAAGTAAGTTTAAAAAAAACATTTTTTAAAGGAAAAGTTTATGGGAACTTAATAACTATACTTTTGACAAAACCCACCAAACATGACATAAAAGATATCATCACGGGATTTCTAAAAGTTTGATACAATCATTAAAGTAACTAAACAATTTCCATTAAAATTCTGAACGGTTGCATCTATTGCCAACGGCATTTCAAGTCGTTGAATCATAGCATGCCCAATAATCATATCTAGTACACATCATATACTCTAGATCTAATCAACTTCAGGTCAATAATGAAAAATAAATATAAAAATATTTGTTCAAGCACCTCAAAAGTAGCATTTACAATAATCGAATTAAAGTTTGTTTGATAGGAAAAAACGTAAACAATATAAATAACGACAAATACTAAGATTGAGCCTTGCGGAAATTCAAATGCCTAGGTATGAATGTGATGCTTTTGTGGATGCAAAGAAAGTAGAAAAAATGTAGACAGTTTTTTTTTTATTTCTTTGAACAATCAATATTGTGTTGTAATTTAAGTTTATTGTTTGAAACTTGTCATAAATTATCTCTTGTAAGTCAAATTGATAGTCGTTCATAGATGTCCACAAAACTGACATATGTGGCATCCTCACGAACATTCATGTAGGTCCCAGTGGTAACTAAACGTATAACGGCCAAAAAGTTTTTTGACTTTTAGAGTATGCGTAGATATCCATGATGGATTCACAAACCTGTTTTCAAATCCTGACAAAAAAATTTAGTATAAATATTAACTTATTTTCTACCATTTAATACCCTTCAACCAACATCAATTCTTTAGTTGATATATTATATTGAATACTCAACATATTATATTCTTTTGATCATTTGAACTTCAATTTGTAATTTACAAATCTCTTATTTTTGATCCACTAGTGTCATTGATCATTGGATTGGATTTCGATCAATTGTTCATGGGAGCAATTATTAAGTGTGTGCAATCACCACATTTGTAACAATTTTATACACTACTTCAAATAGTATCTAGAAATAAAATCTTATGATTGCTCGATAAATAGGTCTAGGGCAAAGACTGTGAATCACTCTAAATTGACATGCATTATCACTTTCTCTTTTTCTTTCTCTTTCTATTTTCACGGGTTATATTTCTACCATTTGTTACAAACTCAAAGTTGTGTTAAATGACATATTCAACCGAGTTTTAGGTTGTCCAATACTTATAGTGAACTTAGAAAAAAATGCATTAAAAATGAACTTGTTATCATCAATTATTGTTTGTAGGAGTATACTTTGAAAAGACACATTAAAATGTTTATAGTATAAAAAATATTTGTTTGTGCATCTGTGGTTTAATAAATATTTATTTTTAAGATTGAACTGTTAAAGATACGTCAAGTTTCATCTATGTTACGTCAACACCATATCAACATCTGGGGTACTAAATCATAAATGATTTCTATATAACTTTGCCTATTTAATTAATACAGATGTTCTATGGGAACTTAATCAACGTTGTATATCATGTTCTATACATTAAAAAACTTATATTTTAAAGCTTCAATGTCAACATAAAATGCATATATGCATTAATAGAGATCAGTGTTAGTTTCATCATTACATTTAAAATAAATAAAGATACAGTTCTATTTTATTATAATTTTCGATCATAATATCCTATCTTAAGACACGTAGATAAGAGTTTAGATAGAAGGGGTGAGGGTCTTAAGGGTGCGTTTGGTACGGTGAACAGGATGGAACGGAACAGAACAGAACAGAACAAACTTGTCCCATGTTTGGTGTGATAAAATATTGGACTAAGTGGAACTAAGTGGAACACATGTGGAACAAGGTTGTTCTATCCTACCCCCCTAGAACTAAGTGGAACAAGGATTAAATGACCATTTTACCCTCTAACCTAACACACACACACTCTCTCTCTCTCCTCCCTCTCTCTCTCTCTCCCTCCTCTCTCTCTCTCTCCTCTCTCTCTCTCCCCTTCTCTCTCTCTCTCTCTCTCTCTCTCTCTCTCTCTCTCTCTCTCTCTCTCTCTCTCTCTCTCTCTCTCTCTCTCTCTCTCTCTCTCTCTCTCTCTCTCTCTCTCTCTCTCTCTCTCTCTCTCTCTCTCTCTCTCTCTCTCTCTCTCTCTCTCTCTCTCTCTCTCTCTCTCTCTCCTCTCTCTCTTTCTCTCTCTCTCTCCTCTCTCTCTCTCCCCTTCTCTCTCTCCTCTCTCTCTCTCTCTCTCTCTCCTCTCTCTCTCTCCCCTTCTCTCTCTCTTTCCTCCCTCTCTCTCTCTCTCCCTCCTCTCTCTCTCTCTCCTCTCTCTCTCTCCCCTTCTCTCTCTCCCCTCTCTCTCTCTCTCTCTCTCTCTCTCTCTCTCCTCCCCTTCTCTCTCCTCTCTCTCTCCTACCTCCCTCTCTCTCCCCTTCTCTCTTTCCTGTCTCTCCTCTCTCTCTCTCCCCTTCTCTCTCTCCTCTATCTCTCCCCTTCTCTCCCCTCTCTCTCTCTCCCCTTCTCTCTCTCCCATTCTCTCTCTTTCCTCTATCTCTCTCCTCTCCCTTTCTCTCTCCTCTCTCTCTCTCCTCCCCTTCTCTCTCCTCTCTCTCTCCCTCCTCTTTCTCTCTCTTTCCTCTCTCTCCTCCCTCTCTCTCTCATCTCTCTCTCTCCTTCTCTCTTCTTTGTCTCTCTCCCCTTCTCTATCCTCTCTCTCTATATATATATATGTGTGTGTGTGGGTTATTTGGTAAAAAAACACTAAACAGCTCACTGGGGGTAAATTGGTCATTATGTTCTGTTCTATCATGTCCTGTCCCGTCATATCATGTTTTACCAAACATGTAACAGCTGTTCTGTCCTGTCCTGTTCTGTTTTGTTCTGTTCCGTTCTGTTCTGTTCTGTCATGATTGCGTACCAAACGCACCCTAAGAGATAATCCTCCTCCCCTTTTATTCACCTTCAATTGCTTAAGAACTCCCAAATGATCATTAGGGGTGTGCATCGGACGGGTCGGGTTCGGGTGGGAAAATCACAAACCCGATCGGATTTTGGATATGGAAATCAATCCCCATTTTTGGGTTTCGGATTTCGGATTGCTTCGGATTCGGTTGGTCGGGTTTTGGGTTGAGATCGGTCGGGTTCGGGTTTAGTTATAATGCAAAAAATATATATATTCCTATCGAATTTGAAGATAAATTTGATCGATTTAGGATTGATAAATCGAAAGTATACTTGGAAATTAAAAAAGAACACGACGGACTAAGATTTCTATAATTTTCAAAAGATAATTTTATAAACAAATATATTTATATAGTATTTAAAATAAATATGTATATATATTTCGGGTTTTCGGACGGATCGGGTGGTCAAAAATCGAACCCAACCCAAACCACTTTTCTCGAAAAGTCGGTTTTCGGATTTCGAAGAATTCGGATTTTACATAAATACCTTATTTTCGGTTCGGGTTCGGGTTTAGATTTCGGACCATTCGAGTTTTACACACCCCTAATCATCATCCCCCCCCCCCCCCCCCAAACCAACAAAAAAAAACCACACTACACTACACAAATGAGCTTTTAGTGAAATTAGAGTAACCCTTCTCATTTAAGTCTTTATTTATTTATTTGGTCCTTGAAGGTTAAGAATCGGTACACAATTCTCTCCAAGCTCAAAGAACTAACAAAATAAGGGTTTGGGTTTATTACTATAGGTATTTTAGAAATTTTATATTTCCTTCATTCGACGAATCTTGTTTCGACTTACACCATGTGGACACAAGATACACAATGTGATACCTAAAAACATCGTAACTGGGTTAAAAAAATATATACAAACGATCATCACTGTGATACCTAAGATACATACGATATACATATTGTGATATCCATTGTATACAAGTTATGATAACATTGTATACACGTTGATACCCAATGTGATACCCATTGTTTATAACGTTGTGATACCCACTTGATACTCATTATATACACATTGATACCCATTGGTTACAACGTGTTCACAACATCAAATGTTAATTTTGGTAATACAAAATGGAATATGGAAAGAGAGAAAGAGAGACAGTTGTTAAATAGGGAGAGAGATAGAGAGAGTTGTCAAATAATTCGATTAAATACAAAATGAGAATATCAAATTACTAATTTACCTTTGGCTTTGGCTTTCTTTTAAGAAATAACATTAATTAACTTAAATTTTTGGCTCACATTGGATCTCATGGTTATTACAAACTACCGAGCTCTCATTTGATTAGGCACTCATATATATAATTATATATATCATGACCATTCAATGGAGAATTTGGTTGTTCGTGATAACTATAAGTTCTCATCTCAACCACACATTATTAATAATTGATGACTGTTATTACAAATATTAATTTTGGTAATTATCCACTAATTTTCAAAAAAAATATGAATGATATTTATGGGTACATTAGTCTCTTGATAATCATCAAAAAATATTAATTTTGGTAATCATCCCCTCTTCTCAAAAACTTCTAAATAAAAAAACATAAACCGACTGTGATACAATATCTGATTTAGGTTTCTAGACCACACATACCCAGTGTATACCCCCATCAAGATTTAAAGAAGAAAAAAAAACATCTCTGAATGTGGGGTTTGGAGGAATCATGGCGGTGTTCTACCTCCTCAAACTCAGCGTGAGTAAATCTCTGACAACGATGATGGTTGCTTTTGGCTTCGCTTAGCCGATGATATAAAAAAAAGCAATTTAGTTAAGATAATTATGGTAACACTTCATTAATGGATAACTGTCTCATAAAAAATAATCATTAAAATAAAAAATTAATTTGAATTTTATTTACTAAATTTACTACGACACCCTTTGTTAATTATATGAATAAAAAATTAATATAACAACTGATTAATTGAGGTTGGAACAAACTACTTAGTTCTCACATGTGAAAATGCAGTTTTTGTATAAAGTTGTTTCATATGTGAAACGTTAATAAATGTTTGTATGAAGAAAAAAAAACAGTTATGAACGTTTTGTACTGTATTTTTACACAACACATAAAAATTATATTGTAATTTTTTACAAATTATTAGTTTGTAAAGAAAAACTCTATATGTATATACATACCTATATACATGTATAGAATGTTGTCCAGCTAACTCTTGTATTTGTATTGTATTAAAGTTAAGAGGAGTTGTGGGAATCTTTTACTTTTGAGGTTATCATTAATGATGAGTGCATATTCCCCTGTCATATCTTCATTACGACTTTAATTTCTTTAAATTAACAATTTTTAATTCAATAAATAAATATTGATTTAATTAGTTTCTTATACCAAAAAGAAAAAGAAAAAAAAGGCAATGACTACGTCAAAATAGTTAATTTTTCCTCTCAAAAGTATATTTTTCTATTATTTTTTTTAAAAATCGATTTGAAATGGTTATTTTTTTCTCAAAAATTTCTAATTTGTCTTTTTTTTCCCTACCATCAATCTGCTGTATATTTTTGTTATTTGGTTTGTCATAATAGTAAGAAAAAGGGGACCAAATAAGGTATTTTTATTTGGCTGAATAAATCGTTTAATCCAAAAAATTAAATAATATGAATCTCATTCGGTTCTGAGGGTTGTTGGATTTCGATATCCTTGGCACTCCTATGTGTGCCCCTGTCACCTATAAATCTGGATCTTGCCATTGCCATCAAGAATTCGTCATCCGTGTTAAGGCCATCATCTCGATGACATTATTTTGTAACATCCCAAAACCCAAAATAATATATTAATTTAATAACTTTTACATCAACTTAAAACTATGGTTAAAACTATATCAATTGTTTCTCTAGCATCTTGCTAGTCTTAATAAAATTTTCGTTGTTAAAAAAAAACATAACTTAAAGCTTATAAAGAGTTTATATAGCTCCTTTATGAGATGTGTTGTCCAGATTCTTAGTATTGATGATGGACAATCTCAAATTTGAATTTTAGTTTCATGTTTTATCCTTGAACGATTGTTATGTGGGCCGTGTGTGGTCACGTCAACAATAAGGATAGTTATTGTGACGTTTGGTGGTTGGATTTTGGCCGATAAAGATTTGAAGGAAAAAAAAAGTTTGACAATAATATCTATAATTTTCAATTTTTCCTTTAATGATTTAGTTTGATTTCTTAACGCTAAGTTTTTTCTTTACCACTTTTGTCTTGGAATGGTTCTTAGTTATGAGTATGTACCCTTCAGTATTTTCAAAACTGCTAGTTACCAATTGAATAGTTTCTCAGTTATGGAGGCATTGTTTTCTAGTTCAATGGTTACAATGACATATTCGCTTCACTAATCCATATCGTAACAGTATGTTTTATCTTTCACTTTAAAAATTGTATAACGTTAAGAGAAGCACAATAAACATTCTTAGATGTATGAATATTGATGTTAAAATTAAAAATATTACTATATACACATATTTTGATAGAGATTTAATATTTGATATTAAGACTTGGGATCATGTGATACCAGACTATTTTCGTGAGACCTTTTACACTTGAAACTTCACAGAAAAAGGTTGTGAAGACAATCTTTACAGTGTCTGTATTTTTGATGTGAAGGTTCAGATTTTTTTTACATTCACAATGTTTTATTGTGAAGTTTTAACTGTAAAAATATGATCTCACATAAACAGACTGGTATCACATGAACCTAACCCTTAATATTAAAATAAAACGAACAATTTAAGAAATTAGAAAATAATTTTTGATATGGTCTACAAGGCAAGCAAGCAAGAATAAAGGGATTTCTTGTGACCTCCAACCATGCAAAGAAGTCAAGAACAACCTTAGGGGAGGGCGATTCCAGCAACGCTAGCTAATTAAACTACATTAATTTTATTTTTCTCAAACAACTATAAATCTTCAATCTTTTATTTTTAAGACAATATATCTGATTTTGTATTTGTTTGACATAATAAAATTATCAAAAGATATATTTAAAATAGAAAACGTTTATAAAAACCCAACAAATCATTTTATTTTGGATAATTAAGTTCCTAAATTAATTTTTTAAATAAAAAATTTATTAAACTTCCTTATTTTGAGTGATGAAATTCCTATAATACTTTTTTAGTTGAAAAAACCATTAAGGTGTGTTTGGTTCCGGAAAACTGTTTTCATTTTCCTAGAAAACGTTTTTAGAAAATGGAGTTGAGTTTTCATTTTCAGTTTTCTATGAAAATTTTAGAAAAGTTGTTTGGTTGAAATGATGGAGTTTTCATTTTTAGAAAATTAGAAAACACGTTTCGTTGTGCATTTTCTGTCACCGTTCACTTTTCATTTTTCATTTACAATTATTTGGTCCTATAAATTTAAGTTTCAAAAAACAATGTATTAGAACATTTTTTACCTTCTACAAACCCGGTTTATTGTAGTGGTAGGTAGAGATAGGGATGAGCGGAACAGACCGAAATCCCGAACCGAACCGGTATCGGTACCGGTACCGAATTTCACTAATCGATTCGGGATTCGGTATTGGGATTTATAAATTTCGGTTTTCGGTACTTTCGGTTTCGGTACCGGCTCGGTACGGGACAGGTTCGGTTCGGGATTTCGGTACCGGTTTGGTTAAGTGATTTTGGTTTTTGTCATTGCGTTTAATGGTAAACGGTGAAAAACCTTAATCTTTCAAAAAAATGGTACCAAACGGTTCTAGTCCCGAAAATTCCGGTACCGAACCGGTAACGGTACCAAATTTCACTAATCAGTTCCGTATTCGATATTGGATTTTGACACTTCCGGTTTCGGTACTACCTGGTTTCGGTACCGGTTCGGTCCCGAGCTCACCCCTAGGTAGAGATGGCCAAATGGGCCCAGCCCAGCCCGGGACCAGTTATGGGACCGGCTCGTTTTTTTACAAAAAAATATGTATTTTTATATGTATTTTTAAATATATTTCTAACTTTCTAAGTGAATTTGATTGAAAACCAATTAGAATTTATAATAAAACGTGTTTTTAAATGTATTTGATTGAAAATCAAATATAAAACTATAATAAACGTATTTTTTAAGTTTATTTGTTTGAAAACCAATTATAAAACTACAATAAAGCATGTTTTTAAGGTATACTTGAGTGACCCAATTACATATATTAAAGTAATGCTAAAAATTTATCAAATCTTTTTTTTAGTATAGGACCGATTTGGGTCTGGCTCGGGACTTGAACCGGGACCGGTTACCCGTAACATGTTATGAAGTAGCTTAAGCGGACCGGATATTTTTCGACGGGACTGGGACCCGTTACAAAAAGCCCAATCCAAAAAACACTATCAAAGCCCATGACCGATTTGGGTCTGGCCCGATTCAACCCGAAACCGGTTTTTGGCCATCTCTAGTGGTGGTGGTTTACAATTCTCATTTAAAGAATTTTTGTTTATGTATATCTTCATGTAAATTTGTTACATAGTTTATTTTTCATCGATTTTTAATTCTAGTTGATTTATTGCGTTCTAATTTTATGCTCAGATCAACGGCAATAAATTTGATTTTCAAAATTTGATGTTAAATTAAACAAAAGATTGAATTATATTTTTGAATTTTTGTCTATGACTTCCTTTTGGTGTTAATCCCTAGAATTCATAAAGTTTACTGTATCGAAATCTAAATTAGTCCCTCCACTTAACACCTTCAAAGAAGACTTTGTTAAGTTAATCATGTTCTCCTCATATGAGAAGCATTTTTGTCTTTTTAATTTTTATGCCTAAATTTAGAGTAAATTACACATTTGGACCCTCGACTATGGCTGCTTTTTGGTTTTCATCTTTACAATGCGTAAAGTACATTGGTAATTCATTTTTCGTGTTTTGAAACCTAAAATGGTCCAATCCCGCCATTCGTTTTTTGGTCCTTTGTCTATGGCTGCTTTTTGCTTTTCATCACTACAATTCGTGAAGTACACTTGTGTTCCAAATATCATGTTTTGGAGCCTAGAATGGTCCCTCCACTTAACATCGTTAAAGAAGACTCCATTAAATCAGTCATGTGGCCCTAATGCAAAGAGTATTTTTATCTTTTTATGCCTAGATATAGAGTAAATTACGTTTTTGGTCCTCATCTATTGTTGATTTTTGGTTTTTGTCCATACAATTCATAAAATACATTGTGGTCCATTTTTGTCTTTTAAAGCCCAAAATGATCTCTCTCTTAACAATTTTCTCTCGCAAATCCATCCTATGTTTTTCGACATGGGTTTTCACCCTTTTGTGTTTGACAATGGTTGATAAACCCATGGATGATGCTTGCGGTGGTATGGTTCACCCTTTGAAATCAAGGAGGATAGAAGGGTTTTAAGAACATGGGCTTTCACGAAGGGGTTTCTTAGCAATGGAGGGCAGAAGTAAGGTTGTACACGGTTTTGGTTGAAAACATTTGAACAACTCAATCCAATGTTTGGGGTTAGAAAAATCTCAATCTAAACCAACCCAAACCATACGGGTTGGGTTGATCGAGTTAAAACTTTGGTACATTATTTTATAATGTAGCTCAACGTTGTGTTTAAACGAAGTAAAATCAATATGAAAACATACAATAAAGCTAACAATTATATAAGAGATATTAAAAGATATTTGCATGATACTTTGTATTAACACTAACAATTACATATATTAATTTAAGGACTTAACAATCATATTAAATTTATGGTATCAAAAGACATTTGGTTCATCCAGTTGGGTTGGGTTCAAATGGCCTTAACTCAGGCCCGTCCCTGACATTTTACATACCCTGAAGGAATGTAAAATTATAAGCCCTCGATAAGTACCGGAAAAAAAAAATCTTACATGTTTTCCATTAGTAAAGAATTTGAATAAAATATATGTTAATAATTCATTAAGGGAAGAAAATTTCTTCTTCTTTATTCTAGATAACAGGGTACTTAAGATTTACACACTCCTTAATTATTAGGTAATTAGGAACCAATAATATAGTGTATTAAAAGACAAAAATAGTTTTAAATCCTAAAATATAAATATGAGTTTGACCATCTACTATGGTTGATAATTTTTTAAAATGTAGAAATTTCCTTAGTGTATAACAAGAAATATGTGTTATTTTGATACAAGAAGTTAACTCGTGTGAAAGAAGTAATCAAGAGAGTCAACGAGAGATTCATGATATAGAAGATTATCAAGGTTTTCTAAAATCTACAGATAGACAAATGAGGATTAATAATCTGTGGAAGAAGAGATGATTCGTAAATATTCAATAAAAATAATTAAATAATGAACGAGATCTATAGTTTGCAAACACAATGTGTGGTTGCTTGAGAACTTAAATATAGCAGCCCCTTACTAGTAAGGGAAAAGGCTAGCGCGCAAGGGCTGATGAAAAGCCAACAACTTGTTAGGACCCGGTTTTGCTTGCCTCTTTCTTCTTATTAGGAAGATAGGTTTGGAACCCTGTACAAGGGACTGCTTGCTGCTCACCCCTATCTCTAAAGAAGCGCACACTCGTTACCCCTAAACGATGAAGCCGAGAGTGGAAGGAGGGAGCGCACCAAGGGAACAACGGACAATCACGACAAAGGCAAGCACGAATGTTGTTGCCTACGAGACCCATCCAGGGGAATCTTACACTGCGCAGAGAACCCCTCTCACTTTAGGCCGGAAAGCGTGGGACCTATTTAAGTGACCTGGCCGATGGACCCAAACTTGAAGTCGACGTTATAAAATCTTCTGATGTGTAGGGGAATCCCAATGAAAGATGAAGAAACCAAACAATTGAATAAAATATTTGATCTTTTCTTGGTCTACTAAAATAAGAGACATTACTGAATACTTTTAGTAGGGAAAGTTTATATTGATTAATCCCAAAACCATGGTACACATCACAGCTCATAAGAACAATAGATACATCGTCAAACAGTAATATAATATCATTTGTACAAGAAAAAAATAGCAATAGCCAACAAAAGAAATTATGCAAACAACATAAGTAAATAACAATAGTCGATAGAAGTAGATAAAAATATCTAACAAGAAACATATAGCAATAATAAACATATGAGCTTAAAGTTGTTATATGTTGAATTGTATAAGCACAGAAATAGTTCAAGCATATAGAGATAGTAATAACCAAAGGTTGTCTAGCCTAGCGGGTGGAGGTAACATCCTAAGTCGCCATTGGATGGTATCCCTGGTTGGCAAGGGTTCGAACCCCGCAGCTGACAATTCTGAGGTATCCTAGCTAGTGGGTTGGTCCTTTGGGCCGGATCATGGGCGAGTTCATGGGTCAGTCCATAGGGCTGGTTCATGGGCGCTGGGGATTAGTCGGGTGGCACCCTTAAGTGGGAGCCCGGATAACCCGGGAAACGATGTGTGAGTGTGTTAACTGCCTTTCAAAAAAAATATAGAGATAGTAATAGCCTATGGTATTGAACTTTGGTACTAGATAAAAAAATTGAAAGACAATAAACAATAATATATAATGAATGACCAATTATTATTATTTTTGGCTTTCTTATTCATTATAATTAGTTAATATTTTTGGGCCCTTATCTACTAAATTCGTTTTGCCTCTTATTATGTGTTACAATTTTTGGGCCTATTTAATGTATTAATTTTTTAAACTACAACTATATGTTTTGGAAAACAATTGGGCCCCAAATATTTTTGGACCTGTGCGCATGCCCGTGTCGCCTTTCCCTAGGGATGGCCCTACCTTAACCCAATTCCAACTCAATACCTTGGTTTGAAGATTTTACAACTCCATTAGGTACCGAGTGGCTTCGGTTTAGGTTGGGTTGGGTTATTTCGGATTAGGTTGGTCAGGTTAGTCGGTTTTTTTTAACGCTCCTAGGTAGAAGGGTCCCAAGGTCTAGAATGTACCATTTTAGGTTTCAAAAAACGAAAAATGGACTATCAATGTACTTCACGAATTGTAGGGATGAAAACTAAACAACAGCCATAGACAAAGGATTAAAAATGTAATTCACTCTAAACAAAAATAAAGTACGTTGTTTTTATGAATTTGATCCTTAGACTTCATTTAATACAGATTTGGTCCTTCTGGTATGCATTTTTTCATTATTTTGGTCCCTGGATCAAACGACCATCCATTTCATCTGTTATCTAAGGGCATTTCTTTGTTCTTGATGTCCACAACATTTTTGTCTTTTTCTATTTTTCTATTTTTGTTTTTCCCACATATTAATACTAATTCTAAAATATATATATATATATATATATATATAGAGAGAGAGAGAGAGAAAAATATCATTTATAAACTAAGAAATTATTGTTAACCTTACTAACCATTTAGATCAATAGAAAACCACCATAATGTCATGTTCAGATATTACCGGATAACTAATATGAAGGCTAAAAAGGTAATTTTATTTTTTTTAAACAAATTTTCATTTTTATTTTTAAAAACCATTTTTCATTTATGATGGCAGTAGAGGTGGACTTGGTACGGTATCAAGTTTTTTTCATTAATACCGTGTACCAACCAATTATAATTGGTATGCAAAATTTAATACTATGTTCCAACCGGCTGTACTTGGTACCAACATAATTGGTACTAAGTTTTTTTGGTTGGTGAATGTTGGTACCGGTTTTGTACCAACTTCAAGTTACATATATGAAAACCCGAATATTGTTCAAACTTTGAGTAACATTCTAAGTTTTCAAGCAACGCATTTTATGTTTAAGGGGTTTTAATTACAAAGAATAACTCGCAAACAATCAAATGTTTGAACATAATAGGTAAAGTTACAATGTTTAATATTCAAACATAAAAATACAAGAACTATTAAATAATTAAATAACGCGACTTCCAATACCGTGTACCAACCAAGTTTGCATACTTGGTACGGTACTGTCGTCTGACTGTAATTGGTACGGTTGGTATATATGTTGGTTGGTTTGATTTGGTACAAAATTGTCACCCATAGATGGCATTTACAAATCAAGATAATTCTTGATTCTAGTTGTTTTAAGTAAAACTATTTTTGAAGTAGATTATATATGAACCAAGTGAACTTTTGTGAACATCCAAACAATACACGTAAACACATGTGAACATATATGAACATCCAAACACACTTGGAATATTTATACATAATCACATTGTTCATAAGTGAACTCATCTTCACACACACACACATATATATACATATATATATATAGAGAGAGAGATGTCCACATGTATATTAATGTTCATAATGACGGGTATTTTTTAATTAATGACAACGGATTAATACAAATATGGACGGTTACAAAACTTGGGAAGTTACAAAACATTAATATACACATGGGTGGTTACAAAACATCCACATCTTTAGATGGTAATATATTATATTATTAGTTATTACAAAATTACCATCACAAATGTCATCCACTGATTCACAAGATTAATGGTTGTGATTGATTAACAAAGTTAGCACAACAAATTGGGTTGGGTTCACGTGAGACCAACCTGTTTTCGTGAGAGCCGTGAAACCACGTTTTTTACACTTGAAACTTTACAACAGGACATTGTGAAGGTAAAAAAAATCTGAACCTTCACAGTAGAAACACTGTGAAGGTTATCTTCACAGTGTTTTCCTGTGAAGTTTTAAGTGTAAAAAGGTGGTCTCACGGGCTCACAAAAACAGGTTGGTCTCACGTGATCCCAAGTGTGTGTGTGTGTATATATATATATAATTACAGACAGGGTTGGGTTCACGTGAGACCAGGCTGTTTTCGTGAGACCTGTGAGACCACGTTTTTACACTTGAAACTTCACAGCAAATCACTGTGAAGGTAAAAAAAATTTGAACATTCACAGCAAAAACACTATGAATGTTACCTTCACAGTATTTTCATGTGAAGTTTCAAGTGTAAAAAAGTGGTGTCACGAAAACATCGAATTTTTTTTACCTTCACAGTGATTTGCTGTGAAGTTTCAAGTGTAAAAATTGGTCTAACGGGTCTCATGAAAACAGGTTGGTCTCACGTGATGCCAAGTCATTACAGACATACATATATATACACGATCACAAGGATGAAGATCGTCCGTCACCATCAAAACTTTCTCCAACCGCTGGCTACTCCGTTGATCCCAACATTTCTTTGTATCCATTCTCTGTTATGATCAGATCCACCCCGACTATGGTGAACCCACATGTTATGGTCTTGATTGTATGAAAACAAACCTAACAGACAATAACAAATGAACGGTGATGCAAGTATACACCTTTAAACATCATTATGGCAAAAATGGTAAAAGACGAAAATGCTCTTCACTTAACTCAGATTCTTTTAACGATGTTACGTCAAAGGACCATTTCAAAAAAAAAAAATGCAAACGATAGTGACCAACTGACCATAGTGTATTGCACTAAGATCTGAACTACATAAAAATGGGTCACATCCGCTTAATGACGAGGCATTTGTGCACGTCTAATGATCTAACCAACCGTAAAAATCATAGAATCAAGATTGTCACAAACCTAAAGCTGGTTGGATATTGCAACTCTAGTTAGGCTCATACTATATGTGATCGAAAAACACATCAAAAATCGGAACCGATATGATTGGCTTCGGTTCCTAAAATATGAAACCGATCGACTGGTTTTGGTTCTCATTTTTTGGAACCGGAATCGATGGGTACCCGTTATTATTTTTAATAAAAATATTTTATATGTTTATTATATTTAATAAACTAAAATTGAAATTATTAATTTAACTTTTAGGGTTCCACTTACCGTCGTTTCCTAAAGAGTTGGACCGGTTCTCTTTCCCTCTTAGTATCTTGTAGTATTTATTTCTTTACGTATGAAACGATAAAGAAAATTAGACACCGGATACCTGATACCGAACAGGTCCCAAGCGGTTCCGGGGTCGGTTCCCACATATAAAGAACCGTTATAACCGATTCAAGGACCAGTTCCATAAATTTTGTCTGGATACCCGTCTTTGTTCACCCCTAATAATAGGAGTGCTGACATCTCAAATAATCCTATATAACACTTAAAGACCAAAACACATTGACATAAAACATAATTTATTTGAGAAAATGTTGAATAAAGAATGTGTAATTGAACATGTTGCAACTATGAGAGCATATATTTGTCAGATATCAAATTTACGATTATGAAAAAGGGGAAAATGCATAAAAAAGAACATACTTCAAACCACAAGGTTTGTGGCGTACTGGTTATGGCTTGTGGGGATGAGGCTAGATAACCCATCTACCCCAGGTTCGAATCCATGCGCAAACAACTTGTGGCCACTAAGAAATTATCTCAGGGCTGCATGTTTTAGCACTCTTAAAATTGTCAGGGATTATCTAGGCAAATGCCTAGGATACCCTTTCCAAAAAACAAAAACATACTTCCGATCGATTTTTATTTTTGGGAACCATATGTTAAATTTTATTTTGAGGATTAAAACAATAGGGCTTAATCATTTAAGAACTCTAAAATATATGAGATCCATTCTAAGTCACTAATTTATGATGGTTAATGATATTAATTAATAACTGGTGTGTGGAATAACGTGGCGGGAATTAAGGAGGAGCTTTCGAAACTGGGTGTAGAGATGGATCAGATCATATGCAGACAGACTAGATCCGGTGATAAAACTAAGTTTTGGCTTGATAGATGAATCGGGGATGTTACCCTTAAGGAGCAATTTCCGGAGCTGTTTGCTTTGGAAAAATCCAAAAAGTGCCTTGTTTCAGATAGGGTCAAAGTAGGGTCACTATCGTGGAATTGATATCTGCAAACGTCGAGAACACTCTTGCCACTCAAATCCAGAATTTGGTCTCGATTCTTGGTCGATTCCAACCTTCTACGGGATCGGATAAATGGAGCTGCCCTTTAACCGCGAATGGGAATTTTTCGGTGGGTGCTCTAAGATGCAAGTTAGATAATAGCATGCCTCCCTTGGTTGAATATTGCAACGTGAGAAGGTTCCACGAAGTTCCGATAAAAGTGGGATGTTTCATATGGAAGGTCTATCTATCCCGTATCCCGACAGCATGCGCGCTCTCGGCTAGAGATATCCCAATCCCTTCGACTACTTGCGTTTTATGCCAAGAAGAGGAAGAAGATTGCTGGCATTTGCTGTTTAGGTGTAAGTTCGCAAAAACGGTTTGGTCTTGGGTTAACAGGTGGTGTAAGATTAGTACGCACAATTTTGATAGTTTTGGTACCTTGATGGAGTTCATCAATTCTTGGAGATCTTGCGAGAAGAGGAAAAGGACTCTCATATGTATCTGCTATGGTACTCTATGGTGCATTTGGAAGGCTCGTTGTAACCTGCTTTTCAGATCTAAAAGAATCTCCGAGGTTAAGGTGGTCGATTTTATTAAAAATACGTTTTTTTATGGTTTAAATATAGGAGATTAGATCCCCGCATTAAGTGGTATGTTGATCCTTTCGTGTACATGTAAGCTTTTGTCTCCCCCCTGGTTACGTTTTCTGCGACTTGGGTTTGGTGTTTTAATAATATGTCCGGTTCAAAAAAAATGATATCAATTAATGAGATAATTATGGTTATTTATTAAATAAAAATTAATGCATGTTTTAAGGAAAATTCCATACTTCTCTCTCTCTCTCTCTCTCTCTCTCTCTCTCTCTCTCTCTCTCTCTCTCTCTCTCTCTCTTCTGTGTCCTATCACCGTATTAATATACACACTAAAAACACGATGTAAACAACCTTATGAAATTTATTTGGTAGGATGTTCACAAGGTTCACATTGTTTATAAGTGGTATGTTTAAATTAGGTTTTACTCATTTAGTTTGTGTTCATAATATATTCACAAGTTACATTAGATTTTTCTAGATTTACGGTGTGCTCACAACGTGTTCACAAAATAGCATTTCTAAGAAAGTGTTCACAATGTTATCACAAAATATAATAGTACTTCTAAGAAAATGTGCATACTCTATTTATCTTAACGGGTTCTGAAGAACCCTCATGGACCCTAAAGAAACTTGAACCGGTAAACTTTGAAAATCGGAGAAACCTTTGTATGTAAATTAACCTTCCTCTCAAGGTTAGCTATAGACCTTTCCGTTTGGACTATGAAATAAACATTCATTCAGGTGGCATTTGGTACAAAATAAGAGAACAAAAATATTTTAATTTATCCAAATAATTTTTCTTTGACAAAGTAAAAAGTGTCTTACAAATAGTGATGGATATTTTATCCGTTGGGGCGGGTACCCGACCCTAACAGGACGAGGATTCCCCGGTTTAACGGGACGGGGATTTATTTTCATACTCGAAACGGGGTCGGGGCAGGGTCAGGGATTGCATTACCCGTCTCTAATATATACCCGATTAATTTTTTGATTTAATTTAATATATGTATATAGTGTGTGTATAAATAAACTCACATGTATATATGTATTTATTTATTATTAAATAGTAAATATATTGGTTTTTCAATATTGTTGATTAATATAATAACACTTTTTTAATAATTTTAATTTTAAAATACGACATTTTTTACTAAACGGGTACCCGACGGGTTCCCCGAACTGGTCGAGGATTCCTTCCCCCGAACCCGTCAGGAATTAGTCGGGGCGGGGCCGGGGGTGTTAAACGGGGGTCAGGGTCAGGGACGGGGGATGCATTACCCGTCCAATACCCGACCCGTTTCCATCCCAACTTACAAATGAGATGTTTTTAAGAACAAGGTCAACAAAAATCCTTCCTATTTGAAATCAAGAGGAAGCAAGTCTTTATATTATTAGGGTATTAGAAATAAAGAACACAAAGGGGGAGAGAAGAGAAAAGGCATTCATTCAAATCCCAAATCCAAAAAAGCAAAATGGCTGAAAGCAAACAGATTCCGTCTGAATACGATGTTAATGCAAAGTGGGATGCCTATCTTGATTTGGGTGTTCGTCGATTCGTATACTCCTCTGCCACCGGCGCCCTTGCTGGCCTCCTCCTCTTCCGTAAGTTCTTCATTTCCTCCGAAATCAATTTTACCTTTTTTTCTCATTTCAATCGATACGCTCTCATGTTTTTCACTGCATTTCGACTTCTCGTGCATTTTTACTGTTGATAGTGGTTGTCGGATTGCTATGAACCAAAATTTATTAGTAATAGAGGGCATATACTCACTTGATTTTTGTTTACTGATTGAATAATAAAGGCAAAATCATGAAATTCGACCCCAGATGTTGATTGAATCAATGATCGAGTGTAGGAATCCCTCTTATGGCTGATTCTATATGGAGACACCTTCTTACCCTAGGTGGATGATTGTATGAAGAGCTTAACATAGCAAACCCTACATTAGGATTTAGGGATATGGTTTTGACCTGTGCTAAGATTTTAAGATTCGGGTTGGGTTTCTTGGAAAAAAAAAATCGTATACATAGTGTCGGGTTCAGGTGAAAACCGTAAAAGAAAATGAAAAACTAAGGAACATCCTATTCATCTGTACACGATATGCATGTAATTTGTAAACAACTTGTCCGGTATGCACACATACATAAAAACCAAGAAACAACTTCAATTACTCGTATGCACATGTGCATACCGCCCAAATAAATGATTACCGGAGTGTTCCTCAGTTTTTCATATACACATATACATATATATATATATATATGTATAGAGAGAGAGGGGGGGGGAGGTTCAGGGGAAAACCTCAAAAAACAAGAAAACTAAAAGAACCCTCCTGGGAGCCCTCCATCTGGACACTATGCATTTGTGCATAGACGGTATGCACAAATGTATAAAACGATTGAAGTTGTTTTTTTTCCTATGCATGTTATGCACGTGTGCATGTTACAATTTACCGGTATGCATTTGTGCATACCGTCCAGATAGAGGGCTTACCAAGGTGTTCTTTACTTTTCCATTTTTTTTAGGTTTTCCCCAAAATCTGACCCTATACACACACACACACACACTAAATTCCCATCATTTCTAAGGAAATGAGAAAGATTGTTTAAGAATTTGAATCTAAACTAATGGTTGGCCCTTGCTGTTTGCAAAAAGAACATCAGAAAAGCAACAAACTAATCTGAATTCCTTTCATATAAGCAAGTGTTCAACTAATGAATTAGTTACCTGTAAACAGAAATGTTCTTTTCAATCGACATCCACGCGTGTAAAGAACATTGACCCTGGCGAAAAGTATCATGTATCATCTTTTCTAGTATTTTATTTACCGTCCATATAACATAGAGAAGGCAAGAAATTATAGAATAAATCTATTTTTATGGTGTCCGTAACTTGGATATATAAAAAAAATGAAAGGGCGGAAGTTTGATATCGAGTACGAGAGGGAGGTTCAAGGGAAAACGCTAAAAAAGAGAAAACTGAAGAACACCCTGGGAGCCCTCCATCCGGATGGTATGCACAAATGCATACAAGCGATTGAAGTTGTTTTTTTTTCTATGCACCAATGCATATATATGCATTAGTGCATATGCACAAATACATGTTGTAAATTACCAGTATGCATTTGTGCATACAGTCCAAATGGAGGGCTCCCAGGGTGGTTTTCGGTTTTCTCTTTTTTTGGCGTTTTCCTCTGAACCTGACCCTCAAGTATCAAGTACAAAGCTTAATTTGGGGATTATATATTCATAGCAGAACTTGAGATTTGGCATCTTATATAATATAACTTGAATTTCTTAAAGTTAACAAAGTCCGTATGTTGTGTGACTGGTGGATTGGATTTCAGAACTAAAATGCAGAGAAACCAATTAGTTAAAGCACTGAACAACACAACATTTTTATATCTCACTTCTTAAAAGAATAGGTTTTAAATATTTCACACTTTTGGAATAACTTAATGCCTCAACCAAGTCATGATTAAATTGATCAATCACTGAGAAGTATCAAAACCCACAATTATTCATCACTCTGTTAAAAGTTTGTATTAATAGATTCGTTTTTCTTAGACAAACAAATTTTATTCTCATAGAAGTTGACTGTTCTAAAATATTTATGTAAAAGGTGTGAAATGAATGAGTATGATTAAGAGATGAAATGAGAAGAAGATGAGGGAAGCTTCTTGAATAGATGTTTAGGAAAATATACGTATATGCTACTCTATTTATACATTTCAGCTCTGACCTTAAAACAACTTATAAAATCTAACCAACTTTTAATACATAAAAGATTAACTGCCCCTTTTATTCTAGTATATTGATATTCATGGATAAAACATATATATATATATAGGGTCAGGTTCATGGGAAAACCTCAAAAAAGTTTGAAGAACACCCTGGGACCCTCCATCCGGACAGTATGTGCAAATGCATATTGGTAATTTGTAACATGCACTAAATGCATAGGAAAAAAATAGCTTCAATTGCTTGTATGCATTTGTGGTTACCATCCAGATGGAGGGCTCTCAGGGTGTTCTTCAGTTTTTTTTTTTTTTTTTGAGGTTTTCCCCTGAACCTCCCTCTATATATATATATATATATTTATACATATTGTGCCGTGCTCAAATTGGAGTATTTTATTAAAAACGTTACTGAAACCATGCACTTGGTACTTATCACACCCGGCATATGCACTTGTTTTCATCCTCCCTTTGCGCCTTTATGCATATGTGATTAATCTATCATAACAGTCCATCATAATTTAAAATACTCGATAAAACAAATTGTTCTGTTTTTATTTTTGGTTTTCAGGTTCCCCTGTTACTCGGTGGGCATCGGTTGCTTTTGGTGCAGGAGTGGGTATAGGATCTGCATACTCAGAGTGCTCTCAGAAATTTGAGACACTTGTTTCTAAGGTAGCTTTTGTCTATTAGCATAGCATACATATTACGGATATATATATATACCTTTCTTTATAGGAAAGTAGATGCATACCCTTTCTTGATCTGAAAACTTAGTTTTCAATATTCTCCAAGTTATGAAGTAGATGGATACCTTTTTCCAATCTGAAAACTCGGGCCATGTTTGGCGACCATAAGCTAGCTCAATTTTTTGAGCTTATCGAAAAAATTAGGCCTTTTTACCAATTATACCCCTTATATTTTTCCAATTTATTTTTCAACATGTCATTTGAGGTCATTTTACATTTATCAGCTGGGTTGACAAACATAGCCTTAGGGGCCGTTTGTTTACCCCTTAACAGTTACATTAAGAGGCAGCCTCTGAATCGCTAAGAGGTGAATCATGTTTGGCAAAAAATTAGTATGCCTCTTAATGGTTCCAAAACCCTCTGAATCATTTTGTATCCTGGACCTCCCTTAATCATTAAGACCCCTAATTACATCCTGTATAATTACCAAACAATTCTATTTCATTTTGCACTATATCATAAAAGCCTCTTAATCATTCTGCACCAAACCTTTCAGCAACTGCCAATCAACAACAATTCATATACTCCGAAGGGGCTAGTTAGCATTGATTGCATTGAATTTATTATGTCTTATTTCCTTTTAGAGTATATGGTAAATATCATGACAATATTGCTAAAACATCTTTAGCATTATCTTGCTATGATATCCTTATTCATAAAATATCTCCAAATGTACACCCTTTATGTTCAATTTTAATAGGACCAAGAAATTGGGTCCTTTTGTTTACAATGTTTTCATTTGTTTACAATGATCTTTTTCACAAAAAAAGTTATGGGTGGCTTATCTCTTTCATCCATAAAGCATGAAAAAAAAAATGTTTTATATGTATAGCGACGAGCCTCTATAGGTGCAACTTGTAATTGGTAACTTCAGAAATAGAAAATGGGTTATTCTCCCACCTACTAACTACTAATAAAAATCACCATGAATGTTTTATGATATTGATAAACTTTCAAACCTAAATTTATTTGAGGTGGGACATTTCTGGTATTGATTTGTTTGAGGTGGCTTAATTGGGAAAAGTGACATGGCTTATTCCATATAGCCATCTTGTCTAATGGCTTGATGATTAAGCTGTATGAACCATTTGTTTGTGTATGAAAAGCTAATGGTGGTGCCATTTTTTACTAGCAGGATGGACGATGCTGAATCAGGTTCCTGCAATAAGAATCAAACTTTTGATTTAGAGATTGATGATGATGATGATGATGATGATGATGATGATGATGATGGCAATCGACTCTATTGGTTTTGTAACTGCAAAAAAATTTCATCTGAATTATGAAATGCAAGATTAATAATTGATTTACATACATGGTTGCCATTACATATCGCATGTTAGATATCAGCTTACTATTTCATCATCTTCATCTTTTTGCTTACATTCTTGCATAAGATGTTTATTCTTTATTGTCTAAAACAAATAACAATCACATTACCATAAACCCCAAACGTACACCAAGTTGGCTAATATTTGTCTAAGGGGCCATTTACCAACGGTTACCTGGTAAGTGCTTATCAAGTCATGTTACTTTTTTAGATGAACATGACAAGAACCGAGAATCTTATCCGATATGAGCGTTTGTTAGCATTTACCTGTAATTTGTCGCATACAATGTCATTTTGATGGACTCATGTGAAATCTTACCTGACGAAGCAAGTGATAGTGTTGAATCTTATTAACAAGTGCTTACTAGTTATGGCATGGTTTTGCATTTTTCATTGCAGAAAGTCATTCAATGTAAACCGACAGGCCATAATCAGATATCCAATTGTAAGTGGATCAGATCCAAATTTTCAACATCTAAATTAGATTGGTCGGTTCTTGGATGATAGACATTCAATAAAACCGAACCGATGCAATCCAATCCGATGACCATTAATTATTAACATTTTATGATATTGCTTTTTAGTTGATATTTATATCCATTGTTTTTTAATAACTTATGAAAATATATGAATAATTGGTTAAAATGGTGAATTAATTGGTTGAGTATTGGATCAAAAGATTGAATGAATCCATTCAGATCCAATGGATAATCAATAATAAATCCAATGGACAGAATCAATACAATCCAATCATCCATTGGATTTATATCGAATTGGACGTCCAATGTTGATCGGATGACAAAATCCAACATCCAATCGGATCCACTTAAATTCATTGGATTTCAACCGATGAACATCCTTAACAAAAACATATCCAAACACCATCTTCTATTATGACTAATCAATATCACAAATCATATCCAAACACCTAAATCCGCACAAACCCAAGAATTATTGCAACCAAAACCCATCCCCCTACAATTACTTGTGCCCTAACCATATCTTTTTTCCTTTTTCTTTCTTTTGGAAGGGTGTCCCAACTATACCTGAACTAATCCCAGCAAATTGTGCCCGCAAGAATCAACTCTGATAAACTCAGTAGCCACAATTGTGTGTACGCCTGAAATCAGGGCTTTGTCCAAACAGTCTTAAAAACAATTTTTGAAGACCAATCTTCAATGATCAATCATTTTGAACATCTCTTCACAGAATTTCTATGACCGGAATTGCAAAAAAGTCAACTTTCTTTAGCATTTTATAAATTCAAAATTGTGTTCTCCGCTGTATATATATATAGATGGAGAGAAGAAACATGATTGTAATATCCTAACAGTTAATCACATAAAACAACAGTAAGCAATGGGGTAAGATTAATTTATCTAAAAGGCAATATTATCTACAAAAGGAAAGAAAACCAGTAAAATAAGACTACCAAACTTCGCCATCTTCGGCTTCTTTCTGATCATCATAGTGTCTATGATCCCTCTTGTATCTCTTGTGTCGGCTATCATATTCAACCGAACCACCAGCAGCAGAAGATGACTGTTGTTCCAACTATATAAAACAAACCCAAAACCAGTAAAAAATAATGTTTTTTTTTATAACTTTATCAGAAGGTTATAATGCAAATAAATATAATGAAAATAGAGAACAAACCTGCTGCTGTTTTGTCCTTTTTCGTTCAATACTGTGTCTGTGAGATCGATCTTTATCTTTATCTTTCTCATCTTCTTCTAAACTCATATCATCCAAATAACTCTGATGATGCCGCTTTCGGTGCTTTTTGTCTTTTTCTCTTCCTGACCTTCTATTCTCCTCACCGTTATCACTATCTGTTTCTTCTTTTCTACGCTTATCTTTCTTGCCTCGGTCCTTGTCCCTTCTCGATTTTGATGATGATGATGTTCTTCTATCTCTATCTACGCTCTTTTTCGCCTGAAACATTAATACACCCAATTCATATATCTAATCCATATTGGAATTATTTACCAATGAAACTAGCAAAATAACATCATCATCTTGTTTTGGAGCTTCAAGAACATGTAAATAATGCACAACATGCAAGAAAACGGATATACATATACATACATATATATAGGGTCAGGTTTAGGAGAAAACGCCAAAAAATGAGAAAACTGAAGAACACCCTGGAAGCCCTTCATCTGGACAGCATGCACAAATGCATACTGGTAATTTGTAACATGCATTTATGCACATGCACTAATGGATTGGTGCATATATAAAAAATAGCTTCAATCGCTTGTATGCATTTGCTCCCAGGGTGTTCTTCAGTTTTCTCTTTTTTAGTGTTTTCCCTTGAACCTCCCTCTCCCTCTCTCTCTCTCTCTCTATATATATATATAGGTATAGGATCGTGCGAGAAGTGAAGTTAAGGTGAGAAGCGTAAGAAGGGATCTAAACCCTTGATCACTTTTAATCTCACACCCACCCATGAATTGCACTCCTTACGAGAATTGATCCGGTGTATCTCATCTTGGTGCATCTCATCGTAATGTACATCAAACGGTGGAGATCCCTTCTTACCCTTCTCACCATAACTTCACTTCTCTCCGGAACCCAACCCTATATATATATATAGTGGGAGGTTCAAATAAGAAGGCTAAATATCATGAGAAGGTATATGTATAAGTGAATTTGGTATGTATTAACAATGTTTGCACTTCACAGGAACATTTTCCTGCATTATGTTACAACTTACTATAGACCCTTTAGAGCCCCCTTCATTTCGTATGGTCATCAACTAAGCAACTGATTTTACGAGTAGAAGACAATTTATTTAGAAATGCTTCTGCTTCCAATCTGAATAAGATGCCATATATTCCTTCCATCCTAGAATTAAAACTCGCCTTTCTGAGTGACAAACTATACTAAATAGGTCAATTGGCACCAAAAATACCCTTTGCTTTCAAATCACATATCAAATTATCGGGCTCTTCATACCAAAAATTTGCCTAAACCCTAAACCATCTAAACATTAATGCATGTGCTTTCCATGTGGAAAAGAAGTCACTCGAAGCACAGGTTGATATATAACAATATATTTATAACAAAATAGGTAGATGTGATGAATTACATCCATAATATTATACTTTTTCTTTGATCATATAATACCTTTTCCTCTCTATGCTTCCGCTCGTCTCTTGCTTTCTTTAATTCTGTCATGTATTTGTCAAAAATCTCCCTAAAGAAGCTTTCTTCCACTGTAAACCTGTATAACAATTAACAACCAATGATGCATAATAGATAACAACAAAATACTAGACAAGTATGATAAAAAAAAAGTTACTGTAAAAGTAACAAGAGCAAAAAATAAGAAGTAATATTATATTGGTCCAAATTTTTAAAGCTTGACATGGCATTAAAAAAGCATGGGGAATCTTTCTTGGTATAGAGAAGTTTCAAATAGATATTCTAATTAAACAATTAATACAAAATGTGCAACAAAATTAAGCAGATGGTTTTTAATCAAGATCTTATAGAACTAATGAAATTTTGTACCATCTTGAGTGGACCAAATTGTCTAGTGAGGAGGGTGCTCCTTAAAGAAAACAACAATGGATTAAGGCCTTGTTTGTTAGCAGCTTAATGAGCTTAATGGAACTCATAGCTTATTCAGTCAGCTATAGATAACTGTTTGGTAGTGGCTTAATGATATAGAAAGTGACTTATTCAGTAAGCTTTGTGCAGAAAGCCAAGTTTTATTGATACCTGGCCATCCCAATTAAAAAACACGCTCCTTTCATCTATGAAAAAAACTCTTCCAAACAAAACCTTTCCAATCTATACAGACAGATCAATCCACACACACAGCTTTATCCATACAGGACTTAATGGAAAACCAACCAAACAGCCCCTAAGAGCCATATTGGTTGACCAGAAAAATCAAACAACAGGTAAGACAGTTTTAGCTTTGAAGCATAACTGTCGTCTTAAATATCAAAAGTAAATGCATGGAAACAAAAAATACCAGCTTTCCAGTCTATCTTGAAAGAGGGGTTTAAGGTCCTCCCATCGTGAAGATGAAGTAATTTCCTGCAGCAAGACAAGCCGTAATTAAATTAATAGGAACAACAAACCCCAGTGTCAACAGACCTATATATATATATACATATATATATATATAAAATATTGTCAAGGAAGACATCTTAATCAAACCTTAGAAGTGCTCAAAGACACATAAAAGTCATCTGCAAGACGTTTACGCCTTTTCGTTTCTTTCTCCTCCCTTTCACGAACTCTCTCTTGTAACTCGTCAAATACAAGCTGAAAGAAAGTAAGGTGTATATTAGATTTGATATATATATATATAGGTTGTCAGTCGGGAACAAATTGCTTCAATTCAAATTATTGATATTTGCAGGAAATCAAAAGGTGGCACGTGCAAGCAAAAACCGAGTTGTCTTCTACTACAGATAAAATGCATAAATAAAAAACTTTGACCCAAAAACAAAACGGGTCTTTGAGATTGAATATGTGTGGAAAATGGAACTTTCAAGTAATCAAAACCTGAATTATGGAAGATTTATAGTCACCTGATACCCTAAGCAAAGTAGAATGTTAAATGTTTCTACTGATCTTTGGCATGGGCACATCATTGATCATACTAGTTTTAATAGGGCTTCAACATGCAGAATGTGTAACAGATATAATTCCACACAACATGGAAAATATTCAATGACAGTATTCAATTCATGAAGAGATTAGGTATATATATATATATTAAATGGTGTATTTTATATGTATTTTTCCCACATAAATATATATCTACGATTTCGTATTTTAAAACGCCTCGCTTTTTTGCTATTTCAAACGAAGGATAACTGAGAGCAGGTATAGTAATTCGAGAGGAAGGACCTTTTTCAAGAGAATATATATACACAAATAGGGATCATGTAAGACCAAGGTTTGAGAATAAAGCTTATTGTAGTGGAAAGTCACACGATTTAACTTCATTCAAGGATTCTATGAACATATAATTACCATACAGAGTAATAGCACCAAACCTTTTTGTAATCCACCACCAAAAAGATCATTAAGATTTTGTCTTTTCAGTCAGAAGATATTAAGTAGTTAACTAGATGGTGAAAGAGCATACCTTTAAATTGACATCTGAAATTGTGTGTGAGCTAATATCTTCGGCAATTGCACTCTTGAATTCTTCAACAGTCCATGTAGAGGAAATGGAAACCTGAAAGCACCCAAAATTAGAGTAACAAAATTTGGCAAGTGTAATGAAAGTTGATTGTAGAAACTAACCTTTCTCATTTTCACTGCTTCTTTTATTTGATCCCTGTCCTCGAGATACTGTAATATACAGCAAAGAATAAAATAACAAGTATCAGCAAGAAATTCAAAAGTATAACATATAATATAACAATTCAAACAGATGACAAAATGTTTCTATCAATAACCAGAACGTGGGGATTTGTGGCAAAACACCACAACTAAAAGACGTTTATTTGTTTAAACACCAATGGCGACAATATAATAAATAATAAAATAAAAAGAGAGGAACTTAATATGAGAATTTTGTTCCAACATAAAAGATTGTATATACGTCAAATAAAAATATGCATCAAGGATAACCAAGAGAAGCATTGCCAGCAGAAAATTTTCATGACCATGCACTGTCCAAAATAATGTGAGGCTTATATTTGATTTCTGAAGTCCCCTAGCACCAAGTCCAGCACAATGAAAAAAAGATAAAAACAAGAAACCGCAAGACAATAAATTAAAGAAAAAAGAACAGATCGGACCAAACAAGTAAAACATTTGTTATTAATTGCAAAATATGGCACACCCATTAAAGAAGAAACCGGATATTAATATGTTGAACATGTAGAGTTTAAGGTAACTTTCACGGCATCTTTATTTGGTGTATGAATATATATTATAGGAGGGAGGATCAAACGAGAGCAATAACTAAATAAGAGAATACGAGATCGACCAAATCACGCGCAAAATCACAGTGATTTTATATTAACGGGCAAAAAAAGGTGTGCGTGCAACTTTGGCCTCGACTTCAGGCACGAGGCAATGTCACATGAATCACATGTGATTTTGTACGTGATGTTAGACTAAAATCACATGTAAATTCGACCGTTTACTTATTCTCTTATTTAGGTGTTGTTCTCGTTTGAACCTAACTCTATATTGTATATATATATATATGTGTGGTTATGAGATAGCTTCTTGTACAATGTCTGTCTTCTAACTAAATAATGCTAAATGACCTTATAAAAGTTAGGTTGCTTTTGATCTAGGACTGCAAACTTAACTCATATTTCAATCAGTTCCAAAACTAGATCAAGGGAATTATTGTTGGCTATTTTTATAGATGAGATGTACATAACCAATTCACGTTATTAGTTAAATTAGAAAATCAATCGCCAACTAAAAACTAGATAAGTAAGACGATGAATCCTGGTTTTTGAAATAATAAACCAACTTTAGTTCATCTGTAACATTTACCTGCTTCTCTAGCTCCTCTATTACATCTTCAAACAGATCTTTAGGGGTGGCCCCAGAACTGTTTGATGACACAGCTAAATATGCAGGTAAATCTTTTACCTGTAAGCCAAAAAACAAAATAATAAAAAAGTAAGATAGAATCATTTCCTCTAATGCAAATAGTTCTACTCTATTGGTAATCAAAAGATAGGAACTATATTAACCAACTTTAATGCAATAGTCACGCCAGTGAGTTTTTGAAGTAAGCATGCCAGAAGCAATATGCCCTTCCATCAACTTGCGAAACTCTTCACGATTTTTACGCTCTGTTTTCCTTAATTCTTCCTGTATGAAATAAACTAAAAATAAGAACATGAGCACAAAAAGAAATTCAGGGACACTAATTTAATTTATATAGTTGAGGTACCATCCGCAGTTTCCGCTGCTCTTCCTCATCCTTCTCTAAATCACGTACATATTCCTGAGACACAAACCTTTGGTTAGTTGACTAGAAATCAAATGGAATAAATATTATCCATCTGAATTAATAGCAAAAAAGAAGTTCAAATGCAAGTACTTGGAAAATTTCTAGACGGTCGACTTTTTCAAGGCGCAAGCAACTTTCATCAGCTTCTAAACGATCTTGCACTTTTCGCCACTGACTGCTCGCCTGAAGATAGATGTGATGTGTGAAAAAAAACATCTAGATATCCAACAAGGTTGAGATGAAAAAGAAACTGAAATTGAAAATGGCAGAATAAGTGAAGAAATAAATAACATTATCTGCTAATAGAGGTAGTACCGTGATGAAGTCGCAGGATTTCAAAAATTCAATGAAATCCTTTCTGTTCCTCTTGTGTTCCTCTAAAGCCTTAGACCGCTCCTGAGAACAAATTGTAACGTGCCATACATGTTTAATAGTCATGTCAGCCATCAAAAACAACATTCATTTAATTGACACACTTTTATTCACATTTATTGGGTATCAACTAGCAAGCTGAAAACAATAACTAAGCTTACTCATGGAAAAGAAATAATCTTTTTTTAGTTACATGTAAAAGATTATGGATATTGTGATGCAGATACGCACATTTATGCGTATGTGTGCATGTACATATGCAGAATATACATTTTTCAATGATTAAATCAAAGGTGATGGGAAGAAATAAGATTTCCTTTCTTCTCAAATGGGAAGAAAGGAGTTTTCTTAGTGAAGTAAAGACATACTTCTAAATTTTCAAAAGTTAACAAAACAAATATCTATAACCAATACTTGTAAAATCTTTAAGAAATTTACCTTTTTCTCAAGTTCCATTAAATGATCCTCAAAGAGGTCTTCGCGGTCTTTAGATCGCTCAACAGCTTTGAAACGATCATCATCCTCAAATATTGCAATCGCTTTGCTACATGAAGTTAAACAAGAAGTGAATAAGAACAGTAATACAAAGATACCATCTAAGATTTACCAGATTACAAGGAATAACTCAATTAAAAATATAGCCATGTTAATGGTAAGTAGAAAAATGTATACAAGAAAAGTAATAATTTTCCAAATTATGGACAAACCTCCATTTAGTGGATGACGTAATTTCTTTTGAATCCTGTGAACAAAATCAGGTGAAAAAAATTAAAGAAAATGATAGCATTAAATTAAATGAGAAGAACCATCTTCCTAGCCAAACAAAAGAATTAAGCACCTCAAGAAAATATTAGAAAAGGAGTACATAGTAAACTTACATCTAGCATTTTCTTAAACTCTTCTCGTGCCTTTTTCTGTCTGTTCCGCCTCTCTTCTGCTTCCTGCTTTTTCTTTTGTCCTAGAAACTGAAACATTGAATTATAAAGATATTAGACAAACTGTAACAACTAACAAGTAAAAGGACGAACATTCAAAACCATACGAGTAAGAAAAAGCCGTCACGCTTTGCTAAAAAAACATTCATTTTAGTTCATCTACTTAACAATTACCTCATTGAAAGCTTGCTTCCTTTCCGATAGTGTTCTAAGAGCACCATATCTTCGGTCATTAATAATTACTCTCATTGCCTGATACAACTACAGACGTCAATAAATCTGAATGCCAAATCTACTTATTAATAAAGGGTCCATAAGTTATAAGTACCTGATCCCAGGTCCAGTCGGAGGCAACATTTGCATTTTCCAGAAGAGCCTTGAATGCAATTTTTGCATCCTGAAACACAATGTAAGACAGTAAATAACTAATACACGTAAGAAAGGTAAATGAGTATAACTAAGAGTAAAAAAATGCCTGTTTATTCTCATAAACTTGGTTTTCCTGATCAACTGTTTTTTCTTCTAAAACGTTGGCATTTTGATTGATTACAGTGCCTTTCTCGGATTCCTACAAATCATAGACGTGATCAAATAATATACTCACAAGTCACAATTAACATCAAGATTAAAAAAGTAACCAATGAACCAACTTACCTCTATGTTACCAGCAGGAGGTCCATTTTCAGCATCTTTCGCTGAAACATCCTCAGTGTTGCTCCTACAATTTTCATAAAGTTAAATTATAAAAGATATGAAATATAAATAAGTATATTCACAACAAACTAAGTAAAAAACGTTATACAATGCTGGTGCAGCAGGCACTTCTGTTTCTTCAGAAGTAATAGGCACAGTTTTAAGATCATCCTGCTTTTCAGCAGAATTTGAAGTCACATTAGAAGTCGGTATCGATCCTGTTGCCAACTCAGCAGTCACAAGAGGAGCCACTGAAACTGGGCTTGACACAATTTCATGAGCTCCAGATGACGGGCTATTTGCATCACGGGCTAAAGATACATTATTGGTCACTGATGGAGCCGAGGCTTCATGATCAGGATCCTTCTTTGGCTCCTGTTCTTTATTAGAAGATTCAGTCTTCATTTTTTGACGAGCTAACTGCATATGTTTATATGTGAATTTAGTGAATAAGTAAAGTAAATGTAGGAGGAATAGTGGATTGTTGTAAAGAGAAATGACCTTGAGTTCATCAGGTATCTTCCACTTTGATTGCTTGGTAACTTTGTTGTAATAATACCTGCCAAGATAAAAATTACTAGGATGGATAAAAATAAAGGATAAACATAAGATAGCAAAGAGTGTTGCAGATTACGTACTTCCTTCCATCAGGAGCAGGGTATTCCTTCCAGTCCGTGGATGCATCAGCCCTCTGTTTATAATGGACATCGTATAATAGTTATAACATATAATTTATTCCTCCAAGAAAAACTATGAAGAGCCTAAGGCAATAAGTTTTTTCTGTAAAAAAGCTAAAAAATAAGATAACTATGTTTGCACACCTCAACAAACTACATAACTAAAAAAAATAAGATAAAGAAAGCAATAACTCAATACCTCAATTGGGTTCATTAGATCAAGAGGCTTCTCCCAGCTAGACAGCTTTGTCTTTTTGTTGTGATAGTATCTGAAACAACATTTGAATACCTTTTCTTTAACAAACAGAACAAAAGAAGAAATGAACTTAAGAAAGCATGCATCCAAGTAAAAAAAACTAGTGTTTTATATGCCTGATAACAGGCATGAACTATTGGTTCAAGAGAATTATATGATAAATCAAATGGTTAACAGCAGCACAAACAATTGCATTTATGCATCATTTGATACGTAAGGGATGGATCTAGAAGAGTAAAAATTGCAATAATAGTTGCTTTTACGAGAATCTACAAAGCATGTACAGTGTAATTTTTTTTATTATAAAATTTAGACTAACAAATAAAAACAAAACAAACTGTAAATCTCTATTCATCTTTCTCCCTTTTGTGGGCATCATTCCAAAACTCCATTCGACATTTCCATTTGTCTTACCTTAATGTTGTGTCTCACAGATCATTATCAAATGACCATTTGTTTATAGTTTTGTGGGAGCCACATGCTTACTATTTCACTTGATATAACTGCATGTAGTCATGTACTATATTACAGCAAACAGGGATTATGGGCTTCATAACTCAAATTAATTATACAGGCCGTGTTCTTTCTTCACCTAGAATGCCAATTGTTATACAAAAGGATAAAAACATGTCATAAATAAAGAAAGCAATTCTAAGATGCATCTCTCTTTCTGTGGCACAAATGTTTCAAGTGTGTGACAATGATCATCTTCTTCATGTAAGTTTACTAAATGATCTTTATTTAGATATTCTGTGCTTTCTCCAAATTAAGTTCTAGTTTTGCTACTAATTCTTATTACTTCCAATCATCTCCATCAACATGAAGCTCAAAATTATGCACTTACTTTCATGAGTGTTAAAACTTCTCATCATTAAGTTTCAACCCAAGAAACATATCTAACTTGTCTTTGCTCAAAATGGTAGAGGGGTCTTCTCAATCATTTATTAACATTCCTAAAATGTATAATTTTGCACACATAATCAAACCATCAAAATTTATTATTAAAAGGAAAGTTCAAGGGTGTGCAATTACAGGAGATCCACATATAATTAGCACATAAATGCCTGCAAGATTTGCTGATTTTTCCAGGCGTCCATGATTCTTTTACATTTATGAGATAAAAAAGCCATTCATTAATCAATTAAAGAAACATCCAGATAATTATTGTGTGATGAGACATTATACAATAACATCTATCGAATAAAAGGAGACAAATCAACTCAGTAACATAAGGTATAGGTCGCGAAAGCATGCCTTTTTCCAGTGCGAGAGGTATGTTCAATCCAATCTGATGGAACCTTTGCGACAGCTTTGAGTGCATCAGTCGTTACCTAATAATTGCATGTGCATGTGTGATGTCATACATACCGCTTGCAAGTATGGTAATTTATTTAAAAGAAACTATAGAATTTATAATAATATGGCATTCCAACAGACAACAGTAAACTAGAAAGAATACAAGTCCTTACTGGAACAGAAGGTGTAAGTGATATCTGTTCAGCAGGCTGCAACACAGGTGTAACAGCCTTTGTGGTCTGGCCATCTGAGGACCAAGCTGATCCATTCAGAGGAAAACTAGCCATATTTGTTGATGATGTTTGCTTATACTGGTTAGTTGCTTCTGCATTTACATGTATTTGCACACTTGCTGATGATGATAGCTGCTAAAAGAAAGTTATATAAACAAAGAATGCAAATAATTCAACAATATAATTATAATTTAGTAACAGTTCAGTTGCGGTATCTTACATTATATGTTATAGAAAGAGGCACCCTTGGGCCACTTGGAGCAGGCAAATAATTATTATGTATTGGAACAGCTTGTTGGGCTTGCGGTGATACAGACAATACAGGTCTTATTGGCTGACCATCAGGCACTGAAAAAGCTTGGGGAACTGGAGGTGGAGGAGGTGGGACCATGCTATGTGCCAATGGTCCAGGTCTAGGAGGTAGATGTTGCATTGGCTGAGATAACTGGAGTTGCTGTGATTGAGAAGGTAGTCCAATATTTGGCCTCCCTACAGGTAAAAACTGCTGAGAAACCAAAGGCATATATGGTGGTGGGGGCCGCGGTGGACCTGCTGGATGGAACTACATAAAATTTGAATATTAGAACAGCTGCTTTTTCAGATTCAAGAAAATGGAGAATTTACAAAAAGTAAAAAGAAAAGAAAACACCTACTTGCATTGGCACCTGCGCGTAAGCACTTTGAGGTGGACCCATGGGAGTAACAGGAGGTCGAGGAGGCTGTTAGAGTATCAATTATCAAAGAAAAGTACAAGAGTAAGAAAATGTAGGCATCTAAATCACAATCGATGGCTCGGAGAAAAAATAAAATGAAATCGTATGAACAGCAAGATATCATTCACCCTAATCAAGATAAGCAAGCACAACATGAGGTATAGAATAACCTCTTACTGAAAAGTGTCAGTTGCAAAATCTCTGAGGCCTTAAAGCAATGTAATTTAAGGGTTGTTTGGCAATTGCTGAATGGTTTAGTGCAGAATGATTAAGTGGTCAGAATGATTAAGAGGCTTTTATGATATAGTACAAAATAAAATATAATTGTTTGATAATTCTGCAAAATGAAATCAGAGCTCTGAATGGTTAAGAAAGGTCCAAGATACAAAATGATTCAAAGGGTTTTGGAACCATTAAGAGGCAGACTTATTTTTTGCCAAACAAGATTCACCTCTTAGCGATTCAGATGATACCTCTTAATGGAACCGTTAAGAGGTAAACAAACAGCCCCGTAGACATGTTTAAAACGACTTTACATGTCTTCATGAAGATGAATATATAGGGTTTGGGTCAATGATCAGCAACTCCTTCCAAACAGGCGAGTTTTGTTTGCGAAACAATGTGAGGTATGCTTACATCTGCTCATGTTAAAACTTCACAAAAGAGTTTGAATTAAGTGACGCTTCATATTATTTTTTTTAATTTACTAGAGATTGACATTTATGAACCCACAGTTGGTTGGAAACGCTAATTTACGACCGTTGGTGACTTCTTGCAAACACACCACAACCCCAGAAAAGCAATTCATTGTTCTCAGATTTGCATCATTATGTATCAATTGTGCGCCTAATGAAACAAGTTCAAACTTAGTCTTAACAGAAGCCTTTGAATAAAGATGCAAGTACATATAACTAACACCACTGAAGAAATAACTGTCCACCACTATGTCTACAACTTCATAGACTACCTGTATGCCAGGATACTGAGAATTATTGGCCATCCGAGCAAATAAAGAATCCCTGAAATATCATATAGTAGCTTGTCATTGGTTGAAACACAATCATAAAATAAAATAGAATAGAATATAAAATGATATAAAGGAAAAGAAGGAAACTGAGAGATAGTTAAATAGGCAAGCATGCGGCAAATCAAATACTTGTTATTTATGGCAGTGTCGCTGTTGTTTCGTTTTAAAGGAGCACGTCACACAACCAAAGAAAAACATGACTATTTATTTCATAATCAAATGTAGAAGAAAAAAGAAACAAAAGTAGCAGAATAACAAAAACATTAGTGAACCAAGTACATTCTCTTGCCCTGTCGCCTTAAAAGGCTATCATACTTGAAAAATGACACATAAATTATGGGAATCCAATGGGGGTGCTAATATATAGACCTATATTGAATATATAGATCTAAGAAATCTCTATGTAAGTTTAGTACAAAAGCTCTAAAAAGTATTAGTTAAGAAGAATTAGATAAATAGATAACAACATGAACTAGAGATACTGAGATGAAGACAAAAATGTAATGTTAAAAAGCTAAATTCGGTGCTTATGGCATCATTAAACTATAACCATTAAAAGTTTATTAGCTTACAGATGTTTGGATCAGCAGCTTTACTTCGACAATTGTGTAAAAGTTTGTACTTTGACATATTTTAGAACATTTTAGAGGCTATAGATTTGGAATGTTTAAACAAAAGCATATGAACTTGGCTCCAGTAAAATAAGCAATTTTCAAGAAACAAAAGATGCTGATTTCAAATATAGGAACAATGTTGTAGTTAACGAAACGAAGAATATGTGAACAACCTAGTATGGAAGGTGGGAATTAATAACAGGATAAGCATATGGCAAATATTCGTAGAAAGAAATTGTGTTCGCATTAACATACACTTATATCCACGTAATACATACACACGGTGGGAGCTGATAAAGTTCTCATCTGAACCAAATGAGAATAGGGTTAAGCAAACCAAAAAAACTAAAGGAAATTGCAACTACCATCTAGAGAAATCTAATTAGAATGCAAAATATAAGTCACAACTCAACGCGGTATCTTATACAGTTATACCGTCATTTTAGAATTTTGGTGTCATAATTGGCACTTAAAAGACTGCTTTATCACTAACATGAAACCATCAATAAATCATAAACGTAATTGGAGTGTAAGGCAACATTTAAATATCAAACTCTAAAAAACATTCCTTCAAAAACCCTAGAAAAAAGGTAATTTGCTCAATAGGTTCAAAAAGCAAAGTGGGTATCCATTTCTACCACTCACGAACACTTGAGGTTTCATTTTCTTCAAAATTTTAAAATATATACATCACATGATTGGAACCGCAAGTATACCTCAATCCAACGATACAGCACAAACATTGTGCCACGACCAAAAAATGTTCCAATAAACCAATTCCAGTCCACAACATTCAACTAAGAAAATAATTATTATTTTTTTGCTAAGAAGTTGATGATCAAGGAAAAACCAAAGCCAGTCAAGCGATTATCAACAATTTAAAAACAAATTAACTCAATTCCAAGCAAAAACCCTTAATCGAACGACAAAAACGAAAGTTCGGATATCAGTAGCAAACAACATTGATAGATGAATACCTAGATAGATGATAACAGAGCAGTTCCGATTAATTTTGAATTTTGAAGAAGATAAGTGAGATGATTGATTGATGAATGTAGGATTAAACCTAAGTATACCTGTTTTTAGAGGGAGATCGAACCAGTGATGACTGCCAGATAGCTAGTTGGAAGTGCGCTCCACTGGTTCCAGGGGAATGGCAGCAAAGGTTTTTTTTTTTTTTTTGTTTATGTTGGGGAAGAAGCGAAGACAAAGGTAAAGGGCGGTCTGGTCTCTATTTTGCCCTATTTATTTACAATCGCTCTCCTACATTTTATTTGAATGCATTCAATGGTAAATACTAAATACATAAAAGTTATACTTATGGTACTTCTTGTTGTTGTTTCATACCAAAATGCATCTTTACTTTGAAACTTTTACATTTTTAATATTATAATTGTCATTTTTGTTACATTTTTGGTCATTTTTATTAACTATTGTTAAAAGTCCATCAACCCATGGATATTTTGGTCTTTTTCTGGTTTTTGTTTTATTGGAATTTTCTTTTCTTTTTTTTGCTAATACACTCACCCCTCTGACCCTACTTCACCGCATTACCCCCATTCGGTTATATTTGATGGCAAAAGAAATCCAAACACAATCAAACCTAAAAAAACACTCCAAAATCAAAAGTTAAATGAAATTCTAAAATCACATTATAACATTAAAAAAACTATTCAAATTCTAAAATTAAAAACTAAACAGATCATATATCAAATATTGAAATCAAAACTAAAACCACAAATCATTCCATTTTCATAAAACACTTTATCAAAAAGTTAATCCCGAAAAGAAACAACACTAGAAAAAGGGGGTAGGAGGACTTCTTAAGATTTGTGGTTGTCTATTATCATGGGGGTTTGTCCTGTGTTTGGTCCAACGGTATTTACGATTTACATATTGTGAATCTGCTTCTACTACTATTATCATTTACTTTTCAGTTAGAGGAGGAGGAACGGTGGTGGCTGATGGCAATAAAGAGGAAGATGATTGTCTCGACGATGGTAAAGAAAGCGAGTATGGTTCACAAATCCACGTCGAGAGAGAGAGAAAGAAGTGAAGCATAATTTTTTGTGAGGATGTTGGTCGGTCGAGAGGGAATGAGAAGGGACATTGGTGGTGGTGCTGAGCTTGGATGACAGTGGTAGTGCGAACGATTTTCTTCGTCGATTTGTGTCCTATGTTTATGAATGTATGTATTTGATATTTTATTTATATATATATATCTTTTATTTTTAAAAGAAAATGAAACAAATATAAAAGACCAAAATGCCCCTCAATTAACACCATTTTCATGTAGGTTGGTAGTTAGTCAGAGGGACTAAACTTGTAACAAAGTGGCAACCACAATGACCAAAAGTCTAATTATTTCAAATAGGAAGTACGAAATTAGATAGTGAGTGGCAACCACGAGGACCAAAAATGTAATTTACTCAAAATAAAATATAGAGTAAAGTTTGATTTTGGTCCCTAATGTTTGTCCATTTAATCAAATCACATCCCTAAGGCTAAATTTCATTAACTCTATTTTGGTCCCTCACATTTGTCATTTTCAAAGAATTACATCCCTCAGTTTACTAGATGTTAACCTTCTGTAAGATGAGGGATATTTTGGCCAATTTCTGTTTTCTTCTATTTTAAATAAATAATATATATAACCCAAACTAGCCCTCACTATCTCCCTTTTTCTCTATTTCTCTCTTTCCTAAAACAACCCAGATAATGAACAATGTAACACCCGACTACTATTTATGGTGAGACTTCGATGAGATCATAAAGAGAGTATTATGTTCGACATCTTCTTCATTTTCGGTGAGTTCACATCCTCACTCTCTTCTAACTTCATCTTCATCTCGCAACTTAGGATTCCCAACATAAACGGTTCATCACCATCATCATCATCATCATGGTTTAGTTTTAGGTTTAATTTTATGTATCCAAAACCCATCTCTATCTTCGTTTAGTTTTAGGTTTCATCTTGGTTTTTGTTTGACATAAGGTTTAGGTTTGATTTAAGGTTTTTATTTGATTTTGGGTTTTGATGCTTAGGGATGTTGGGATTTGATTTAAGATATCTATTTAAGGTCTTGCTATGGAGATATTGGATTTGTATAACTGGATCGGATGAGGGACGAAGGGTGGACAATGGTGGTAGAATCTATGTGTGTGTATATATATATGTGTGTGTGTGCGCGCGCGTGTGTGTACGTGTGCACGTGCGCGTGTGTGTGTACGTGTGCATGCGCGCGTGCGTGTGTACGCATATTTATATTATCTTAGTTGTTGTAACTTACCAACTGGAATGTGGTTGGAAAGCATTGAGTTGTCAGGAAATCAAGTGGCAATTATGTTTGGCAATGCTTAAAGAATTGATCATGTTACTTGCATACACATCGGGTTACCCACGTTTATGCTTCTTTGCAATACTTAAAGAGTTAACTGAAATTGGATTCCTACGGATTCGTCAAACTTGTACTCTTAGAGGCCGATAAAGTGAATAATTGTTTGCTCGAAACAACACCTTTCTAATACGTAGTTTGTTTACGTGACTTTAGCTCAACAAATCAATGAAGTTGTAATTTGTTATTACTTCATTTACGTAAATTCTAAAATTAGTGGTCAAGACGTCATGGGTAAGTAGTAATTATCTACATCAAAAGCATTAGGAAGCTTTCTAGTTTATATATTTGGTTTTTTACTTGATTAAATACAATCTAGTTTAATTAATAAAATACTTGATTCTTGAATTTCTCGAAGTCAATACATAGAATCTAGAACATTGAATGTTGTAGGAAGACGTCATCCAACGAATACGAGGTTTTAGTTCTTTCTAGCTATTCAATTGTGCGGTTTCATATGTTATAGAACTCTTGATTAGGGATGAAGGAAGGATAAGGAATGCACCCTATTTATGCCCCCGCATTCTGATAACTTCGTTATCTGACGGGTTTTTACCCTTCAAATTATAAGTTTTATGGCTTGTCTTGAAGTAGAAATTGGTATTTTGGACTACTATTTTTTGTGCAAGTGATATGTAGACATACAAGACGCCAGATGGAAGAAAAATACCTACTTATACTCCATTTTTGACGTCCTATATGAAAGAGTTAAACTGAGTGAATGAGCGAAGAAAACCAGTTGGACTCTATGCTATAGTGCCCAACGATTGTGACAGTGTTACTAGCATGGCACTATCGCAAGCGGCGTCCGAGGGTATAAAATGTTGCAGAAAGTTAATGCATACGGTTATCTCGGGATTTTTGGAGGCTAAGCTTAGACCAGAGGTATTTTCAAGGGTTTGAAGCTAAAAGGAAGGTTTTGCATTGATTACGAAGGTGGAATTAGTACGTGAAGGATTGGTAGTTGATATCATTTATTGAGGGAGTTTCATTCTATTGTACCTTTCTGTTGAGAAACAATGTGTTGAGTGTTGTTATCTTCTATTTTATGATGTTATTTCCTACTAGTAGCATGAACTAAACATTTTAAGGTTGGGGGAAGGATGGATTTTGGATTATTAACGATTAATATATGATTATTATATTTATTTTATCATTACACCTTGTTGGTTGAGTTTATTTATCTTGTTCTTCTTATTTTGCTAGATTGGTCATCTTGTTAACTTTATGGTTATATTGGATAGAGATATATCAAGTAAACGCTACTTATGCTTTATGAGTTGAATGTCTATGTTTATTAATCGGGAGATTTCAATTTACGTTACATGCTACATTCTTGTTATTCTTAAGCAAAAGTAGGGAGTAATTAAGGAATTGTCATATTATACCTTGTGTGTTGACTTATGAATGTGTTATATTTATGCGTTTAATGGAATCCAACTGAAATCCAACCCCTAGCCTTCTCTAATCACTAAAGTAATTCTTTTCTGGTGTTTGAATCATTGTGTGAACTCTTATTGTTTGTGTTTATTTACATTTCTCTAGATAAGTAGATTACTACCTATAACTTAAAATACTTTATCAACAGTCCAATTAGTGGTTGTAATGACCTTGTGGTACTTAATTTCATAATTTTTTGGATTGATACTCGTACTTATTACTTGATTGACACCGTACACTTGCAGTAGTTTTAGAGGGTTGCAAAAATCTTCTATCACATTCTCGTCCCCACTCTTTATCTATACTCAAGTGGTCGGCACGGTGGTGATTTGGTCCATGTGGTTTCATCCCCGAAGATGGTTGATTTTGATCCAAACGATTTCGTTATTTGATTAAGCCCCTATATATATAATGTTAGAGATAATTACATAACATATACCTAAAGTTTGATGGTTTTTGTAAAAAGAAGAAAAAATAAGAAAATAGGTAAAATGACTAAAATACCACTCGTTAAATTGTACTTAACGGAAAAAGTTAACGGATGTTAGAAGGAGGAACAAAAATCGTTGCAAGGTGTCAAATGTGAGGGAAAAATTTGTCAAAATAAAGTTAAGGGACGAAAACCGTTGAAAATGACAAAATCAGGGATCAAAAGTGAACTTTACTCATCTATTTATTTGTTAAAGAATAATAGATAAAAGTGGAAAAAGACTAAATTACCCTTGACTTAACAGGTTCTACTAATAACTGTTAGAGAGAGGGACCAAATCCCATCGTTTTTGCATACCACAATGTCCAATATGTAATTTTAAAACTGTAAGGACCAAAAGTATTATAACCACCAAACTATAGGGAGCAAATTTGTAGTTTACTCTAAAGACTATTTACTTGTAGTTTTGTTGTTATTTGATTAAAAAAAATTGGTAATGAGATATCACTTAAGAAATTGGTTAGAAATCATTTGAGTGAAGGGTAGTTTCTAGATAATTTCTAAAGTTTACAATAACACTTCAAATTTTGTGTTAGAATTTATATTGTAGCGAATGTTCAAGAATTTATAAACTTAAATTTTTAATAAAAACACATAAAATGATCAAAATACCCATCATTTAACGGACTTTCAATGAGTTAGTGGTGTTAGAAGAGCAAATGACCTATTTTAAACTCAAACGTAGAATTTTAGTTTTTAAATAATTCTTTTAGTTGGACATATCATAATTATTGATGTAATATCATCATTTTGGATTTAGATTTGCCAATTTAATTATGATGTGGAATTTTATTTGACAAAATATTTGAGCCAACTAATTATTAGCAAGTCAACAAGACCCTTAAATAAATGCAAACGTTGTTCCAGACCTTTAAATTAATTACAATCTCCTAGCAATTTTTTTTGCTCATCTCATATAATGGGACGGTGGTAGGATTGGATTTTATATAGTACCAAGTCCCCCCCCCCTCCCCCTAATATCATGGACCAACCAATTGTAATTGATAAGTAAAATTTTATACTTAATACCAACTTAATTTTTACCAAGTTTTTTCCGATTGATAAATATGGTACTGATTTTATACCAACTTCAAGTTATATTATACAAAAATTACGGTAATGATACCAACTTACGAGTATGTTTTGGCAGTGCCACATGCTAGTTAGTTAAAATCTCCTAAATTTTAGTTTTCACTGTTCTATACAATCTGTTGGGAATACTTTTAAGTTGGTATTCGAACTTCGACCAACCGTGAGATTCTTGGCGTCTTATCTGAAATTGTAGCACATATAAATTTCAACAAGATTGGAGTTGGATCATAATTTGATTGTTTCATTTTCTTCTTCGAGTCAACTTAAAACCCTAGAAATATTTCTCTCAGTTACCGAATTTTTGTTGTATCTTTTGAATTCTTTTTTGGTTTTGCGGGTTTTAATTGTTTTTATCGCGTCGACTTTTGATTTTAACTTTATTCTAAAATGAAAAGGAGATGATGCTAACTTAACCCCAAATTAGAGAGTTTAACCAAAGTTAAACAAGGGATAAGTTACTTATCCCAATGAATCTCTAGCTTGAACATTCAATGGTAGTGTACACGACAAAATTCTCAAAACATACAAATATGATGATTCATCTACTAAACATGCATCCAACACAAAGTAAATGAATAGAGTTATAGACAACACCAAGATTTATATGGAAACCCAAATGGGGAGAAAACCATGGATGGAGGAGACCACCAAGAGAAATCCACTAGTGAAAGATGAATATTACAAAGCTTTTGAAGGAGTATAATCAGAACTATAGTGACCGTGTGCATTTGGAGATAGAAATGATAAAGTGAGCTATATATAGACATGTTATTCAACTGGAATTTATGCTACGAGATCTGTCTATTTTGAGAAAGCACTCAAGAGAGATAAATAGAATGCAATCTTGAAGAAACCATTTTGATGCAAGATGTGGATGACAAAGATGAGTCTTATGAGATAATTAGAATTTCATGGCCCAAGAAATGTGATTTCAAAAGGGACACAAGCCCTTTAAATAAAGAAAAAGAAAATATGATGAAAAATAACTTTTTAAAAAGTCGTAAACATTGCTCACGCTCGTGCCCCTAAAAGCCTTGCGATCGTGAGCAACTCCCCTGAAACTTGTGTTCTCCAAAAAGCATGTTTGGCCACCACACCCAAATTTAGTAGACTATCCAAAAAAAACCATAGGATATTGAGACACCATTTAACAAATTTATCTGTTTTTTTAAGATTAATCTTTTGATATTTTGTTGATTTCCTTTGCATGTGTTTTTTCTAACATCAAATCATTTGATATTTAGTTGATTTGTTTGCATTTCTTTCTTGCAAATCAATAAGATGCCATATCATGTCATCTTGCATGGCTATTTGGGACGTTTTATAACAGCATCTTCAATAGCTATGTTAAAAAAATTCTAAATTTTTTTTACATCCAACTCCAACAGCTACTCTATTTTAGCAACTTTATCATTAACTATACTAATAAAATATTCCATCATTTAATAAAATATTATTTCTCTCTCATACACAGTTAACTTCAATAAATAATTTTGATTGGTTGAATATAATTAAATTACTGTTTCTCTCTCTTCTATATATTTTTAGAGATTTCTCTAAATTTAGAGATTTTTTCAATCTCTCTCCTCTATTCTCTATTTTAGCATAGAGGGTAGCATAGTTGTTGGAGCACAAAATGCTAAAATCATTTTTTTCTCTATTTTAACATAGCTGTTGGAGATGCTCTAAGTCAACTAATGTGTGTCGATCAACTGCCTTATATTTAGTATGATGCTTTACTCACAACTACTTATCAACGCTCTCCTGTTAGATGGGTTATCAAGGTGGACTTCTAACCGATTTTGAAATTCTCTGATAGATACTCGCTTTTATATGATCAATGATGATTTAGAGTAGGGGTGAGCTCGGGACTGGACCGGTACCGAAACCGGGTAGTACCGAAACCGGAAGTGTCAAAATCCAATACCGAATACCGAACCGATTAGTGAAATTTGGTACCGGTACCGGGATTTTCGGGACTACAACCGTTTGGTACCATTTTTTTGAACGACTAAGATTTTTCACCGTTTACCATTAAACGCAATGACAAAAACCAAAATCACTTAACCAAAACCGGTACCGAAATCCCGAACCGAACCGGTCCCATACCGAGCCGGTATTGAAAACCAAAAGTCATAAATCCCAATACCGAATCCCGAACCGATTAGTAAAATTCGGTACCGCTGCCGGTACGGGACTGGTTCGGTTCGGGATTTCGGTCCGTTCGCTCATCCCTAATTTGGAGTACACTGCTCCTTTGAATGGGTTTCGAACTCTTGTTTTGGTTGGAAGGACAGGTAACGGTAACGAATAATATCCTTGGAACGAAGGAATTCCTCTCAAGGGCTAACTCATCTTGTGTAACTAGTACTTTTGATTTGAGGACATCTATGGATGGCCAAATTCTGAATGTGATAAATACTCCAGGTACTGACATTCACTAGATTAAAACATAAGATTGGATGGCAGGTTTTCATCCTTTTAGTTTGTTGCTTGCTAAAATATATGGGAATTGGGTCCTTTTGAAACCTATCTTTAAAACAAGAAGCATTCATAATTTATAGAACCTATGTATAGTTAAAATACAATACATGCAGAAAAATATGGCATATGACAGTAGTTTTCTTCGGTCGTTAGTTATTTATGTTTGCTAACCTTACACAATGGCAAGACTGTTTGATTCTTTCATTGATATTGAATTTATTGGGAAGGAGGTTGTTAAATGCATCAATATAACCAGGGAGGGTATATATATTGTTCTTGTTGTCCCCTCAATTTGAAACCGGTAAGAAGATAAGTAGCTTGAGGACTTTATTTGGGAACAAAATTAGTGATTATATGATAGTGGTTTTTACCGGTGGAGATGAACTTGAAGAGAATGAGCAACTAGAAGATTTCTTAGGGGGGTGTCATATACCTTTAAAGGTGGAGTAGGCCAACACATTCTTTTGCGATGCTTTTTTTATTTGTAGTGGGGTGAATACGGTTCTGTCCGATTCAGTTCGGTTTTTGGCCGAAACCGAACCAAAAACCGAGTCATTCGGTTTTTGAAAAACCAAACCGTTCGGTTTTAGGGTTTTTTTCGGTTCGGTTTGGTTTTAAAACCGAATGGTATAAAATGTTTTGGTTTTTGGTTTTTGGTTTTGGTTTTTGGTATATTATATATAATATTAATTTTAGTATTAATCATGTATATGATATTAATTTTAGTATTATCATAAATTATTATATGTAAAAAAAAAAAAAAAACAATAATAATAATAATAATTCGGTTTTGGTTCAGTTTTTAGAGAAACCGAACATTTTCGGTCGGTATGGAAACCAAAATCGAAGCCGAACCGTTTGGATTTTTGATTTTCGGTTCGGTTTTTTCAGGGGGGTTTTTCGTTTCGGTTTCTCGGTTTTTTTTTGTTTTTTCGGTTTCAGTTTGCTTTTTGCTCACCTCTAAATTTTGTAGACTTATTTAATGCAAATAATCGTCTACTCGTTACATGCTTTTTCCATATTCAATTTGGGTTACCATTTTTCCTTATCTTTAGACATTACTTAACATTTTCTTTAGTCATGCATCGTTATAAGTTTGAGTGTTGTTAAATCTTGAAAATGTTTTTACATATCTGTTTTTAATTTATTAACTATCATACTATTAATCATGTGCTTAAGTCTTTTGATGTCTAAGTTGTGTTTGTATGCCATATATTTATTGTCCTTATAGAAATATTTGCATTTATATCGAGTTGAGTCATTTTTTCTATAGGCAATGATGTCTCATTTCTTGACAAGTTTTATGTATAACTTTTTCATACTCTTACATAGCCTCACACTAGCCCAAAAAAGAAAGAGAATGTACAACTTGCCTTCTAAACTACTAAACTAGTATTTATATCTTGCTATTTTCCAAGTAAATGATATCATAAAAAATCCATATGGGCATGTGAAGCTCTCGATTCAAATTCCAATTTCTCCCATATCGTTTATAATCTTGTTACTTGTTTGTTTGAAATGGATGATGGTATCATTCATGTGTTCTCCTTTTAAAGCACTCAACAACATCAAAATTAGTTGGTGTTTCTTTTTGTCTTGATACTTGGTATGCATACTTGAAATGATTGATAAATTAGTATTTGATTAGTGGTTCAATAAACCCTAATATGTGTAGAGGTAGATGTGTCATTTTTTATTAAACAGGACAAAAGATCAAAAGAAGAAAGCAAATCAAGTGCATAAACTCCTGTCTCTTGTCAACATTGTGCTAATAGAGAACAATAGCAAGCATTATATTGTTGAGATTTTTAATGAACTGAATGTGAAACTCATTATTCTTTATTATTTTGTTGTCATAACTTGTATGTTTATTTTGACATATATTAACTGTATACTATACTTGTCAGAGAGGGACTATAAAGCTTCATGAACAAACATAAAAAATTCAAGCTTTGCAAGGGTATAACAAACAGGAAATCTCCGAGTTGATAGAGAAAATGAGTAAATCATATCAAGAACAACTTCACTGAATCACTAAAATGGTATTCTTACTACTGTTATTTTAACTTTGGAAATCAACCAGGTGTCTGACATTATTTGCTTTTATTATTAGAAAACCACAATCATACCAAAAAACAAGTCCAAATTTGACCTCTAGATGACAATAGGTTATTTTTTTCTTCTTAAAAGAATGATATTTGTAACCCTCCATGTGCATATTCTCTCCTCTAAATAACCTTGGTGCAAAATGAACTAAATTGACTAGAGGATATCCTCTTATCTACGAGACTTCTTTGACAAAATTAGAATATGATTTTCAATTAGCTGATAAGATACTTGTTAGGTGTCACGCTTGACAAAACTAATTGACAAGTTAGATGACAATGTAAAAAAGTTATCCGTAACGATGGAGTTTAGCTAAAAACACGTCGAACGTAAAACATAGTCTTGTGTTTTACTCTTGTCGATTCAATTTGGAAAGATGTATTTATTCCCTAAACTGACATAATTGACTTTCAAACCATGTCGACTTTTCCTTCCGATCAAACACGTGCCTTTGCAGGCTTTTGATCCACTTAAAAGGTGCACCCATTCAAGAAAATTCTTGGATCCGCCAATGTGTTTAATATATGTAATATATATAAAAATATAATATAAATCTTATATAATAAAAAGTAAAAGGACCACAATACCCCTTACAAAATAAGTGGAAGATCTAAAGTTCGACTCTAGATACCACCCACCTGCGGCCATGGGACCGTTACGGTAGCGTGTTCCAGATGGTGGCATCATACCTTTTTGTAGAGTGCGCTCAGTTCTGCATTCTCGGCCTTTCAAGTGTAGATTGTAGATTTAGATCATACATATAACCTTATAGCAAACCCAAGTACATAAGAACATATCGGTGAAACACGTTGTGGTTATCCCTCAGTTGTGAAAAAAAATATAATACATGTTTGTGGAGATGACAAAAGAACGAAACTCGGAATCACAAAATAGCACATTTACCACTTTCCGCTCTCTTTCGGAGCTCCTTTGTCTCCCTCTGGGGTTTCTCTATATTCTCTGTCAGCTGACCAATCTCATTATTCAACTGCTTTTGAGCAGCCTGAGCAATCTCTTCAGCTTTCAACCGTGCAGTCTGCTCTTCCGCCAATTGTTTTTCAAGTTTGGAAGTCGTTTCCTTGAACCTTGACTCCACCTTTAGAGAAATAATACCACCACCAACAATTTAAGAACAACACAAATTTTAAATTTAAACTAAAATTGTCATTATGTTTTTCCATTTTTAGCTCATAGGGTTTTCTAATATAGTAATTTCTTTGTTATCATTTGAAGTAGTCACCAACTTTTCCCTATAAGTAAAATAATATCATTATTTTAAGAGAAAAAGTAACCTATTGTCATCTAGAGGTCAAATATGGACTCGGTTTTTGGGTATGTTAGGTGGTTATATATTAATAAAAGCGCGATGCCAGACACTTGCATTATGTTCTCGAAACATTTTTTTAACGATGGAAAGGGAAGGAAAGAAAAAAGTAGCAAAAAAGAGCATGTGTTCTCGAAACTTTTTAGATGGAAAGGAAAGGTATACAAGGGAAAATAAATGATAAGTTTTCTGTCAAAACTTTCGCCCCAAATGTGGAAAGAAAGGAAATGAAAGAAAAAAAATGATAACCCTTGGACAATTCAGTAAATTTACAAAACTACCTATCAATTTAACACCATCAAAACAAATATAAAGGGTATATCTGTAAAAATGACATCTTTCCGTTTCTTTCTCTCTGGGTCAAAAACATGAAAATTTGTTTCCTTCCCATTACTTTCCTTCATTTCAAGAGCACAAATAAAAAACATTTTTTATTTTCCTTTCCCATTCTTTTTCCTCCTTTTTTTCCTTTTCTTTTCTTCCCAAATTCGAAAACACGGTGATCGTTGATTTCCAATTAATATGCAGGCCATGCCGAAATTAAAAATGGAAGTAAGAATACCATTTTCATGATTTGCTTAAGTTGCTCTTCATATGAATTATTCATCTTCTCTGCCATCTTAGATATTTCATGTTTACTATACCCCTGTAAAGCTTGAACTTGTTCTATTTGTTCATGAAGTTTCATAGTCCCTCTCTGTCAAGTATATATATATAGACGGTCTCATTGTAGGTAAAAGTAAGGGAAAATCACCAAACTAGCCATTTTCTGCCCAAAAATTCAAGAAATTGTCATCTTTTTTAAAGATTAAAGAGATAGCCAAGAATTCCACAAATTTGCATAGTAAATTATGCAAATTCGGTGATTCACCTTTTCTGATTTTTTGAGTCAAATAGGGGGTCATATCTCCGTTGAAAAGGAGATAATGCTTTCTGGGCCATTTTTTGAAGGCGATTTGCGGAGCAAATTTGTAGATTTACAGGGTATTTTGTGATGATGTTTAAAGAAGGGGCTATTTGGAGAATTGTTTTAGGAAAAATTGGTTGGATTGGTTATTTTCCCCAAAAATAAACATGTGACAACATGATGATAGAGAATAATGAATTTCACCTTCAATTCACTAAAAATCTCATCAGTAATGTATATGGCTTGCCATTGTTCTTTGTTAATACCATGTTGACAAGAGATAGGAGCTCATGCACTTGATTTTCTTTCTTCTTTGATCTTTTGTCCTATTATCGAAAATGATACATCTACCCCTACACATGCTAATAGTTTCTTGTATCAACAATCAAATATCAATTTTTCTATCATGAATATCAAAATATGCAAGACAGAAGGAAACACCACCTAGTTCTGAAAGTATGTTGTGAAAAGAAAAATATGTGAATAATACCATCATCCATTTCCAAAAATATCCCATACTTACAGGGACAAATAAGTAAAAATATTAAATATATTATAAATGTTATGAGAAAGATAGGGATACTTTGGAAAGAATAAGTTACCAACATAAATAGGAGGAAAATGCTAATAGTTATCTTGCAAGAGGTTAACAATGCAAATTTAGAAGATAACATTTCCTTTTTGAATATCATTCAAGTACATTATCATCATTTATGACATTAGTCGTCTGAATAGAGGACAAGGAATGAATCAAATGAACACAAGCGTAGGTATTTCAAAATGAAAGATAAAAACCAACAAAACATATCCAAATGAACACAAAAATATATTAGAAAATGGTTTTGAAAAGCTTGAGTCGACATTAAAAAGATAAAATACAAAAAACAACATGCAAAGGTTCATATAAAAAATATGCAGGGACCAAATCTCGTCTCCACCCACATGATGTAATAACCGGAGAAATTCATTAGGAATGAAAGACGAAGACCATAAAATAGGCAAAAACAAGGCTTCTATTACAACTATATCAGGTCATAAATAGACGAAAACAAACAGAAATATTACAAGAGGTGAAAACCCTAGGACTATGGCACATGAATAACATCTTTCCACAAACCTATGATGAGGAACACTCCTCACTGAACATATATCCCAAACTAGTTAGGTTGGGCAGATAATGAACCTCTAAATTAATTATAAGGAGGTGAAATTCAACAAAAAAAAAATATATATATATAATAAGAAATACAGTAAAAATGCATTTCACATGTCCTTCCCTTGCAAAAGAGATCACAAAAATTGGGTACCATGCCAATAAGGTGTGATCATAGCATCATATATGATTTTATGTTGTCAAAAATGTCGAAGACATGTATTTTATATTCTTAAGAATGTACACAAAAGAGTTATGTAGGTCATATCTTTCTAGATAAGATGATTGGTGCAAATATATATAGTTATTACACGTAATATATATAGTTATTACACGTAATATTAAGAGTAATAATGAGAGAATCTCTTGGAGTATATATGTTGGAAGGCATTATGGTGTACTCAAATGCTCGAATTGGCAGAATCGTAGGGTTTCCTATGATTTACCGGTAGCAAAATTAATGATTACAAGAAATGAAATCAACTTTCAAGAGATTGGGGATCTCTCAATGCTCACGCCGATAAATAACAATTCAAAATGCCTTCTCCTGATACCTCTCTCAATATTGCTCACGTCGATGAATAACAAATCAGAATGCCTTCTCCTAATATCTCTCTCAATGCTCAGGCCGTTAATATTAATTATTATTTATTACTATTAATTATAAATAAATATCAATAAATATAATTATTAATAAAATTTAATTATTAATACATATTAATAAAATTTAATTATTGCTAATATTAATTATAAATAATTATTAATTGAAAATTATTAATAAATTTTAATTATACATTATACATTCATATTAATTATTTACAATAATAATTATTATTATCAATTATTTTTTTTAATTATTATTTAATATACTTGGTTATTAAAAAAATATAATAATTAATTATAAAAATGTCTTTTTGTAAGTTACATAAAAACTAAATTATGGGGAGTGCTAATGACACCCATTTAATAGGGGGGTGCATGAAAATTTTGGTACTATCATAAGATTTGATGTAGATGTGTGTGAGGATGACATTCACTTATAGGGGTGCCATAAGCAATATGTAGGGGGTGTCATTAGACTACCCCTAAATTATACTCACCCCATCCCAAATTAAGTGTCTACATTATTATTTTTGTTTGTCCTAAAATAATTGTCCACTTTCAAAAGTAAGTTAATAATTTCTCATTCTACCCTTAAATATGAGATGGAGAAAGTTTCTCTCTCTACTATCAAATGTATAAGTGTCATTTGATTATTTAAAAAGTGTAATAATTGTACATTCCTAAAACTATGTGTCATTTTCATTGTGAACATTTATTTTGGACGGATGGAGTACCTATTTATAGATATTAATAAAACTGTATTAAATAATTTTTTGAATTTAAATTAATTATATATATATATATATTTAAAATATTAATTGATTATGATATATAAAACATAAGATATTTTCTAAATTTTGAAAAGAATTGAGATAAAAAGTGGTTTAGAAGTCTGATATTTTTTGTTTTTACCGTTCTCTACGATATGTCGGATATGCTTTAACTCGTCTTTTACCAACCACGCGATTCTTGACGTCTTATCCAAGTACAACAATTGTAGCACCTATAAATAGCAGCAACAGTGGACTTGGATCATTATTTTACTTGTTGCGTTTTCTTCTTCGATTCAACTTAGAACCCTAAAAAGAAATACTTTCTCTCAGGTACTCATTTCTTGTTGTATTTTTGGATTCCATGTTTATAATTCAGTACTTCAATATTCATTTGCTTAGTCAAGATCGTAGAATTATTGATCATCCTGATTATGCTGTAAATTTATCAAGGATTGATTTGATTTCTTGCGGATTTTGATTGTATTTGGGTTGTTGTTTTATATTTCTTCTGCTCGACTTTTGATTTAAACTTGTTATCTGTTTTTTTTAAGATTAATCTTTTGAAATTCCGATTTCTTTTGCATATGTATACCTTTTTTTAAACAATCAAATCATTTGCTATTTTAGTTGATTTCATGGACGGACCTATGATTCTTTTTCACCATTTGACTATAAGAAATTGGGATATTTTTCACAAAATCATTATTGGTACGTTGGTTATTTCATTGTTTTTCATACCTGAGGTCCTGTATTCAAGTCTCTTATTGCAATGTTTTTTGAAAAACATAATAAATGTGAAATTAAAAGTTAAAAACTAAGAAAATGACACTTGAACTTGAGTCCAAGGTGGAAGAAAAGCCTTGCCAACCAACTCTACCAATGGAAACTTGTGTCCTGATTGTAGTGTCAAAATATATATGATGGCACACAACAAATTGACATGGTAGACACTTTTCAGGACCCTATAACTTTTTGCAATGGAAACCGTATGTTCTGAATTGGGTCTGTCCTTGGTTGATTTATTTGCATCTTCTTTTATAAGGGTGGATTTCTAGCTGATTTTGAAATTCTCTTACAGATATTCACTTTCATATGATGGGGGGAAGTTCAATCGATGATGATGATTGGGAGTTTGCTGCTCCTTTGAATGGACTTCGAACCCTTGTTTTGGTTGGAAGGACAGGTAATGGTAAAAGTGCAACTGGGAATAGTATCCTTGGAACGAAGGAATTTCAATCGAGGGCTAGCTCAGCTGGTGTAACTAGTACTTCTGAGCTGAGAACAACTGTGCTGAAAGATGGCCAAATGCTTAATGTGATAGATACTCCAGGTATTTATATTATCTAAATTAAAACTTAAGATATCCAGATAAGATGGTAGGCTGGTTTTCACTTTTCATTTTTCTAATTTGTTGTTTGCTAAAATATATGGGAATTGGGTCATTTTGCAATGTATCTTTAAAACAAGGAGCATTAAGAATTTTTATATGGATAGTTGAAATATACTACATGCAGTAAAATATGGCATATAACGTAATTTTCTTCAGTTTGTTATATATATATATATATATATATATGTTTACTATTAGACAACTAACCCTAACACAATGGCAGGACTATTTGATTCTTCTGTTGATACTGAATATATTGGGAAGGAGATTGTTAAATGCATCAATATGGCCAGGGAGGGTATACATGCTGTTCTTGTTGTCCTCTCAGTCCGAAATCGGTTTTCAAAAGAAGAAGAAGCTGCGATAAATAGCTTGAGGGTTTTGTTTGGGAACAAAATTAATGATTATATGATAGTGGTTTTTACTGGTGGGGATGAACTTGAAGAGAATGAACAGACTTTGGAAGATTTCTTAGAAGACTGTCCTGTACCTTTAAAGGTGGCAATGCTTTCTTTATTTGCATACTTACTTATTTTGTTAAATCTTGCAAATGCTTTCATAGATTTGGTGTTATGTGTGTTCTTGTTTCATAGTGAACTCCACCCATATATTCTTGCATAGCCTCACACAAGCCAAGAAAAAGAGAACGTGCAACTTGCCTTCCTACTATTTATATCTTGCTATTTCTAAGTAAATGATATCATAAAAAAATTTCTATATAGGCACAACCTTCTATGCTTATACTCACAATCACCAACCTTCTCATTCTCCTTCTTTTCGTACAAATAATAGTACAAAAGTTCTCTGGCTTCAGTTTTCACTGTCCTAAAGTGTTATACCCTGAGGGTTAGCAAGTCATTTTACTAAGTTGAGCAAAGTACACATGGCTATGCTTAGATAGTACAAGTATGTTATGAAGGTTTTAATGAGTCTCAACATTACTAGTATAAAGAAGGGGATAGGGGTATCAGGAGAGGGCATTCTGTTTTTTTATTTATTTCATTGGCGTGAGCATTGATGGAGCCACTGCCTCTTGAAAGCTGGTTTCCTTTCTTGTAATCATATGAAACCCTACGGTTCTGCCAATTCGAGCATTTGAGAACACCATAATGCCTTCCAACGTATATACTCCTTCAAGAGATTCTCTCCTTAGTACTCTTGTTTTTACGTGTAATAACTATATACTTGCATCAATCATCTTATCTACTATATATCTTTTATTGAATTTCACCTCTTTATAATTGATTGGGAGTTTTAGTATCTGCCCACTCTAACTAGTTTGGGATATATGCTCATTGAGGAGTGTTCCATGTAATAGGTTTGTGGAAAGACGTTATTCATGTGCCATAGTCCTAGGGGTTTCACCTCTTGTAACTTTGTGATTGTTTTCATCTATTTATCACCTGATATAGTTGTGATAGAAGCCTTGTTTTTGCCTATTTTATCGTCTTTATCTTACATTCCTAATGAACTTTTCTCGTTATTGCATCATGTGAATGGAGACAATATTTGGACCCTGCATATTTTTTATTGAAACTTCTCATGCTGTTTTTTGTGTTTTCTTTCTTTCTAATGTCTCAAGCTTTCGAAAACCATTTTCTAAATTTATCAAGCGCCACCTAAATTTTTGCAAGCCAGGGGTTTTCATGGAAACAACCTTTGTACCCCTAGGGGGTGGAGGTAAGATCTGCGTACCACCCTACTTCCGAGCGGGATTTTTTGGATATGTTTGGTTTGGTTTTTAACTTTTTATCTTTCATTTTTAATGATAATATTTGGGTTTGTGTTCATTTGAGTCATTCCTTGTCCTCTATTCAGACAAGTAATGTCATAAATGGTGATAATGCACTTGGATGATACTCAAAAGGGTAATTCATACTGCTGCATTATCTTCTGAAATTTGCATTGTTAATCTCTTGCAAGATAATTATTAGCATTTTCCTTTTATTTTATGCTGGTAACTTATTCTTTTCATAGTAGCCCGATCTTTCCCATATCAGTTATAATATATTTAGTGATGTTACTTATCTGGCCCTGTAAGTATGAGATATATTTGGAAATGGGTGATGGTATTACTCACATGTTTTCCTTTTCATAGCATTCGGCACCATTAGAACTAGCTGGTGTATTCTTCTGTCTTGCATATCTTGATATTCATGCTTGAAATGATTGACAAATTGATATTTGATGATTGGTTCAGGAAACCCTTAGCATGTGTGGGGGTAGATGTGTCATTTTTGATAACAGAACAAAAGATCAAAGGAAGAAACAAAATCAAGTGCATGAGCTGCTCTCTCTTGTCAACATGGTATTGACAAAGAACAATGGCAAGCCATATACTGATGAGATTTTTAGTGAATTGAAGGTGAAGTGAAACTCATTATTTTCTATTATCATGTTGTCACATGTTTATTTTTGGGGAAAATAACCATTCTAGTCAATTTTGCCTAAAACAATTCTCCAAATAGCCCCTTTTTTAAACATCATCACAAAATACCCGGTAATTCCGCAAATTGACTCCACATATCCCCTTCAAAATATGGCCCATAAATCATTATCTTTTTGGCGGAGATTTGGCCCCCCATTTGACTCAAAAAATCAGAAAAGGTGTATCCCCAAATTTGCTTCTTGGCTATTTTTTGATATTTTTCTAAAAACGGCTATTTTGAATTTTTTGGCGAAAAAAAGGTTAGTTTGGTGATTTACTCTTATTCTTACCTATAAGGAGACCAACTATATATGTACTTGACAGAGAGGAACTTTGAAGCTTCATGAACAAACAGAACAAGTTCAAGCCTTGCAGGGGTATAGCAAACAAGAAATATCCGATCTGACAGAGAAGATGAATAAATCGTATGAAGAGCAGCTTAAGCGAATCACGGAAATGGTATTCTTACTGCCATTTTAATTTTTGTCTGACCTGCATATTAATTGGAAATCAGTTAACACTGTGTTCTCGAATTTGGGAAGAAAAGAAAAGAAAAAAAAGGGAGGGAAAAGAATTGAAAGGAAAATAACAAAACGTTTTTATTTGTGTCCAAGGTTATCATTTCTTTCCTTTCTTTCCACATTTGGGAGGAAAGTTTTGGCAGAAAACTTATCGATTATGTTCCCTCGTATTCCTTTCGTTTCTCATCTAAAATGTTTAAAAAACACATGCCTTTTTTTTTGTTTTTTCCTCATTTCCCTCTCTTTTCTTTCCTTTCCTTTCCATCGTAAAAGAATGTTTCAAGAACACAATGCAAGTGTCTGACATTGTGCCTTAAATAATAGAGAACCACCAGCATACCAAAAAACAAATCCATATTTGACTTCTGGACGACAATAGGTTACTTTTTACCTTAAAAGAATGATACTATATTAGACAACCACTGGAGCTAAAAAAGGGAAAACATAATGTCATTTTCTTTGAATTCAGAAAGAAACGACCAGGGTTGAGTCTTTAACATGAAGGAAGAGAAATTAGAGTCAAATTTATAACATAACTCTAATGAGGTTGGAGAGGAAATGACATTTTGTGTAACTTGTGACTTGAGTTTCAAAGTGTCAAAAAGTTTACACCTATTTCCCACCTCATTAAGAAGAGTATTAGTTTTTGAAGTTTATTTCTCATTTCTGAAGTTGTTTTGAAAGCAAAATGGCCCATTCTGTAAATTAAATTGAAAGAGTTGGGAATTTTGAGACCATAGTGGTTGCTCGGTTCGTTTTCTATTAAGACCTGTATGGATAAAGTTGGCTGTATTGATAAAGTTGTCAATATGATAATTATGATATATAAATTGTTGTTCGGTTATTGAGCTGAATAAACTGTCTGAATAATATAAATGACCGTTTTACCCCTTCCATTTCTTTTTGCTTTTTCATTAATAAAAATAATCTTGTTCATCATCCCAGGTTCGTGATGAGCAACAAAACCCATGAGCAACATTTCTTTTAGCTTTTTCATTAATTAAAAAAAATTTGTTCATCATCCCAGGTTCATGATGAGCAACATTTCTTTTAGTTTTTTCATTAATTAAAAAAAATCTTGTTCATCATCCCAAGTTCCTGATGAGCAACAAAACCCATTTGTACTGATTCATAGAAAACCCATTAAGCCAAAGACCCAAAATAGACGAGGAGGAAGCAAGAAAACAGATCTGTTGCAAGGCAGATGTTATCTTAATGAAGCAGCAAGAAGAAGAAAACAGATCTGTTGTAACCCAGATCGATTTCAGAGAAGAAGAGTGACCAAGTGATCCGAGTCTATATGACTCTACTTTGTGGGCTGAGTGATTCAGCCATGGGCTGACCGAATAAGCCCATACCGAACAGTTGGATATGGCTGTGCGAATAAGCCATGTGGCTTATACAGCCCATTAACCCGCAACTAAACGGCCCCTAAATCTGTTAATTGATAAGATACCTGTTAGGTGATATAGTAGTCATGCTTGGTAAAACTAGCTGATAAGCTAGATGACAATATAAAATGACATGTCGATAAATTACTTAGGGCCCGTTACTAAACGCTTACCTGGTAAGTGCTTACCGGAAAATTTTCCTCACCGGATGAACATGACAAGGGTGTAGATTCTTACCTGGTAAGTGAGGGTAACGACTCTTACCCAGTAAATTATTGAATATGATACCGTTTTGAAGTACCACAATCTTATCCAATAATATAAATTATAGTGTTGACTCCTACCCGTAAGTGCTTACCGGGTAAGCATTTGGGTAAACAACCCCTTAATTCTAACATAAGGTGCATGATAAGAAAAAAGTGAAAAGCACCTTTGAAGATTCTTGAAAAGCTGGCTTATGGCTTAACAAATGAAGCTTTTTTAATTGAACTCAAAAAATAAGCTAGCTAACAACCTTGCAAAGTCTTGTACCCTACTACCGTTATGTGGAACATATTTTGTCCATTCTTACCGTTATGTGGAACATATATCGTTTATATGATTTTAGTTTAAATTTAAAATTCACATTATTCTTAAATTGTTGATGGTGGTCTAAAAAAGGTGGAGTCGAGGCTCAAGGAAACGACTACCAGACTTGAAAAACAATTGGCAGAAGAGCAGATTGCACGGTTGAAATCCGAAGAGATGGCTCAGGCTGCTCAAAAGCAGTCGAACGATGAGATCCGTCAGCTGAGAGAGAATCTAGAGAGAGCCCAGAGGGAGACAGAGGAGCTCCGAAAGAGAGCGGAAAGTGGTAAATGTGCTATTTTGTGATTTGAGTTTCGCTCTTTTGTCTGCTCCGCAAACATGTATTATATTTTTTTTAACAACTGCGGGATGGCCACAATGTTGTTTCACCTATGCACTTGGATTTGCTATAAGATTGTATGTATGTATGATATAAATCTACAATCTACCGGTGTCCGGATATATATGAACAAAAAGGCCGAGAATGCCAAACCAAGGCCACTCTGCAAAAGGGTATGATGCCAGCATTTGGAGCATCCCCACCATAACGGTCTCATGGCTGGAAAGAGAAATCTGAGATGCCTTATATCGCATGTCCAATGGCAGTTGGGTAGTATTTGGAGTCGAACCTTTGATCTTTCCCCAAACAGCAGCATGTTGTCCAAGTCTGGCCATGGTTTTTTCTTTCGTCGTAAAAGACTGACGTATATCTTCTCGGCTATTAAAATGGATTGTTAGTAAGCATCTTAAATCCGCGGCTATCAAAATGGATTGTTAGTAAGCATCTTAAATCCGATAAGAGTCGTTTCCCTTGCTTATCGGGTAAGACTCTCACTCCTTGCTATACTTTTTACTGGGTAAGATTGTCGGTCCTTTCTCAATCTAAATACGTGATATTGATGAGCGCTTACCCGATAAGGGTTTACTACGGCCCCTTAGTCTGGTTAAAGAATAAGGAGTAAACTACCTTTTCCATCCTTGTGGTTTATTAAAAATTTTCTATTTTGTTTGTGTGGTTTCAAAGTTACCCCTAACTAACTCTATTAAAAGTGTGTTAAATAAGGGGGGTATTGTGGTATATTTACCTTTTATGTATTTTCTTTACTTTTTTATGATACCATACATAGGGAAGGCTTCAAACAAGAATACCTTTATTTTACGAGAATGCGAGAACACCCTTTTACTATAGACAATCACATGTGATACTACTTTTCCATTACATATGATACAAATGTGATACTAAATTAGGGATACGAACGATTTTTGACGCAATCTAGTCTGCGCACCACTAAGCTCCGGCACAGGTACTATCACATGTGATAAGGGTGTTTTTGATGTAATACTATAATCCATCAAGACCATCACATTTGATACTAAATCATAGATGTAAATGACCTTTGGTGCGAGCTAAGTCGTCTGCATACATCGTCCGCACACCACCAAGTCTCCTCACGTGTATTATCACATGTGATAAGGGTGTTCTCGCGTTCTCGTAAAATGGAGGTGTTCTCGTTTGAACCTCCACCACCATATATATATATATATATGGATTGGGTTCTGATGAGAAAGGAAGTTATGGTGAGAAGTGCAATAAGAGATCTCCACCCTTGATCGATCTTACTTGAATATCAACATTAATGAAGTGTACCGGGTCAATTCTCTTCTAAAGGACAATTCATGGGTGAACATGAGATTAAAAGTGATCAAGGGTCCACATATGATGTGGGAGGGATCATACAAGAACACCCCATATTTAAAGGAACACCTTGTGGACCACATATGATGTGGGTCCCACACATTAAAAAATCATATGTGATTCAATAGGGCCCAACAAATATGATTTTTTAATGTGTGGGACCCACATCATATGTGGTCTACAAGATGTTCATTTGTTTATTTAAATTTACAAAGTTCTCATTTGAACCTCCCTCTATATATATATATAGGGGATATATATATATATATATATAGGGGATGGATCAAATGAGAACCACCCCTCCTTAAAGGAACAAATTGTGGACCACATTTGATGTAGGTCCCACATAATATTAAATCATAAATGATTTAATATTATATGGGACCCACATCATATGTGATCCACAAGTGTCCCTTTGTTTCTTTAAAAATGCAAAGTTCTCATTTGAACCGTCCTCTGTATATATATATATATATATATATATATATATATAGGAAAGTTCAAATGAGAACTTTGGATTTCTAAAGGAACAAAGGGACACTCGTAGATCACATATGATGTGGGTCCCACATAATATTAAATCATTTCTGATATTTGTAGTATATATTCAGTTTGAAGAGCAAGTCACACAGAGCCAAAATTCTCGGTATGTATCCTCGAAATCTATAACAACATCGCAATCAGAGATGAATTTTCAACTGGATCACACTCAATCGAATTTCCTGATGAAGAAGCAGACTCCATTGAAAAAACAGAATTAACAATTTAGTTTCAGAAATCGAAAATCCGATTACTAAAGTTCTTCACAACAATGAATACGATTAACAGAGAAGAATTCGATTTCCAGAGAGAGTTCGATTTCCAGAGAGATTTCGATTTACAGAGAAATTTTCGATTTAACAAAGGATGAGAGAAATAAGCGGGAGTGATAAACTTGCCTAATTTACCCCTCAAGTCACATTTAAAGAACGGCTTCAATTTGGCTCAGATCAAGGGCTGAGATCTGTCTTTAGGTTCACAACCAAAGATAGGTTTACATTTGAACTTTCCTCTATATATATATATATAGGGGTAGTATCCGTTGCAAACTAATCGATTTTTGCAAACTGTGCAAACTCGTCGTGAACACAATGATAAAGCACCAATTGAATATTCATGAATGTTGAAAGTGTTCACGAATGGTGAAAGTGTATTCACGAATGGTAAAAGTATATTCATGAATGAGAAAACTTGCCGGATAACTCGTCAGAGAAGACGAAGTCGTCAGAAAGTGTGTTTATGATAGGAAATTAGTAAATATTAATTTAAAAATGGTTAAATTATAGAATGATGATTATACCCTCAATGAATTAATAAACTATTAATAAAATTAATAAAATATTAAAACAATATTATCGACATGGCTTATTTCTATTGGATAATGATGAGTTTGCACAGTTTGCAAAAATCGATTAGTTTGCAACGGATACCACCCCACATATATATATATATATATATATATATATATATATATATATATATATATATATGCAACGCAATTTCAAAAGATTGGTCTTAAAAAACAGATAACAAGTTTAAATCAAAAGCCTGCAAAAACAAATCAATATCTGATTGATCAAATAAATTATTGAAGTAGTACATTATAAACACGCAATCCAAAGATATATACAACAAGAAATCAGTACCTGTGAGGAAATATTTCTAGGGTTTTGAGTTGAAGCGAAGAAGAAGAAGATGAAACAATCCGATTATGATGATTAAACTCCGCTGTTTGCTGCAATCTCTGATATTTAAGCCATTTTTCCTCGATTCTTTTCAAATTTGAGAAAATAGGGGGGAGAACAAACTAAATTAAGGTAAAGATATAAATAAGTAGTTTCTATATATCAACTTATCAATTACGGGTTGGGATCACGTGAGACCACCTTGTTTTCGTGAGACCATGCTGTTTTCGTGATACCACCTTTTTACACTTGAAACTTCACAGCAAAAACATTGTGAAGGTAAAAAAAATATGATGGGTTCACGTGAGACCAGCCTGTTTCCGTGAGACCTGTTGGAGACCCGTGAAACCACTTTTTTACTCTTGAAAACTTCATAGCAAAAACACTGTGAAGGTAAAAAAAATCCGAACCTTCACAGCAAAAACACTGTAGCAAAAACACTATGTAGGTTACTTTCATAGCAAAAATACTTTAAAGATTCATATTTTTTTACCTTGTTTTTGCTGTGAAGTTTCAAGTGTAAAATGGTGGTCTCACAGAAACAGGTTGGTCTCACGTGATCCCAAATTTATCAACTAACGTCCATCTATTAATGCAAGTTGATCAAAATAAATACATTTTATTAAAATAAATATTTAAATTCATATAAAAGATTAACGCAATAAATACAACAATGTTTTAAAATCTGAGTTTTTAGTTAACCCGGTGTGGTGATCGGTTTACGGATCAACCGGTTCAACCATCGAGTCAACTCGGTTTTTAATAATTCCATTATATTTTTAAAATCTTCTACGTACATATATATAAAACCAATAGTTTGATGTCCACAAGTTAAAACATTAAAAATACACAAACAACAAATTTTATATCAATCTAGACACATTAAAAATAAGTTGTTTTTTACAACAAGTTTTACATCGACGACCTGTGGAAGAAATCGATGACATGCTGGAAGAAATCGATGACATGCTGGAAGAAATCGACAGATTGTGTATGAAGATATCGGCTGAACTAAATGAGAATACGATTTAGGCTTAAAAAAATTATCAACTTTTTCTTTAAAAAATAAGTTAAATAGCCAAAACGGGTTTTAAATCCGGTTCAACCGGTTTTTCTGAAACCGACCGGGTCACAACGAACCGCGAATAGCCATAAACTCGGTTAGTTTACCCGGTCTCTTCCCCGGGTCCCAATTCGACCGGTCGGGTCAAACCGGGCTTTAAAACACTGAAATACAGGATAAACACGAGAATAAACATTTATTTTTATTTCTTAATGAAATATATAATCCATTTATTGTAAAATAAACTAACATTTAAATTAAACTCCCTAACAAAAGACTTTGTCATTATCGATATAATAAAATTAAATCATTATCTTTATTAAAATATTCACAATCAAAAAGGTAAATTAAATTTCAAATTTAAATTGTAAAAAAACTAAAATAAAACCAAAAAATGAGATTTTTTTTGAACGGCAAGTTAGTAGTTAGTGATTCGGACCCACAGTGACATCCATATGGGCAGTATGCGGGACCCGAACCTTCACCTTAGGGGATAAAATCCCACTCCTCCACCATTTTTAGAAAAACCACCACTCCCAAGGCTCGAACCCGAGACCTTGAGGATGATGTAAAAACCCCGGTACCGCTAGGCCAGAGGCCATTTGGTCCAAAAAAATGAGAATTTAATAATTAGTTTAGGTTATGTTTGGCAAAGTAACTGATAAGGTAGCTTATAACTGATAAGTTAGCTTAGGACTAATCAGGTAGCTGATGACTTATAAGGTAACTGATAACTGATAAGCTAGCTGATGAACAAGTCACGTTTGGCAAAAACTAGCTGATGAAAATGTAAAATGACCAAAATGGACATCTTGAAATATTAATCAATTATAATATAATAAAAATAAATATTTAATAAATAATATATATTAATTCAAACAAGATATTTAAAAAAAATATAATATATTTATTTAAAAAAATTAAATTAATTATTATATATATTATAAATTTTAGATTTGTTAAATAAAGTTTAGATTTTTTTAATTAATAAAAATAATATTAATTCATAATTACGATTAAAATTAATTAACTAATAAAATTCAAAATAATATTTATTAATAATTAATTTATATTAATCAGAGGTATAATCGAAAGAAAATGACAATAAGCTCATATCCAACTAGCTTATCAATAAGTTAGCTTATAAGTCATAAACTAGTTTACCAAACATGTATCCTGAAAATAAGCTAGCTTATAGGCTAGCTTATTTTTGCCAAACAATGCCTTAAAATTTATAGTGGATTGTATTTTAGGATAAAATAATAACTAACAGATCTCTAGTTTTATCCAATACTTAAAATTTAATATTACAAATTAACGACTGATAGCCTTATTTTGTAAGAGTTATTTATCATTTTTTTAAAACCCATTTTTGTCTTTTTAACCAACCCAAATACCCATTTTAGCCTTCTAATATGTCTTTGGTCTAAATCGGTCCTAAAGTCATGAAATAACTAAAAGTCTTATTTTAAGCACTTTAAGTCATAGTGTTGAGTCATTGTTAGGGTAAGTAGTGACTGGAGCTGCAGAAAAAAATCTGCAACTTAGTCAAGGCTAAATGTTAAATAAAAAAAAGACAAAGAAGAATGGGAAAAGTTTGGATTAGACAAATATTGAGAAGTTCTTTTTCTCCCTCTCAAGTCTTTCCACCGATATAAAAAGGCATTTACGTATTTTTCAAATTTGGAGATAAAAGAAAGAAAAAGAAATGAATGAAAAAGAAAGGGAAGAAAAATAATGTAGAGAAATGGGATTTGAGGTAACGTAATATAAGCATCATTCATTCCAATTGCTAAGCTATATAACCAACAGACAATTTCCAATTCATTTCACAAACCACAATTCCATTTCCTACCAACAAACACATTCAAAGAACTCGAGAATTTGGATGGGAAGGGAAACACTGACCATCCACATACTACAACCTGCAAAGAAAAAAAGGAGTTCAAAAGTTATGGGCTTGAAAGGGGATGGGTGAAAATTAAAAGCCTAAACGAGAAATGAGAAAATCCACAAAAATAAAAGGGGAGTGCTAATGGCACCACTTAATAGAGGTGTACACGGAATTTTATGTACTATAATAAGGGTATGATGTAGACAGATGTAAGAAGGAATTCACTTTTTAGAAATGTCATTAGCAATAACTAGGAATGCCATTAGTAAAAACATGAAAGTGACTCAAAATTCCCTCGGGCCCTACCCTACCCTACCTAGGGCATTCTCCTTGTTCTTACTTCTTAGCTTAGAAATTGAGGAATCGTGTGAACACCCTCTATTGGGCCAATCATGGATTTCCATGCCCACATCAATAATTATGATTTTTGTTTCCTCCTTAACAATTGCATAAGTAGATTGTAGACAATGATTCATTCAGATATTTCATAACCATTTCAGAACTGAAATCAGACTTCAGCATCTCTTAAAAAACAAACGCCATCTAAATTTGTAAGCCAATCCCCTTATTGCACTTTGGCGTAACGATTATTTATTCTTGTTTAACATGTTGTAACAGCTATGAGAGCCAATGGAGGTGAAGTAACGGTCTTTCAATCCCTGAATCGACCGAAAGAAGTCTACAGGAACAAAATACACGAAACTAATGCTGCTAATTAATGACTTGGCTGCCGTTTTTGCCAAATGTTCGATTGCTGAAACTTCAAAACAAGAAATCGCCCCTAACCAATAATCCGGCATTTGAACCAGATGCTATGGGCCCCTGATTTGGCGATAATAGCTCCTTTCATATGTGAAATAAAGAACCTGGTATTGATAAAAAAAAATTGTATCCAAAAGTTGATATAATGACATATATATAATATATATATATATATCATCAATCTTTCAAGTCTAGTCACTAAACTTGTTATAGAAATACAAACAATCCCATGAATAAACCATATGCTTTTTATGATGATGCAGCAGCAGCAGCCAGTTGTTTCATTTTGGCTTGCAGCACCATTCCTGCCTCATCTGCTATGCTTTTCTTCTTACTTGCCACCTGCGTAAAACCCAAAAAAATACACATAAAAAGCCCATGTCAAAAAAGTCCTCCGGAGCTTATTGAAACGATATCTTAAGTACCTTTAACTTATAAGCTAGTTTATAGCTCTTACCCAATGGTGGTCTAAAGAATTCGGTCCATGAGAATAGGGTCGTTTAGTTTCAAGAAAACTCTAATAATACACATAACATGAATATGTACATCATAAATCAAATTTCATGTCTTAGTTAATATATATAACAAAGTGTAGGTATCACAAATATCTAGATCTACTATCACAGTCTTACACTAAACAGCCATACTACAAATACACACACAAAACTTGAGATATAACAAAAAGATTTCAATAAAACAGCACTATTGCAAACAACAAATCCAGTAAGAAAATCAATTGATTGTTTAAACAACATACAATAGAACTTTTTATGCATTAGAACTAAAATCGTCAATTTGCAAGATAGTGTACATGTAAAATGGTTAGAAAAACCATTCACTCTTTTGTTGTTTTACACGAAAATGTTTTCTGGAATTAGAGGAGTAGGTGAAGAGATTCTATTTCTAGTCCAGTGTCACTAGATATACTCCAATATGTAAACAGAATGAGGGAACGGTGTGACCTATTAAATAAATATTAAGAAATATATAATAAAAAAAGATGCAAATCTTAGCATCGGTAAGTACCCATAAGGCATCAACTGAAACACATATAAGCTAATGGCATACACCATAATTAGATTCCAAATATATGGACTAAAACTAGGAACATAGCTTACACACTTAATGGAAGTGGATTTGGTAACTTATATACGAAAGCTTAGTGGCTTATAATTCCTATGGCAACACGAAACTTTACACCTCTAAGAAACCACATAATTCCCAACTTCAGCTTCATAAAAGAAGGAACAAAATCGTTTTCTAACTTTTGCATACGTTGGTCAAAGGTTAGCATGTAAGTGCCTGTTCATTTATACAGATTGCACCTGTTTTTTTATTAGGGTTGGGGTGAGAACGAGAGTTACACTGAAGCGTAAGAAGGGAACTCCACCCTTGGATGCACATTAGGATGAGATGCATCAAGATGAGGTGTACAGGATCAACTCCCTTCTAAAGCGCAATTCATGGGCGGGTATGAGATTAAAAGTGATCAAGGGTTGAGATCTCTTCTTACGCTTCTCACCTTAACTCTCCTTCTCACACGATCCTAAGCCTCTTTATTATTCATTTTAGATTTTCCTTATGTAGCATGTTTATCCTTGTTTGAGGATACAATATTATTCCAGGTCGTCCCTATCCGTTCCGTCTCAATCATGCTATTTTGGTTTACATCCTTCTTATTTTTATCTACTTAACTCTTGGCCGACGTTTATCCGATATATGCAGAGATCTTCCTTCATAACATTGATGTTCTCTTGTTTCTTTTAATTTTTGTTTTGCAGAAAATGTTTCATATCTTGTAAAGTATCCTAGATGTTATAGGTAAGACATTGGCATGCGCTACAAGCATTGAAGTAAAAGGACAAGAGCAAAAGTTATTCCATCAATTTTATGGGTGTAAATGAAAATATGTGGTATATTGCTACATCTAATTCCTAGGACATGAATGATGAAAAGTAAAAGATCTTGCTTATCATTGAATAATATGAAATGGTACATGAATAAGAAGCACTATATTTGACTAAGTACTTGCATTTAAACAACGAAAGTAGTTAAGTTGTTGCAATACTTTCAATGGCTTAATAACAATTCAATAGGTGCATGCATGCTATAACAAAACACATTATTAAAATACAAGAACTTTTAAAAGAAAACATACCTCTAAAAGTTGGTCGTAGTTTGATTTCAGCAAGTTGATTTTACGTTCACAATAATTCTTCCCTTCCTCCATTGTTTTCTATCGACACACACACAAAAATGTTAGGAGAAATTAGGAATGTAAGACAAAAGATGTTGTCTTCTAAGGCCTTTCTACAAATACGATTCAGTTAAAACGACTAGAGAAACCCCATGCTTAAAGAAGGTCTTCCACTACTTTCTTGCACAAAACCCATCATTAACTAAGCTAAGACTTGAAGAGTCAAGTAGATTATTGGTAATATTTAGTAACACGACCTTCATATCATACGTGTGAATTCTATGTAGCGCTACTTAATATTGCATGTTTAAAGATGGGTTACACTTTGATTTTGAGATCAACTAGACTACTTCAAATCTTCATACTTCATATGAACTTTGTTACAACCTTGCTTTTGAGAGGATCTTGATGAAAATCTCTATAAAATAATTATTTGTATATTCATTAACATAAGGGAGGGAAAATATTTAAATGAAGAGGGTTATTTCCATCAAAGTTGACCAAGTTAGATAAGTCAAAATATTGTTTGAAGAATAAGATTTTTACAATACTCAAACTAGCATAATAAAATAAAGACTAAAGTACATGGCTTACTACTAGAATATTCACCAGTAATTTTTTTTCATTTATGTGTGGAAATCCCAGTTCCCATTAGAACAAATTTTTCGGTCACAGAAACTATCCAGCTTCATGTATTTATTCAAAGAAGCCGTTAAGTTGATCATCTTTTTAGCACATGATTACCTTAATAAAAATGTAGATTTCACAAATATTTCTAATCTTCATCTTCTTCTTGCTTCAACTTCAAATAATAATCATATAATTAGTTCTCAATCATCATTGGTTTTTATATTTGTACTGAAAGAAGTACCCGTATTCTTCACACTCTGTACAAACAAACCTTAACCCACAAAATAGCTTTTGATCTTGAAGAGCATTAACCAATAATAGTCTAAACTCTAAACCATACTTGGTTGTTAGGTCAATGATGGAGGTAGGGTAAGGAGCAAGAGTGGAATGTGTAACTGATACTTCAAAACAAATTTGTTGACTCGTATACAAAAAGTACCAATAAAAATGTTTTAAATCATTTTTACCAGCTTTCTTTTTGTTTTTTTATACAGAATGCAGAGGGATCATTTGCTTTCATGGAATCCAAATTATTTATGGGTTAAAAGGATCTTTGTTCATGTGTTATTTGTATTTTCTCTTCAACCAAGTTGAAGAGTTTTCTTTCATGAATCATGATTTTGGTACATATATATTTTTTGTGCAAAACAACATTGTGAGTTGGCTTTTTGAGTTGATTTGCAAAAGTCTCCGAAAGTTTTGGGTTTTCTAGGTTCTTACTTTTCCAGTATTTTTGTTTTTGGATTTTGAATGTTCTAAATTTTAATTTTCTTTTCTTTGTATTATTGACTCGAAAAAAAATTAAAAAGAAGCATAAACTGTAAGCATGTTTTGAGCTTTAGTGAAGAAGAATGAACAAATTTTGTATCCTCATGTTTATTTATATTTGATTTTCGAACTCCGAAATTGAAGAAAGATGAAGAAGAGAAGAAAGAAAGAAAAGAATGTTATAATTTCCCCCCATTAAAAGTTAGGGGCTGTTTGGCAGTTGCTGAATGGTTTATTGCAGAGTGATTAAGTGGTCAGAATGATTAAGAGGCTCTTATGATATAGTGCAAAATGAAATATAATTGTTTGGTAATTGTCCAGGATGCAATTAGGGCTCTTAATGGTTAAGGGAGGTCCAAGATACAAAATGATTACGAGGGTTTTAGAACCATTTAGAGTCAGACTTATTTTTTGCCAAACAGGTTCAGAGCTGCCTCTTGATGGAACTGTTAAGAGGTAACCAAACAGCCCCTTAGCAACATTTGCGAGAAATCCAGGTTAAACCTACAACAAATGGCTACAAATACTCATCCTTTTCTCCTCCTAACCTAACTCACAATCAGGGTGAAATTTTTTCCAAAAGAAAACATCAAAATCTAGGTTAAACTTGACCATAAATGCTACAAATATTTGCAATACAAAACCAAAAAATTAGCATCGAGCTTCACTTCAGAAATCAATCCATGCCTTTCTTGTAACAATGGAGCAGTAAAAACAAGCAATTAAAAAGGCGGAATAGAAAATAAGCGTACGGACCTCAATGAAGTAACCAGTACCAACGTCAACAAGAACTTTTTCAGCATCATCGAGGGTGCCAGGAACATAGAGCGAAGCCGTTAAAGGAACTAACATTTTCTTTCCTGGAGTAAGAAATTATGAATTGAATCAACAAAAACATGAATATATACATATATATGTATATATAAAGAGATGATATGAAAATGATTTAAGACCTTGAGGTCTGACAGAGAGATCTTGAAGGGCTATGGAAGCGAGATCGAGGCGAGTGGTAGCAGTACGGATGTTATTGAGGCTGTCTTGAAGAAGATTGACTTCTAGATCGGTTTGTTCCTTTATTGCTTTCAGTTGTTCGACGCTCATCTTCTCCATCTCCGGTATCCTTCCGGCCATTGTCCCTCCTCCTCTCGACGCCATTATTCCGCCGTTAATAATTTCTCCAAAACCCTTTCTCTACCTGCTTATGCAAAACCACCTCTTCCTATTTTATTCTATTTTTTTTTTCCTGTAATAATCTATAGACTTTGTTCATGTGGTATTACACTAGAGTTTTAAAGAAAGTGTTTGAATGGGCTTATAATAGTTTCACACCAGAATAAGTCAATAAGTTGTTTAGTATTTGGTAAAAAAGTGCTTATATATGCAAAATGGTAAAATAAATCCTAATAAGTCATAAGTCATTTTTGATAAGTCAGAATGTTTTAACTTATGGAAAACTCCTTTTCACCGGTGGGGAACCGGTATAAGCTGTTTTTTTGCCCATCCAAACACTAAAATTAGCTTTTCACCGGTTCCACATCGATATAAGTTAATAAGTTGTTTTGATAAGCCCAAACAAAAATTACCATTTTACCCAGTTTTGTGCTTATTGAAAACTAGAGTTTGGCTCCGCATGTTGCGCGGCGACGAAATTTATTTTGTTAGAAAGTACGTAATTAAGTTAAGATTAAACGTAATTTGATAATAAATTTTAATATGGTGATGAAATTTATTTTGTTAAGAAATATATAACTAAGTTACAATTAAACGTAATTTGATAATAAAAATGTAATATAATAATGTGTTGTGTTTTTGATCAAATGATTTATTTTTTTTATTTTTATAAATTCATGCACATATAATCATCTAAATAGTTAGATGTGTAATCAAAATTATAAAGGTCGTATAACTAAATTTACAATACAGTCATATAATGCGAAATAAAGGAAGGGTATTTTATCAATAGTTGAACGAAATGTAATGTCAACTTACAATGAGAAACTATATAATTCAAGATATATAAAGAATAACATGTATTAGATAAAACTAAAGAACCTAAGAGTTTGTAAACTAAAAAACGCCCAACATAAGTAAAATTTAAAATCACACATACAAAAGTTGTAATGCAAACAAAATCATGATACGGATATACATAAATTTATAATTCGATCAAAATCAAGAAACGAACCTATATAAAATTCTTATCTTATATCATAAAGTATCAAACTTGAAGATTTCAAATATTAATGACATAATACGTAAAAATTATAATTTGATCCTAACCATGATACGAACATACATAAATATATAATGTGATCCATATCCATATTACAAACATACATAAAATTAAAATCTGATCAAAATCACGAAACAAATATATACATATAATTACCATTCAATTAAAATCACGACACAAACATACATAAAATTATCATTAAATCAAAATCACAATACGAAATTGATAAATAAATAATTCAATAGAAATCATAAAATAACATATATAAAAGTATTATCTTAATTAGATCATAACCCAAAAATCTTAACAACTCCGATTAAGCGAATACAATGACAAATTATATTGTTGAGAATACTCCTCAAAATTCGGACAAAGCTGGGAAAAAGCTATATATCGATAATATCAGAAGTAAAACCAAAGAGAAAATAATAAATTAAGATGAACAGAAATAATAAATTCAGATTTATAAACCTGATAGTATTTTGTCATCATTGACACGTGATTCAACTAAACTTTGAGATATAAATTCAAAGCTATTGATAAGTATTTTTTTTTATCATATCTCCTTCTAATCTTTTTATGAAAGTGAAAGTCAAAAAACGTATCTTGTACTTAGTTGATAATGGTCGGTAATTCCCCTTGCTTTCAATAATCTCAAACTTTTTTAGACAGTTCACAACACCCTGCTCAATAGATGATGAAACTTTGGGACCAAGTTTTTATGCACAGATGCATGCATTAAGTTTTCCTGTAAAAAAACTGGATAACAAATTAGAAATTTTTTAAAACAAATTATGCAATAGACAATATCATCATATCTTCTCATCGATTAGGATCATGTTTAAACTAATCAATTCTCATGTTTTCTTCGTGTTTAGACATTATCACAATCTACAAATACTAATAATAAACAAAAGCTCCTAACAAAGATTGATCTTTTAGCAACAAAAATCTAGTGAGAGAAAATGTTTTAGAATGAGAGATTGAGAGGTGACTTGTTATTAAAAAAATCTATAACATAACCAACAAAAAACAAAGCATCACTTATGCTTAAATATGATAAAATAAATGATTAATTAAAATAAATAAAGGAAAACCAATGGTTAATAACATAAAGAAAGGAAAACAAAAAAGTTAATCTACATAAATTGCAATAAAAACCAATAATTAATTAAAATAAATAATGGCAAATGAAAAGTTAATAACATAAAAAATGGTTGATTAATATAAACTAGTGTTGGGCCCGTGCGTTGCACGGTGTGATAATAACTTTTTTATTGGAGTACTAAATCGAGTTAAAATGAAGAACAATTTTTTAGTTAACGATTAATGAAATACAATGTAAAAAATGAACATATCCTAATAAGTCGTTAACTTGCATATATTTTTAATCGTTGTTATTACGATGAATTTGTGATATACCAGTAATAGTTTGTATTATATTATTTAAAACTCAAACAATATGTCCCACAACTGTATTACTATTATTGGAAAGAATATAATGCAAATTAGTTGATGCAAAACAGAATGCATTGAAAAATGAGGATATCAAGTTATAATAGTAGTTATTTTCTTAAAATATAGAATTAATATCAACTTTATAATGTCAGAAATGTGTCACTCATTTTAAAAACATCCACAATCATGAATCTTTTGAGAGGTCCGTTTTATAAACTTTTCATTCTCAATCATTGACATGTTCATGATTTAAAAATATATTGCCAAATAGCCCACTACAGATGCTTTAAGCTACTATAGTAAAATTTACCTCATGAAAATATGATTACCATCAATTCTATAAGGTGCTAAAAATGCATTATTTCCTCATCAATGTATACTTATGTCTTTCTTTCAATTTAACATCTTCTTACCAATGTAGGATAACCAAAACCAACCTCACATTTAATATTTATGATTACTCATTATATTGATGCAACATCATTCAATCCACCTATTTTATACACACCCCTTTATTCCAATATCTCAAGTTTTCACCAACATGAATGTCTAAAACTCAAACCACAATTCATTATTTAAGAATATTTAATTCTCATAGCGTCTCACTCAAAACATTTTGGCTTTCTTTATAATATATATATATATATATATATGTGTGTGTGTGTGTGTGTATGTGGGGTGGGGGGGGGGTTAAAATCAAGATTTGGGTGGATTTAACCAATACATTAGTGTAAAAAAAACGTTATGTCATATACACCAATGCATGAGTTGGGTGGATTTAACCCGTGATGAAAATGACAAAACCCAATGGGTGTTATATTGGTAAAAAATGAATATAGATGAAAAATAAGAAAACTGTGGAAGGAAAAATAATGAAATAAAATATACCTCACAATTGTCATTGTTATTTATCAATTTTATTAATTTCAAAAAATGTGATTCAAATGCAATTTGATTAAAATCAAACCTATGAACCTAGCATCCTAAGATGTCATTATAATATCTTTTGTTCTAATAAATTTTCATTTATATATATTGATGATTCATTATTACAAAATATGAAAGGTTTTTTGAAATTGATTAGAGACTTTAATTATCAAAAAATAATAAATACATAATGTAACATTTATCATCTAATATTTTAAACAAACTAATTGATTCTACATTTAAATATTCATTTATATAGTTTGATTTTAATGAAAATTAAAAAAATTAATATACATGTATATATATATATTAATAATATAATTGTAGTAACTTTTTTATTTATTTTGATTTAAAGATATTGTTTTGTAGTCGTTTTTGTACATATTATTAGACTAACTCCATTAAATTTATAAATTTTCAAATATTCGTTGTTGTAAGTTCTATAATTATATTGGTTGGTTTTAATATATATATATATATATATATATATGTATATATCAACTATTAATAATGATCAAAAAAATTATAGATTTCTTTTATACACATTGTTATATATATATATATTGTAAGAGTTTTTCTATAATTCTATAAAATTCAATTAAACTGTAAAATCACTATCAATTAATATTGATATTATTATATTCAAGTGTCATGCAAATAGAATTATATATATTAATCATATTTTCATTTATATAATGGATTTTTAAATATATTGATTATATATGTTTATTAGATATGCAAATATATAATTTGAGTTATGTGAAAAAAAAGTTTTAACACAAAAAATGAATAGTCTAATTAATTTAATGTTTGCTAATAATTATATCTATAAAAGACAAAGATTAAGAAAAACATAAATATAAATATAAATATAAATATAAATATATTATATCCAAGTCTCATGTAAATATAGATACATGTTATTATATTCAAGTATGTAAATTAATATATACATATATTGATCATATTTCATTCATATAATAAGTTTAAAATAGTATGATTATATATATATATATATATTCAATAGTTGTTATGTAAATAATAAATAGAGCCATATGAAATAAAATAATTATAAAAAATTGGGTATAATCAACGAAGATGATTAATCTTATTAATTTAACTCCGAAAACAAAAACATAAAATGTACATACTAATGAAATTTATACTTGAGTTATAAAACATTTCTAAAATATATGCATCCATATACAACTCTACTATCAAATCTATGATGAAAACAAATAAAGAAAAATTATTCACTCGTTCATTGTTATACAACCCAATAAGCCATTTATTTATGTCATCTATTCTTCAGTTCTACTCTTTATCTTTCTCGAAACCAAACTCGCAGAAATCAAATGCTGGCAAAGCTGAAAATCTAAACTCAATACAAATAACATCATTGCATGGTTTTGATTATGTAGCAAATTAAAGAAAACATGTTTTTTATTTTCCAATATAAAAGGTTAATCAAAACATAATTGATAAAAAAAAAAAACTAACCTTTTGATTGACATTGAGAAACAGAGACGAAAACGGAGTAGAAATAAAAGACATTAACCATTCATTGAACCTATCGGCGAATATACTAATAATTAGACAATGTGAGAGGTAGAAGAAAAGAAAAATACCCTATTTATAAATAGGAGGAGGATAATATTTTGGAATATGAAAGGTTTTAGAGCATCTCCAACAGCTTTTCTATAGTTTATCTAAAATAGAGAATGAAAAGCTAAAATTTCTAAAAACATTTTCTTTCAACTCCAACAGTTTTTCTATTTTAGAGAATCTATCATTACTTATATTATTAAAATATTCAATACATTTAATAAAATATTATTTCTTTCTCCTATACATTTAATTTCAATAATTTTGATTGGTTAAATATATTAAAAAATATTTTCTCTCCTAGTTTAGGGATTTTAGAGATTTCTCTATATTTAGAGATTTCTCCCAAAATCTCTAAAATAGCAAAGCATATAGCAATGCTGTTGGAGCAATTTAGAGAAAAAATCCTCACTTTTTTCTATTATAGCAAAGCTGTTGGAGATGCTCTTACAATTAAATGTAATTCATAAATAGTTAATTAATATCCATCAATGAAAAATTAGCAAAAATGTGCTTTTATTTAAAAAATTCAAAATTATGAAAAAGTAGGAATATGTAAACCGAGAACTCTCATCATGCCAGCTAAACTACCCCACATCTTGTTTTTATATAAATATATATATATATATATATATATATATATTACAATAGGTGTGTAAATTTACTAAAAAAACCCTCATTTTTAATGATGACATAAACCAATTGCAAAGTAATAGGTATGAAGAATTACCAAAATAACCCTGTCTCATATTAAAACACATACTTGCATAAAAGAACATAAATGTCTTTTAACATAGTGATAATTTAAATTTAAAAAAAGCGAAAATTTAAGAAATTTTCTAAGGATGTCACGTCATCGGCTTGTGATTCTGCTTTATATATATAGATATAGATTAATGTCTAGAATATTTTTTATGCTGATATCATTCAATCCTCTTGCCAACAAACAATGAAAACAAAGAAGATACTCCAGCAAACCATGAAAATAAATAATGAAAGAGAACATATTTCCAGCAGTGATATCAAACACAAAATCAAAGAAACGTCAAACCTATTTGAATCTGTGACGATTTTTGAGGAATGCTAAACCCAAATCGTGAAATACCAAACATATATTTTTGAGGAAAAGGGTGTGTCACCTGTTTGAATCGATCCGTATGAAGAGAAACGAACTAATCAAAATCGGGAGTGAGGGAGATAATCATGGAGTGAATCGAGAGGTATGAGATGGTAAAAAAAAATCAAGAGTCAAGAATGGAGAATGGAGATGGGGAAAAAGGGCAAAGTGGGAAAAAGATGGGTCTGAATGGAATGGGGGTTGATTTGGGATTGAGCGAATCAGACCATATTTAATGATTCAGACCTTTTAAAAAAACAACCAAACAACATTACGTTTGACCGATTTAGATGTTTATCTCTGAATAACATCATTAAGAGGTAAACAAACACACCCAAGGCATTGTTTGACAAAAATAAGGTATCTTATAAGCTACCTTATAAGTTACCTTATTTTTAGTGTATTTGTTTGGATGACCATAAGGTAGTTTATAAGCTATCTTATAAGGTAGCTTATTGATAAGGTATTAAGGCATTGTTTGACAAAAATAAGGTGACTTATAAGTCACCTTATAAGCTACCTTATTTTCTAGGTACATGTTTGGCAAACTAACTTATGACTTATAAGTTAACTTATTAGTGACTTATTGAACTTTTTATCATTTTCTTCCGATTAATATTAATTATTATTATTTTGAAACTACTTTTTGGTCATTTTACATGTTTATAAGCTACTTTTTGCCAAACGTGACTTATTCATCAGCTACCTTATAAGTCATCAACTACCTTATAAGTCATAAGTTACCTTATTAGTCATAAGTTACCTTCTCAGTTATAAGCTACCTTATCAGCTACCTTTGCCAAACAAAAGTACGGTTTTGAAAAGTCAAGGAACTTTTTTGTTTTTTTCTTCCAAAAATACCCTTGTTATTTTACACAAATGACAAATTTATCCACTCCCTTTTTAAACCAAAACCCACGTACAAATTTATCCACTCCCTTCCTGGCTGCAATATACCACAATACCACTAACCCAAATTTCTATATAAACCTAAACCATCAAGTAATTTCACCATATCACAAATCATAATTAATCAATGATTTTCCACTTACAAACACTTGGGTTCCCCACAAACTGCATAATTCACAAGAATTGGAGCTGATGGACGCCATAAAAGCATGTTTTTTTCTTCCTTTTATGTTTCAATATGCCCGTTTTCAATTATTAATACACTCATCAAAACAAACAAAATCCTTTTGTATTTAACCCATAAATAGAATCCTAAAAAGTTCATTTACCACTCCTCATCCATAAACCTCCATTTTCTTGAAAATAAAAATAAAGAAATAAACAAAAATGGATTTACTTAATTATGAGTTTGTTTTAGTTATAATATTATAATGTTAAAAACATATCAATGGTTTATTTAATTATATAATGTTACAATACGTTAGTGGTTTATTTTAATTATATAATTTTAGAATTAAGTAATTTTAATAATTGTTTGTTTAAGTTATATAATGTTAGAACTGGGTAATTTTTAAACATGTACTTTTTGGTCATTTTACATTTGTCAACTAGCTTATCAGTTAGTTTTTGCCAAACGTATCTTATTCATTAGCTACATTATAAGTCATCAGCTACCTTATAAGTCATAAGTTACCTTATCAATTATAAGCTACCTTTGCCAAACTTAGCCTAATTGAGCAGAGGGGTTAATCAGGCTACACTACCTTCCTAAGTGACAATTCTTCAATTTATAGAGGAGTCAAAAAGTTAAAAAATAAGAAAGATTCTGAACATGATTCGCAAGTATAGATAGTGTGCATCGGGCGGATCGGATGGGTTCGGGTGGACGAAACAAAAACCTGATCAGATTTCGGATATGAAAACCAAGACCTGAATTTTAGGTTTCGGATTTCAGATTGTTTCGGGTTCGGGTATAATTATAATGCAATATATATATATATTTAATCGATTTTGAGGATTAATACAATCGATTGAGAGAAGAAATCAATAGTAAGTTTAGAAATTAGAATATATATCGACCAACTATAATTTAAGATTTTCAAAACTTAATTAGATAAATAAATATATTCATATAATATATAAAATATATTATATATTATATATATATTTCGGACGGGTCGAGTGGCCAAAGATCAAACCCAACTCGAATCCAAATATCCCTCCAAAAGTCGGGTTTCGGATTTTCGATTTTTGGGGTATTCTGGTTTTACACAAACACCTTATTTTCGGTTAGGATTCGGGTCTGGATTTCGGACTATTTAGGTTTTGCACACCCCTAAGTACAAGCACCAAATCCGCAATTTTTTCGTACATACGCAATTAATGGTTTGGAGGACATGTTTAAATAATTTTACAATTTTGGCCCCTACACTTGCGGAGTTTGTTCAGATTCAGAAACTTCTTTTCTTTTTTTACTTTTTGATCCCTCCGTAAATTGAGGAGCTACCACTTACGGAGGTAGTGACGCTAGGAGGCCAATTTTCAAATACGAAATGGCTATTTTGGTCAATTTCCCCACTTTCTAACCACCTTATCCAGTGACAGACCTAGGATTTGTACTGAACGGGTGCACCTTAAAGGTGGACAATATCACTATTTGACCCTTGAAAAAAGTCAACTTGTTTTGGCCTGGGGAAAGTCAATTGTGTCAATTTAGGGAATAAAATACATTTTTTCTAATGAAATCGACCTTTTGAGCAAGATGCAAGTAGGGGTGGCAATTCTCGACATGACACGAACCCAACACGAAAATAAAGGGGTTTGGGTTGAACTTTCTGACCCGTCAACCCGTTATTAAATGTGTCGTGTTCGGGTTGACACATACGGGTTGCTGGTTGACCCGCCTACCCGCCAAAAATGATATTTTGTAAAAAGTTAATTTTAATTCCAAATTTTATAAAATAATATTTGTATTAGTATTTGAACTTGGTTGCAATACTAGTATATGAATTTGTACGTTTGAACTTGGTTGTATTATTATATAAACCCATTTATGACCCACCAACCTGCCAATTGGCCTGCAAACCTGTTTATGACCCGCCAACCCGAGCATGTACAGGTTAGGGTTGAACATTTCCATACGATTAGTTAAACGGGTCGTGTTTGGGTTGAGCCTTTCTGACCCGCCAACCCGAACACGACACGATTGTCACCCCCAGATGCAAGACCACGTCTTACATCAGACATATGTTTAGCCGAATTCCTGCAGAGACATTTTCGATTTTTTTGTTGATTTTGTAAAATTTTCCAATTTAGGTTTGTTTTTTTAAGTATATAATATTTATATATGGCAAATGGAACAAATAAACTTAAATACCTTCTTCATCTTTGGTAAGGTTTGAACCCCCGACCTCTTAAAAGATCAAAGACTTACATATCGTTAGACCAAAGACCATTTGATGACTTGCTTATTGCTATTCTTTACTCTCTTTTGTTAGATTTCTAATTTGTTATTCTTATACATCTAGTATTTAATAAGATGTTTTCAAATTAATATAACACAAGGATTTGATTAAATGAGGATTTACCAAACAAATTAAAACAAAAAAAGTACAAGTAGATTTGAGAAATTTAATATTAAAATTAACAGATTTAGGGTTAATCAGATTTAAGAAAAATCAGTTAAATAAATCAATAATAAAATTAAAGTGTATTAGGGTAAGACTAGAACTTAGGACAAATAAAGGCAAATATACAATTTAGAGTCTAAGTTTTGGTCGACAACAATAATCAAATCAATAACAAGATGATAATCAAAAGTTTAAAACAATCAAAACAATAGTTAGATGTTTTGTAACAAGTATCTATCAATAAAAAAAATTACCATTATAAACTTTTATATAATTAGATCTTAAGTGTAATACAATTGTTTATAATTACAATGACTAAGATATTATAAATTCCATTTCATTACATTTTCTCAAAAAGAACCACCACTGATCTGAACCGTTGTCTGAACTACAACCAACCACCACCATTATTAAAGGGGAATTTTGGTCATTTATTTTTTTATTATTTTAATTCCGAAACTAAATTCTACCAACCAAGCATACAGATTTCAAATCACTTAACTGGTTTTATTCCAACCAAACGTGCGATAAAATTCCAATCGAACTCCTTCAAAATCAAACTAATTTAACATATACAATTACTTTAGAAAACATTCTAGGAAAAAAACGTCAGGTGTTGGAATCTGAAGGAATTGGAATGGTCAATTCCATTCTCGTGTTTGCTTCATTCTTTGAGTTTTGGTAAGGAATCAAATTGCACATATGGTGGAATGTAAATTCTTTGGATTTTAGCAAGTAATTTCAATTCCTTCATACCATCTTTTAAGAAAAAAAAACTATTTTATGCTTATATTTACTCCATTGCATTTCATGGATGTCACCACCGTCGTCGTCGCCACCCCGTGGTCTCCATCACTACCATTGTCGCCCACCGCTACTGCCGCCATGGTCTCCATCACGAACATTATTGCCCACCTCCATCACTGTCCTTACCACCATCACCTTCACCCCCACTATCAGCACCACAGTCATCGCTACCCCATCCACTACCGTTGTCGCCATTGCCACCACTACCGCCATCGTTACCATCATTACAATAGTCACCTTCACCCCTACCATCATCACCACCCTACCATTATCATTGTCAATGCCACGGGTACTACTACCACCATTACTACCATCTACACCATCAATACTACTACTGCCTCCACCCCACCACCACTATTCTACTCAACGAACCAAACAGACAAAATCAAATTCTTTTGATAGACTTCATTCCAATTCCTGCCAACTAAATGCATGGTCAAACATGATTGAATTTCATTCTAATACTTTCAATATTCCACTTTTAATAGATTCCATTCTTTAAACTAAATGCCACCTTATTTTTTTGCTAAACACTCTTAGCCTTTAAACTATTCAAACATTGCCTCTTGATGGAATTGTTAAGTGATAAACTAACACACCCTAAACAATCTTTTCCGGTTAAAAATTGCTACTTTCTTCCTCTACTTTTTGAAATTATGATTTTTGTTTCTATGGTTTATATATTTTTTTTGCAATGTTCGTCCTTCAAACTAACTAAAAATTACGCTCTTTTCCGGTTTTTGGGATGTTACAGGCATAACAAACAACGAAAAAAAACTAGTTTTTTGAGAGTTTCTCAATTTCCCGAACCCTAATTATTGTTACCACCCAAGTAAGACCTAGTTTCTTATAAGAAATTGTCAAATTTATTTCTTTAAAAAAAGTTATGCAAATGAAACCCAATACTTTGTTTCAAATATGGTAGTATATGTTATGCCATATGCCCACACACTTATATACATGGTACACCATGTTCCTTTTCCCTATACATAGAGGCACAGGTGGATCTAGAGTTGCACATGGGTTGGGTTGGCCGAGTGGTAGGCATTTGAACAACCCAACCCAATGTTTGAGGTATAAAAAATCTCAATCCAACCAACCCAAACAAAACTACAACCCAAGTTAACCTAAATCGTACGAGTTGGGTTGGCTTGAAACTTTGGTAAATCATTTTATAATCTAGCTAAACATTTGTGTTTAAACGACGTAAAATCAAAATAACAACATAACAAACTCAAAAAAGGTAAAGGTTCATGCAAAGAAGAAAGTAAATTACTGTTGAAATTGTAATATAATTTTAAATATAGATGATCACGGGTTGGTCTAATATCTAATATACATATATTAATTAATCAAAGACTTAACAAGAATATTAAATCCATAGTATAGAATGGCATCGGGTTGGGTTGAGTTCAAATTACATACCCTAACCCAATTCCAACCAAATAGATGCGGTTTGACCTAATTTTTTTGTCAACTATGTGTTAGGTTACCTCAGGTTGAATCTTTTTGGATTTTTTCTGGTTGGGTTGATCGGATCTTTTAGAACCCATAGGTGGATCTAGCTTTGCTCCTACCAACACAAATGTTGCAATATGGTGTTTACAGTCCTTAATAGTGCCATGTTTTTGTTTTGTAGTATGGTACGATACTTGATGAGTGTTTTGGATCCATTGTGGAGGTATAATGCTCCTTTTGTATTGGTGTATCTATATGTGCTTTTTTGAAAGGTTGTGGATCTCTACTTCTTTGAAGTTTGCAAACAATTTTCACCATCATGATAATGAAGCTTTGTCAAACAGTCGATGATAAATTGACTACCATTGGATAAATAAACGATACGTACATCACTATATATATCGTCCTGTTAAGATATTATGTAATCAATTATAGGAGAAACTTATGGGATTATGGGTTAAATTAGAAAAAGTTTGTTGTCATATTTAGGTGTGTTTCCTTTCATGATAGCTCATTCCTTATATGACAACCCATGGTTTGTAATATATATATATATATATATATATGTTTCCTACGTATGAATAAACAAAGCAACTTAAGCCTAAATTATTTTCATGGTATCAAAGCCACACCAACAAAGATACGTGAATCAAAGCGATGACGGGTGAAGAAGACCCGCCACCACCACCGTCACACAAAATCGACATCACTTCACCATTCTTTCTTGGCCCTCAGGATTGTCCGGGTGACTTCATTACTCCCGCCCGATTTAATGGCGAAAACTATGACGAATGGGCAGAAGCAATCGAAACTGCTCTTCAAGCACGATATGAAAGTTTGGTTTTCTCGATGGCACCATCAGATCACCTGAACCTCCTTGCATGCAGGCCGACTGGTCTACTATCCACGCTATTGTAGTCTCGTGGATCATGAATACGATCACCTCCGAGGTAAAAAGTACTCTCTCAAAATATGAAGATACAAAACGTTTGTGGGAGACTCTCAAAGAACGTTTTGCTCTCGTTAATGCTCCTCGGATTCAACAATTGAAATCCGCTATCGCTCGTTGCGAACATACCAGAACCATGACTGTCGCTGCCTATTACGGCAAACTAACTGCTTCGTGGGAAAAATTACATACCCATGAACCCTTGATTACTTTCTCTTGTTGTACGAAATGTACCGCAATGCGTGATCATGAACTTCGTCGTCAAAATGATATGCTTCATGAATTTCTGATGGGTTTGTATAGTGAATATTATGGTCAGATACGATCTAATATTCTTTCTCAAGATTCGCTGCCCTCTCTTAATCAGGCTTACCAATTGATTGTCCTAGATGAACATGTTCGAAATGCCTATACTACGGCTGAAGAGAAGCCCGAAGTGGTTGGTTTTGCTATACGTTCAAGTGGACGAGGAAAGGGAAAACTCGATCGGCCCGATAAATCAAGATTCTACTGCACTCACTCTAAGAAAACAGGTCACGAAATCACTCATTGCTTTGAAAAAGTCGGGTATCCTGATTGGTGGGAGGTCCGTGTGAAGTCCGACGGTGGGACAAGTCGTGGAAGGTCTCAATCATCTTCCTTGGCATCAATAGGCAGGCCGTGGTCGAGGGGGGAGCAACAACAACGTTCGTGCCAATGCAGCAGTTGCATTTATTGAAACTCCCAAAGTAACCTCTACTCAAGTGTTTTCTGCAGATCAGTAGAAAGTTCTTGCAAGCATGTTCGGTAACATGACTCTTTCAAACGACCATTTGAGTGGTAAGATTAATGGTAAATCATGGATTATTGACATTGGTGCATACAATCATGTAATAGGAAATATTTCTCTCTTATCTAATGTAAAACATATTTCGTGTCTTGTTGGTCTTCCGAACGGGAAGAAGGTTGAAGCAACCAAAGAGGGTTCAGTACGAGTTTCAGATACAATAACCTTCAATCACGTTCTTTATGTTCCTCGATTAAATTGCAACTTACTTTCAGTGCCACAATTGTGTAATGATTTGAAAGGCATTGTCACTTTTACTTCTGATATGTGTATTATACAGGACCAAACGAGGAAGCTGATTGGAACGGAAAGTAAGCAAGATGGACTCTATTACTACAGGGAGCCAAGCTCAATCATGGCTGTTGCGGTTAATGGTGAAACTTCCTATTTGGCACTCTAGCATAATAGAATGGGACACCCTTCTGAAACAGTAGTGAAGTTTCTTCCTCCTGTTCATAATAGTATAGGTCATTTGAATAAGGCATGTGAAGCATGTTTTCGTGCCAAACATCATAGCGATCAATTTTCTTTAAGTGACAATAAATCTAGTCGAATTTTTGAGTTAATTCATATCGATGTATGGGTCCTTATAAACCTAAATCCTTTTGTGGTGCTCGGTATTTTCTTACTATTGTGGATGACTTTTCTTGAGTTGTGTGGGTTTATCTGATGGTAGATAAAACAAAAGGTTTTCAAATGTTTATGACTTTCGTTGGCATGGTTGAACGTCAATTCTCTCAAACCATAAAAATAGTACGAAGTGATAACGACAGGGAATTCAATTGTTTGCTTAATTATTTCTCTGCTTCTGGTATTTTATTTCAAACCACATGTGTCGGAACCCCACAACAAAATGGGAGAGTCGAGAGGAAACACCAACATCTCTTAAATAGTGCTTGTGCCTTAATATTTCAAGCAAAATTACCAATCTATTTTTGGGGAGAAAGTGTTTTGGCCGCTGCACATTTGATAAATCGAACTCCTTCTAGTGTTCTTGATAATCTCACCCCTTTTGAAATATTGTTTGGGCATGCTCCATCTTACGATGCTATTCGTGTATTCGGTTCCTTATGTTTTGCTCACAATCAAAAGACTAAGGGAGATAAATTTGATAGTCGTAGTCGCAAGTGTATTTTTGTCGGGTATCCTTTTGGCAAGAAGGGGTGGAGACTTTTTGACCTTGACCAAAATGAATTCTTTATTTCACGGGACGCGAATTTTTTTGAAGAAACCTTTCTATTCGTTGATAGAAAAGCTAGCAATATTTAACCCACCACCAAGTTTGAGTTAGATGTAGAGGTTGATTTGGACTATGATGAATTTTTGGATAACCATGAAGTTCCAGTCGACTCCAAAGTTGATGTGCCCCAACAAGTTGAGCCATCTGTTGCGGATCCACAAGTTACGGGTTTGGAGGCACTTGAAACCACAATCGATCCTCTTCTATTCCCGCAAGACTCGATCTCGACTACAACTTCTGGGTCTAACGACAATACCACAAATGGCATTGATACGGTTGAAAATAGCCTAATGAAATTTTTGGTCGTGGCAAGAGAGCTAAATTACCTTCGGTGTTTCTACGAGACTTTGTTACTCACAACGTAGTAAAAAAGAGTCCATCTCATAATGCTACTTCTCCTCCACAGCTAACCTCAAGTACTCCGTTTCCTATAGCTCACTATATAAAATGTGACCACTTTTCTGCGCCATATCAACGGTTTCTTGCAGCAGTAATTACCGGAGATGAACCTCGGTCATTTAAGGAGGCCATAAAGGATGTCGGATGGAAGAGAGAAATGCAAGAGGAGATCAAAGCATTGGAAGACAATGGTACTTGGACCCTCGAATCTCTTCCTCCCGACAAACGTGCATTAGGAAATCAATGGGTTTATCGACGTAAATATCACTCTTCAGGTGCTCTTGAAAGATTAAAAGCTAGACTCGTGGTTTTCGGCAATCATCAGACTGAAGGAATGGATTAAAATGAGACTTTTGCTCCGGTCGCAAAAATGACAACTATTCGAGCGTTTTTAGCCATTGCTGCTTCGAAAATTTGGGATCTTCACCAGATGGATGTGCACAATGCCCTCCTCCATGGAGATCTTGATGAGGAGGTTTACATGAAGTTACCTCTTGGATTCGAATTGCCAAATCCCAACTTGGTTTGCCGCCTAAGGAAATCTTTATACGGCTTGCAACAAGCACCCCGTTGTTGGTTTGCAAAATTGGTCACGGCATTAAAGGGGTATGGTTTTCTTCAATCGTATTCCGATTACTCTATGTTTACTTACACCAAGAACGGCGTACAACTTAATGTCTTAGTTTACGTTGACGATTTAATTATTTCAAGCAACAATTCTGGTGCATTACGAGCATTTAAAGCCTATCTCAGTGACTGTTTTCGAATGAAATATTTGGGTCCGCTTAAATATTTTCTTGGCATTGAGGTAGCAAGAAGTGCTTCTGGACTATTTCTATGTCAATGTAAGTACACTCTCGATATCATTACAGAGGTCGGTCTTCTAGGGGCCAAATAGGCAGCCTTTCCAATTGAACAGAATCATAAGTTGGGTCTAGCTACAGGATCTAAACTTCAAGATCCAGAGTCGTATCGACGTCTTGTTGGTCGTCTTGTGTACTTGTCTATCACTCGACCAGATTTGGCGTATTCTATACATATTTTATCTCAATTCATGCAAGAGCCTAGACAAGAGCATTGGGAGGCGGCTTTGCGAGTTGTAAGGTAATTAAAAGGCACACCAGGTCAAGGAATTCTATTGCGTACGGACAACGACTTGTCTTTACAAGGGTGGTGCGACTCAGACTGGGCCGCATGTCCTCTACACGCAGGTCCTTAACGGGATGGCTCGTTTTTCTTGGACAAACCCCTATTTCATGGAAAACAAAGAAGCAACACACCGTCTCTAGGTCGTCTACTAAGGCAGAATACCACTCAATGGCGGCCATCACTTGTGAGCTTAAGTGGCTTAAAGGCTTGATGTTGAGTTAAGGAGTTCACCATCCTAAAGCTATTCCACTATTTTGTGATAGTCAATCGGCTCTACATATTGCTCAGAATCTGGTGAGTGATGAACGAACAAAACATATTGAGGTAGATTGTCACTTCGTTCGCGATGCTATTACAGACGGCCTTATTGCCCCCTCGTATGTCTATACGTCTGATCAATTGGCAAATATATTTACCAAAGCTCTCAGCAAAAATCAATTCGATTTTCTTGTTAGCAAGTTGGGCATCTCGAATCCCTATGCTCCAACTTGAGGAGTGGGGGGGGGTGTTAAGATATTATGTAATCGATTATAGAAGAAACTTATGGGACTATGGGTTAAATTAGAAAAGGTTTGTTGTCATGTTTAGGTGTGTTTCCTTTCATGATAGCTCATTCCTTATATGACAACCCATGGTTTGTAATATATATATATATATATATATATATATATATATATGTTTCCTACGTATGAATAAAGAAAGCAACTTAAGCCTAAATTATTTTCACGTCCTTTTGACAATATCGTAAAATATGTTGTCGCTGGACCATAATTACATCATAAAACCTCAAAACCAAATGCGGTGACTCTGGGCTTCCCGCGAAGCGGGTAGTCGCCCTGGGATTAGTTGGCTCGCATAGCGGGTTGGATATTCAGGTTAATCAACAAAAAAAACCCTCAAACCCAATGACTGGGAATTCATGCTTAACTGATTAGAAATAACTAATTCAAGGTTTGATGTAGTTAGTACGACCTCAATCGTCGCCCGATATATATATATATATATATATATATTACTATACATGTCATATGCGATAAACAAACAACACACACATATATACATGATATGTTGTTAATTGCAACGTCAATGTTCGAAAAAGCTCGTTGCAACAGTTGTCATGGCACGTCTTGGCTCAAAACTTGTGTCTAACGCCATGTTATGTCTAAGGCACGCTATGGCGTAATGCACGGTTTTTGTAACACGATATTTGATTTTACTTATCTTTTTAACGTTTTATTTGTCAGTTTTTTATAATAATGTAATTCTAAATTGCTTAGTATCATAAATTTATTGAGTAATAGTAGAAAACATATGTTTATGTTTTAAGTTTATATATGATATAGAGATTTTTCCGCCATAAATCACGCCTTAAAAACGTTGTCACCTCGTCGTAGCTTTTAAGGCTTGAGGCTTGACCTCGCCGTCACGCATGTCTCACGCTATTTAGAACCTTGTCTGTAATAGCGGCGAACCGGAACCGAACCGGCACCGGCACCGGCACCGGCACCGGCACCGGTATTGTCCAGCCGGTCTGGTTTTCGGTCCTTCAAATCCTCCATTTTCGGTTCCGGTTCCAAACTGGTTCGGTGCCAATTTTTCGGGTAATTAACCGGGACCGGCCCGGAAGTTTAAGTAACAAAATAATATAAATTATATCGTTATAATTTAAGGTAATTATTACTTCGTTTTTTAGTCTTTCATAGTTTGTTTATAAATTAATGTCGCTATAATTTAATTTTGTTGTCGTTAGACATATTGGCGATACAAATTTCAATCATGGCGTCCGAGTCCGTGTTTAGCACTAGTGGTAATGTTTTAAATGAGTATCGGACTAGTTTGTCAACGTTGATAGTTGAAGCTTTGTTGTGCACCCAAGATCGGGTTAGAAATTCTAGAAAGCCGATAATACACGAAATCGATGACATCTTGAAGGACGATGATATAGCTTTGGGTATTTTTTTTCCAGTTTTTGTTCTATTTTGAAACGAGTGTTATTTTTTATTAAATACGAACAATCTTTTCGGTTTTGTGTTTATATAGAGATTGCACAAACTTTAAACAAAGTAGATGACAATGCAATGCGGAAGAGGGCAATGGAAATTTAGAGTATGATTTTTATAGAAAATGGATTAACAATCGGTTCCAACCGGTTTTTTGACCGGAAAACCCGGACCGGGACTGGGACCGGCACCGGTATTGCCTATATGGTCCGGTTTTCGGTTCCAAGAATATTTTATTTCCGGTTCCGGTTCCAATCCGGTTCGGTGCCGGTTCGGTTCGGTTCGGGGTCAATGCTCACCCCTAGGTAGTAGGAAGAAGTAGGCATGGGAATGAGACCCACCCTATTATGGAACTCGATATATCGGTCCTGACAGGGACGTGAATTCCCCGTAAAACCAGGGATGCATAAGGGGATCTCCGGAAGTTAAAAACCAGGGATCGGGGATGCGGCGAGGATCTCCGAAAGTTAAAAACTAGGGATCGGGGATGCGGATGAGGATCTCCGAAAGTAAAAAACCAGGGATGGGGTCCGGGATGGGGACAGGGCGGGGTAACGTAGTCCCCGCCCCGCCCCGCCCCGTCCCGTCCCCTCCCCGAATATTAAATATATTGTTTTTGTTATTAAATATAATATTTATAAAGAATTAGATGTAATATCTTTTAAATTTATAAATATTTGATTGTAGTGAAATCTTGCAGAAGAGGATAGCAAGTTACAAATTATAGTTTGTAATATTTTGACATTTTTTCTTATATACATTTTTTTGAGTTGTCGTCCTTTCTAGATAAAAAGACGTTGAAAGGCGAAAATGTTTGATCAAACAATTACGTATGATGTTGTGCTTTTATTCGCATATAAATATTTGATACTCTATAATAGCAAATTTTAAAATTATGTGAGATTTAAACATGTAATATTATTGATCGAGTGTTTTGTTTAACATATTTGATTTAAAACATCTTTAATTTAACGGAAAAGGGAATATGATCATATTCCCCAGTGGGGATGGAAACAAGGACATGGGTGGAGATTGGAATCGGGAACATGGATGGGGATTGGGATCTCCGTCCCATTCCCTTGCCTATGAACAAACTAGAAGTAGACTCGAAAGGTGTAGGGGCCAACATAAAAAATCCAAGTAAAATATATTTGTTTTATAAAATTAAAACTGTTAAATGGCAACATAAAAAACAGGGGGGCCGTAGCCCCTCTTTTGATCCACCACTGGTCTTTGCAATTTTGAAATTACAAGATATCATTAATTGTGGTTTGTAAAAACATCTGGATTCGGTTCCTCTCTCTAACGGCCGTTGAAAATTCCGCTAAATGAGAGACATTTTCATCCTTTTATCGATTTTTTATTTGTCTTTTATCCAATCAAAAACTACAAAGACTAAAATTCTAAAATCAAATTTGATTGGAAAAAAGATAACAAATCGATAAAATGATGAAAAACATCTTATTTAATAGAAGTTTTTAACGCCCGTTAGAGGGAGAGATTGTCCGAACGTTTTTACAAATCATAATGATCATCTTGGATGAAACCGTAAGATAAATATGTTATTTTAAACAAACCACATGACCAAATTTATAGTTTACTCTGATAACTATTTTTTTTGAAAAGCAAATATGTGTATATATATATATAAAGAAACCACCAGCAAGTATAAAGAACACCACATTTACAATTAAAACCCAACCCCCACCTAACAACAACCCAAATCAAAGTAAATCCCCCTAAGAAGCAGTACCCAAAAAACAACATACACCAAAAAACTGAACAACCTTACAGTAAACATAAAAGAAAGCAAGCGAAGACTCTGTTGATTACCAGGGGTAAGCTCCCGAGTCTTCACCGATTATCCGAAGTTGTTGTTCTCGATCGTCGACTTTTTCGCATCCTTTTTTCACCCGTCAGTCGCGCCTCCAACAACCCCATCCTTTCCAATTGAACTTTCAGTCACTCTGCGCGTCTGCTGGGTCCACCAGCCATTGAACCCAGTTTAGATTTCTTCCAATTCTACGGTTATTGATGTCAAAGGTTTTCCGTTGAAATTCGAAAATAAGGTCTGTTATCTTTCTCCTGTCATTCTCGAAAATCAATCTGTTCCGCTGAATCCATATTAGATATGCTACACACATCACAGTCTCCTCCCATAGCGGCGGTTGATTAGTTTCCCCGAGCAGATCTTCCAACGATGCGATCCTTTCTTTATCGATCTTTCACCACCTGCAAATTTTTTCCATACCTTGTTGACATTTTCGCATTGAACCAAAGCATGGGCAACAATCTCTATTTCTTTCCCACAGCCTGAACATAAAGTTGATGGTACATCCAGCCCTAGTCTATCCAGATTTACCTTACCTGGTAGTCGATCTAATCTGGCCCTCCACATGAACACATTTATTTCTATGGCACCCCCTTTACCCATTTAGTCTCTACCACTTGTTCATCCCTCCCGGCCATGCCTTCCCCAAGAGACCCCAATTAGCGGCTTGCAAGCTTCCCACCTCTAACCCACCAAATTTGAAGCCTTTAATAACCCTATCCCATTTTACCCAAGCCATACCTTTTTTTTCCTCACCACTCCCCCCCCCCCCCCCCCCCCCCCCCCCCAAAAAAAAAAAAGAAAGATTTCCTCACGCTCTCTATCTCTTTGATCACTCCTCTCGGGGCGTGAAAAAGCAAAAAAAAAAATACAACGATACACTACCAAAGATAGATTTTACCAAAGTGAGTCTTCCTCCGGACGAAATTAGACGAGCTTTCCAATTTGATAGCTTATTCTTCATTTTTTGTATCACCACATTCCAATTTTCAGCTTTGTTCATTTTTGCACCCACCGGGTACGCCAAGATACATAAAAGGTGTTGTTCCGAAACCGCAACCGATGCCTCTAGCGCACGCCCTCACTTCTTCCTCTCCCACTGCCACACCATAGATCTTACTATTTGATATGTTTATCTTTAAACCCGACGCTACGTGAAAGCAATTAAGAATCTTCATAAGATTCTTTAGATTCCTCGTACTCCACTTACCAAAGAAAATCACATCATCGGCATATTGTAAGTGAGTAACGTCCACTTTCTCCTTGCCAACCTCCACCCCTTCAATCAATTTTTTCTCTTTAGCTTCACTCATAATTGTGTTTAATCCCTCCGTCACTATTAAAAATAAAAATGGAGCTAACGGATATCCTTGTCTAAGACCTCTTTGCATTTTAAACTCCTTTGTTGGAGATCCATTGACCAAGACCGAAACCGTCGACGACTCTAAACACGAACGTATCCAACCGACCCATTTTTTTCCCAAACCCCATCTTTTCCAACAAGTCCAACAAAAAAACCCACTCCACATTATCATACGCTTTCTCAAGATCTACCTTTAGAATCAACGATTTTTTCTTTATTCTTCGAATATCTTCCACCACCTCGTTTGCTATCAGGATGCCATCTAGAATATTCCTTCCATTTATAAATGCCGATTGTGTGTTCTCGATCAGCCCCCCTATCACCTTTTTTAGTCTCTCAGCAAGAATCTTGGCCACAATTTTATAAAATATCCCGATCAAGCAAATCGGTCTAAATTCATTGAGGCCGATAGGATTTTGAATTTTCGGGATAAGAGTTATGAACGATGCATTGCAACCGATATTCATTTTTTCCGACTCCCAAAAGTAAGTTACTTCCTTCACTAAATCTTCTTTTACTAATTCCCAAAACTTTTTTTATGAATGTGATTGTCACCCCTTTCGGTCCTGGTGATTTGTTATTGCCACACATTTTCACCTCTTCTAAAATCTCCTCTTCCGTGAATCTTGTTTCTAAGTCTTCTGCTTCTTCTACGGATATTCTCTTTATTTTTTGACTTATGAGTTTCGGTCTTTCCGTTTTTTCCGACTTAAATTTGTTTTTGAAAAGTCAAATACCCCCTCCTTGATCTTCTCCGGTTCTTCCGTCCATTGAGCATTAATATTTAAGCTTCGAATCCCATTCTTTCTCTTTTTTTTTTCTAATTGCCGCGTGAAAGTATCTTGAGTTTTCGTCACCTTCCTCCATGCATTTTATTTTAGCTTTTTACCTTGCTTTATCCATTTTTCTCTTTTCCGCTCCTAGCCAATTCTTTCAAGCTTTCCTCCACCGCTTGAGTTCGCTTTCATCCAAATTTCGGCTTTCCGCTATCCCTTCTAGTTTCTTCGCATCCTCCTTGTTTTTCTCTATAACCCTGTCCAGTCTTTTGAATCTTTCACTGCTCGCCTTCTTTAACGCTAATTTTACATTTTTTAATTTATCTTTGAAAATACAGTCTTGCGTGTTTGATGTTACTCTCTTGTTCCACGCCTCTTTGATTATTTCTCCAATTCCTTCCTCTTCTAACCAAGTGTCGAAGATTTTAAACGGTTTAGGCCCGAAACTACCTTTATTGTCATATAGGACAATGGGGTAGTGGTCAGACCATTTCCTTTCCAAAGTCTTAACTCCCAGATTCCTCCATGAAAGGCCGAATTCATTTGAAACTAGAAAACGATCCAGTTTACTAAATTTTCTTCCGTCGTCACTGATCCTCGTGAATTATTATTGTGTGAAATAATGTTTATTAGTTTTTTATATGTTTTTCCAATTTTTTATATTCATATTATTGACGTTCAAAATGACATATAAGTCCAACAAAAGAAAAGTCATATTAATCGCTATCGATGTATAATATTAATGTAGTTTTTAATTTACAGAGTTTGATAAAATAAAAGGAACACTACTAGAAAATTGAGTATTTTCAACGGAAAATGTCGTTGAAAATTTTCTACGAATTTTAAAGGATTATTGACAGAACATAAATTTTCAACTAACTTTCAACGAATTTCCGTTGAAAATCTCTCACAAAATTATATGCATTTTCAACCAAAAAAATTTCAATAGAATGTCTCGTCAAAAAAATTTTGGTTGAAAATGCGTTTTGTGAGAGATTTTCAACGGAAATTCGTAGAAAAATTATGTTTTCTCAATAATCCCTTTAAAATTCGTAAAAAAAATTCAACGACATTTTCCGTTGAAAATTGTCGTTGAAAATACTCAATTTTCTAGTAGTAGTGGAAAAGTTAAAAAAAACCCAACAAACTATCTTATTTTGAATGGTTAAGTCTTTAAATTATTTTTTTAAATGAAAAAAACCATTAAACTTTCTCATTTTGAATGATTAAGTCCCTGAACAATTGATTTGAATGAAAAAACCATTAAATGTTCTCATTTTAAATGATTCTTAAACATTTTTTTGAATAAATAAACCATCGATATTTTAAAAATTAGTTATCTACATCTTTTTTTAAAATAAGATACATATAACTCACTAAAAAAGTTTTAAAGTAAAAAAAACTTAAATCGGTTTTACTGTTCCAACAACCCTACAGAATTAAAACCCTTAGTAAACAACGGTATCGCTCCCCCTCGCCACTCCACATTACCCCAACGTTAAATGTTCTCCATTTCGCCAAACACGTTGTTAGCTCTGCCATCGATCTTCTTCTTTTCGATTTATTTTTTTTATTCATTATAAGAGGGAGAATTAAAAGATAACCGGTAGTTTATTTAGGTTAAAAAGACGTAAGTAAACAATTTTTAAAAATTCGATGGTTTAATTTTTGAAAAAAAAAATCAAGGACTTAATTATTTAAAATAAGAAAGTTTAATGATTTTTTCATCTAAAAAAGTAGTTCAGGGACTTAATCATTTAAAATGAGAAAGTTTAATAATTTTTTCATTCAAAAAAATAATCTAAAGAACTTAACTATTCAAAATGATATACTTTCTTGGATTTTTTTTAAACTTTCCCCTATAATAATAACCGTAAAGAGAAATTTAAAATGCTCTTATACATTAAAATTTATTTTGGCACATAGGTTTTTCCAAGTTATTTGAATATGAATGCAACCTTTTGAAAAACACCCTTTTGAATGGTTATTATCTTAAACATCGTATCATTATTCTCCTTTGTGCAAGACCTTTCTTTTTGTGTCGGCCATTGGTTTCTTCTAGATGGATTTTTTTATATTCCTAAAATAAATACTTATAGAAATAGTCTTGTAGCATATATTGTTTACATTTTGTCTTTAAGACTTGGAATCACGTAAGACCAGACTATTTTCTTGAGATCCTTAAGACCATATTTTACACTCGAAACTTCACAGCAAAACACTGTGAAGGTAACCTTTACAGTGTTTTTACTGTAAATGTTCTGATTTTTTTTATTCACAGTGTTTTGCTGTAAAGTTGAAGTGTAAAAATATGGTATCATGGGTTTCACGGAAACAGGTGGTCTCACGTGAACCCAACCCTTTACCCTTGTCCTTATATTATTTTATTCTTTATTTTAATGTCTAAAAGTTTTTATTATTTTTTATTAACCTAGATATCCAACCCGCTATGCGAGCCGACTAATTCCAGAGTGACCACCCACTTCACAAGTAACCCGAAGTCACCGCATTTGAATCTTCGTGGCCGCAAGGGAATTGTTATTCCTCATTGGATTCGAACCTGGGATTAGGGATGGTAATGGGGCGGGAATGGGGGGGGGGGGACCTCGATCCCCATCCCCGTCCCCCATTTCTGAACTCCATCCCCATCCCCATCCCCAACGGGGAACAGGGATCCCCACCGGGGAAACGATGATTTTTCCCCGTTTATGTAAGCTATTTTAAATCTATATGCGAGCGATCGACGCGTTAAATTTATCATATTTCCAATAAACCTAAATCAAAAGAACTTTAAACAAAAAAATGACATCATGATATAATAATTAATAACCTAAAACTAAAATAAATTCAATTTAATCCAAAAAAATACTTAACGTCACACGCACCAAAATATAACGAGTAATATAAAAAATCATATCGAGTAATATCCAAAACATAAGCGTAATGTATTTTAACTTGACATTGAACATAATCCACAATAAATAAAAAATTTAGATTCTAAACCTAGTTAGGAAATATGAAATCATGAATTACCATTTTAATGAAATAAATAATATATATAATTTATTAATTAATATATATATATATATATATATATATATATATATATATAACGGGTACAAGCAGGGGGGAGTGTGATACCCGTCCCCATCCCCAGTTTGAGACAAACGGAGATCCCCGTCCCCATCCCCATCCCCGATCGGGGTGGGTGGATCGGATTCCCCAACGGGTCGGGGCCGATTCCCATGCCTACCTGGGATTTGCATACACTTTGTCCTTTGAAATTCAAGTTTAAACCAATCTAACACCATCTTTGTGATTATTAATTTTTAACTTCCACTAAAATGATGTCACGTGTTAGTGACCTCGCATGTTAAAGCAACCCCTCTGTCCTTTTCCCTCTTGTTGATGTCTTAATGTTTTCGGGTGCGTTTGATATATTGGACCAAACAGAATAGAACAAAGAACATTGTTTCATATTGAGACTTTTATGTGGAATAAATAGAAACAGAGTGGAACAGGCGTATTCCACTTGCACCCCGTTGAACAAGTTGAAACAGACTTATGTTTTACCAATATAACATCTAAGTAAAACTTAATTCTCATCTAAATATCAAATATGTCTTCCTATTTACATTTATTTATTTATAAATTTTGTGTATTGTGTTTTTATGATTTTTAAACTTTCACTTTATTGTTCTTAATATATTATTTTTATACGGTTTCTATACTTTGATTAATTTATGTAACTTATTAAATATTAATAATAATAATAAAATAATATAGAAAATGTAAAATAAAATTTTGGAAATTACATAAACTTTTTATTTTAGTGTAATATAATTGTTTTGAGGAAAACTTTTTAATGATATATTTTGTTATATAAAATATTACTATTTTATTAAATTTAATAAATTACATAATTAATCAAATATAAACTAGCGGTGTAAATGATGTAAGTCGAGTGATATACTGGACTTGAATTCGAAAACCATTTCTCAAACTCGAACACAACTTGGAAACTCGCGGGTAGTTAAAAACTACTAAACTAAACTCAACTTGAACTCAATTGAAATTTTTTGATCTCAAGCTCGAACTCGTTTGAAGCTTGCCCTCGAATTCGAGCTCGAACTTGAACTCAAATCAAGCTCAAACCAAACTCATCCGTTGGAATTATTAAAATACTAGGGTCTTCTTTTATAAATTATAAAACTTAAGGATGTTATCTTAAACTTCATAAAACTCAACAAACGCATCTCAAATTTTATCATTAGAAAGGCTAAGTTACAAACTTCATTCACCTCCATCTCTTTTTATAATACATCTTCATCCTTCATTACTATATCTCTTTCAACGTGGGACAACTTCATCAAAAAAAATAGTTTTTTTTTGTCTTTTTAATTGTGATTTTTAATAACAGAATAATTGATTAGTTTTTACAGTTAAAAATGCATAACTTTTGTTTAAGTATCTTAAAATATACGATATATTTTATATTGTATTTTACAAATTGTATTATAAAACTAATTATATTATAATACTAATTATATATAAATAAAATTGAAGCTTTTTCTAGTCAAGTATTGGGTAGTTTGACTCGACTCGTTAGTATGTAGAGTCGAGCTCGAGTAGAAATCTAGCCTATTTGAGTCAAGTGTTGACCGAGTTTTGACCGAGTCGATCTCGAGTAGCTCGGGAGTTGTCTTGTATCATTTAAACCCCTAATATAAACAACTACTTAGGGGTAAATTGGTCATTTTAGTTATTCTATCATGTCTAGTTTCGCCTTACCAAATGTTGAACAATTGTTATGTCATGTTGTATCCACTCTTGGTCTTGTTTAATAGATGTCGAGTGCCGCTTTTCCCCGTCCGAGAATCTCCATCTGCTCCTTTCTGACAAAACGGATTAATTTTGAAGGGTGACTTACTCCCCAAAAGCATGCTATGCTCAAAGGGAGAAGCCGGTCCGTCCGATTTAAGTTGAAGTCAATTCACGTGGATACCAAAACACCCTTCGCTCACCGTCGTTTTCCTCAAGGTCCTCCATAGAGCACACACACAAGTGTCCAAATTAGCATCACTCTTGCATGGGCAAGTGTATCCATACACACACAAATCGTTTTCTTCAAGTCCTTCTCCACGACCCATTTTAAGGGGAATATCCATCCCCACGCACAGTCGCACCATACCATCTTCTTCGCAAAATCAACCCTAACCATATCCCAAATGGCTCCAATGATGTCCTCAACATACCGTTTAGAGAGAATCACACAACACACCCACAGAGAACAAATTAACACACAAGGAGAAATTCATCTAGTCTATAAAGTGATACACGACACACCTTGTACTTTTAGATTCGATGAAAATAATTACCTTAAATAAGGCATAAGATACTTGTACCTTCGATGATTCCTACATACATTTTGCAACTTTGGCAACATGATGTTGGATTATACACACACAATACCAAGGTTATTCGTTGTATGTGTGTGTGATGCATGCATGCTCTCCTCCTCCAATGTAGCCTACCTGTTAGGGTCTTTGCCTGTTCTTGCTCCATCTCCTCATTTAGCTCCCTTCTCCTCATTCTTTTGTTGTTCAAAAAAAAATCTCGTCATTTAGCTGTAGTATATTCAACATATACACAAATAAACTAGTATCAATCGGCTCATAATATGTCTTATTCTTCTTGATGAGTTGAGTGGGTAGTAATGATCTAATTAGACTATAATACATGTGAATGTAAAATATTGTTTTAAAATATGAAGCAAAAAATTACTAAATTAAGGTAGACATTAAAATAAATCAGATTTATAAAACACAATTTTATTTTCACATCCATTATTTCACGACATTAAAATCAGTTTCAACTTTTGTGCTGTCCTCATTTTCAGTCACACCAAACATACACTACTAGAAAATTGAGTATTTTTAACGAAAATTTTCAACCGAAAATGTCGTTGAAAATTTTCTACGGATTTTAGAAGGATTATTGACAAAACATAAATTTTCTACGAATTTTCAACGAATTTCCGTTCAAAATCTCTCACGAAATGCATTTTCAACCAAAAACTTTTTGACGAGACATTTCGTTGAAATTTTTTTGGTTGAAAATGCATATATGTTTGTGAGAGATTTTCAACGGAAATTCGTTGAAAATCCGAAGAAAATTTATGTTTTGTCAATAATTCTCTAAAATTCGTAGAAAATTCTCAACGACATTTTTCGTTGAAAATTAATTTCTGTTGAAATTACTCAATTTTCTAGTAGTGATAAGATAATATAATCGAGTTTCTGGCTAACTTTCTAATGCATTGCCGTTTCCAAAAAAAATATAATCAAATCTAATTCTAAATTCCTCCATACCTACCAAATCCCACAAATGAAAGAGGCGTTTTAATTTTTTTATATCATTATTATGTCTTTTTTGTGCCATTGCTATGCAACAAATCCCACAAATCAAAGAGGCGTTTTTAATATTTTTTTATATCTTTTAGTGCAATTGCTATGCAGCTGCAAATCCCATAAATCAAAGAGGCGTTTTAATATATTTTTTTATATCATTATTAATTATATCTTTTTGTGCAATTGCTATGCAACAAATCCCACAAATCAAAAAGGCATTTTAATATTTTATTTATATCATTATTATATCTTTTGTACAATTGCTATGCAAAAATCATTGGCCACCTGTTACCACAATGAAACCATCTTTGTGGAAATGTTAATCGACCATTAGAGCACTTATGAGCTCCTCATCACATTCAAGATCCATAATAAGCTCCAACCCAAGGCAAACTTCTACATCCATGCCCCCACCACCCTCCCTTCCCGGATACATCGTTATCTTCCCCGCCCCCTTGTTCGCGCCCCCGCTTCGAGCCGCCACCGCTTTCCCCAACCCGAATTCGCACCCATACATGTCAAACCGCGGTGAGCTTCCAACGTGTATAGCATTCTCATCAACCATCTGACCCATTTTGTATATAACCGGCCTTCTAACCCATGACTCAACCATTTCCTTAACTTTACTATGATCGTGGTTCTTGACCGCCTCGTGTAACCGGAGAGCCGCCCACCCGAGGCCGTGAGCCATCAAATTCTCCACGGTTGCAGTCGCTCGTACTACTTGAACCGGGCTACCTAAGTAATAATCGGACAAAGGTGGGTTCATCTTTCGCCGGTTAGAAACCATCAATCTACAACTGGTTTGATCGTCCGGTGGTAGACGGCGGACACGGGTAACACACCTCCATATAAGCGCGATCACCGCCTGTAAACTTGAGATTTTATCGGTATTGCATTCGGAGTTTGCTTTTGATTTGAGTTTGGAGACGGAAGTCGAAGAAAAATGGAAGAATCTCTCGTTAAAAAGTGTAGGTTTCAATCGTTCAATAAATTGATCATGGTGGGTATACGGTAGATTGATAATCGGGTCGGATCCATCCCATCTTCGGTGCACCGGAGGATGAGAGATTGATGCATGATTTCGGTTTTCGGATCTGAAAATTTCACTCCAAGCAGCCATGAACTGCCAAAAAGAGGTTCCATCGGCGATCATGTGGTTAACTGAGCCACCGATAAAGATTCCGTCAATAAGCTCAGTCACCTGAATGGATAACAACGGAAGTGTATGACCGTCGTGATTAATAGCGTTATTAAGATCAAAGAACGAATGAACAACTAAAGGTACGTCGGCCGGCGTAAGGATGTCCGATACGGTGGCGTCCATGGTGGCATAAACAAACTTGACACCAGGGCTGTTTTGAGGGTCTAAATAGATGACATATGAAGGTGGGTTTTCTTGTTTTCGAGTGACTAAACGGCCAGCGAGAGGGTAGAAATGAGTGAGGGTGGCGGAGAGAGATCGCCGGAGTTCATCTAAGTAAGCGGTAATGGAGAAATCTTGATTTTCCGGCGGTGGTGGTTTTACAAAAAGAAGACCCTTTTGGCTGTAGTTGTAATTCAGTCCAGGCATCTCGAAGGGCGTGAAGTGGATGGGTTGTTTTTCCTCCGGCGAGAGGTGGTCGTCCGGCGGCTCGATGAAGCATTCTGAAATAAGGTTTACAGATGTCGAAGAAGAACTCATCTTTTTGTACAAACTCATAAACCAAACGGCTTCATCTTTATTATAATACAACAATACAAAATCAAATTATAAACCCTAAACTCTATACAGACTTTAAAGAATACTACACAGCTTAAAGAAATGGAAATAAGAAAAGTGAAAAATATGAATTCTGCGTATGTATCAAGCATCCTATAAATAAGACAAGAAGTTACACAATTAACCCCTCAGATATTCTGAAACTTGCTCTGCTAACCTCCAAGTCCATTAGAACATTCAGCTTAGCCCTTTTAGAATCCAGATAATTATTATTAACCCTTTTATACCTAAATACGACAAACAAATACAAAACGTCAAGATTGTACAATTTGTATATTTCAACATTTTTTCAGTCTGTTGATAAAAGAAATCAAGTTTATGGATATATGTAGATGGAGAACATGAAGACTGAAATGCATTGGGAATTTTTTATATATTTTAAAATCGAAAAAGTTAATGGATTATTGTCTTATATTGGACAATATGAGAACAGATGACAAAGATTTGCATTTGAGTAAATTATAATTTTGGTCCCTTTGGTTTGCACGCAGCTACGAAGACTATCCTTAGACTTCAATAAGTATGGTTATATTATTGTGGTTTATATTTTGCTTTGAAAATGGTTTTTAATTACTAACTTAGTTAAGATTGCTTGTTAAATAAGGGAAATGCTAGTGGCACCTATTAATGGATGAAAATCACACGTCCCAAATTTTCATGTCTCATCCATGTCCACCAATCATATGAATACACGTAAGCAGAGAGAAAAAGTAAACATGAATTAAATAAATTTAAAATAAATCAAAATCTGATGTGTCTTAATTTTATTGGCGGGACATGAATACACGTAAGCAGAGAGAAAAAGTAAACATGAATTAAATAAATTTAAAATAAATCAAAATCTGATGTATCTTAATTTCATTGGCGGGACATGAATGAGACATGTGAATTTGGGACATGTGATTTTTATTCCCTATTAATGGATAAAATTCACCTATCCCAAATTCACATGTCTCAATTCTTTCCCACCAATAAAATTAAGACACATCAACTTTCTATTTATTTTAAATTTATTTAATTCATTTTTATTTTATCTCTCTGCTTAAGTGTATCAATATGATTGGTGAACATAGATGAGACATGAAAATTTGGGACGGGTGATTTTTATCTCCTATTAATAGAGGTCTGAATAGAATTTTTTGTACCATTCTAGCCTTGAGAATGTAAAAAATTGATTTTGATGTAGATGTGTGTGAGAAAGAATTCATTTGTAGCTGTGTCATTAAAAACATCTAGGGGTGTCATTAGCCTCCCTTAAGTAAATGACATTTTGTGTGAGAAGGAAATCATTTGCCTTGTTGCATTATAAAGTAAGGAATTCCATCGTCTTTGGTATGCGAATTTCAAGCTGCTACTACTCCGATAACTGCTTTAGAGGTTGCTTAGCCGGGGAGATGCTGGCAAGTCCTAACTAACTTATTAAAAAGGGTGTGAGACTTTGAAGCACCTCGCAGGTGAGGGGTAAGTACAACTATAATCAAGCAAGAACAAACAATCATCGGAGGGAGCATGGATTTCCTGTCTGCCAGATATGTGCTCCTTTAATACAATTGATTGTCGCTTTTGAACAGGCAGAGACGAACACACTATTCCAACAGCTGGAGAAGGAATAGGATAGACAGTAGAACACGACACACCCTCCGCACGATCCTTTGAGCTGTTGTTCCGGGGTTTGATAGCTAAGTGTGCTTGAATGCTTTGAGGCTCAACGAAGTTAAAGCACGTTGACAATGGAGTTATCTCTGTTTTGTGGTTAAGTTGAACTCATCTCTTTCAGTTCTGAAAAGGTATTTGGCTTCAGATTAGCGAATGCCCATGTTATGAAATATCCACCCTTCAACCCCTGCTGCTTCCGTTTTGACTTCCTTCAATCTTTTAGCTCTCTTGCTATCCTAGTCTTTTCACGGAGTTTTCTTGTCTGTATTAGGTATCTCCTCATCAGTCTTAGGTATCTCCTTGTCAATTTTAGGTATCTCCTTGTCAATCTTAGGTTTCTTGTCTGTCTTAGTTTTCTTGGTTTTCTTGGTTTTCTTGTCAGTCTTAGTTTTGTCATTAGTATTCTGTATCTCATCGTCAGTATGAGTTTTCTTGTTAGGTATCTGTATCTCCTCATCTGTCTTAGGTTTTTCGTCTAATGTAGGGTTAGTGACCGCTGTTCCTCTTTCTTCTTTCTGTGATTCATGAATGAATTTTTCAAGACGTGTTACACTATCACTTAATGATTCTATCACTTTTATACTACTAGTGTGGTCTATGCTAGACAAGTCATGGATATTAATAGGCTAAGTATCCACCCACGCATTATTGCGATATATTGGTATCCTCTTTGACCCCTCTTTAATCCCTATATCGATAGAGGTATCTTTTTTGATGATGTCAAGGTTTTTCCAATCAATACGAAAGTTGGCTTCCACATTTACCTGTTGTTTACAAGATGGGTCAGCGTACTGTGACTCAAACCATTCAGGATTGACCTTATCTTTAGCTTGTCCCTTGTACTTGGTTACAGAGGTTCCATCTTTTCTTATGTAGCAATAGGATTTTGGTGCTAAAAAATATCCTTTCGATATTCTGTCTTCCAGCTTAAACATACCTAAGACTGAAGAAGAAATCACTTCTTCTTGTAGTGGCTGACCTAGCACAACTGAGTCTATGTCAGTGTAGTAGCAGTCTTCACGTGAGATATATAGGTACATATAGATCCTTGAATTGGCAGTGATGGCTGCTGCTAGTTGGATAGCTGAGTTAGTTGGGGGGGGTTCCAATAATCTTCGTCATTCCCAGTATTGACATGGTAGGATACGATGTAGATGTCCTTGCTAAGCTTATCACCGTATATAAACTCATCCTTCTTGAACAAATTTAAGTATATTTTACTATTGCAGACCTCAGTTGTTGTGCTTTTTGGGTTAATGCCAAATCTACCATGTAGCGAATTCATAAGTATTTTGTACACATAGGACAAAGCCTCATTACCATCTTTCCTAGCTTCCAACCTACTTGAAAAGAGCGAGCTAACAAAGTCTTTGAATGGGTTTTCCTTCCTCTCAAAGAGGTATCCTGAGATTGGAATCACCTTGTAGCCAATGCTAACTGCATACTTTAACTCCTCACTATAGTAGACACCAACAAATTCCCCTGTTGGAAAGATGAGAATCCCATTCTTGTCTCGATATGGTAGAAAGGGCTTCTTGATAGTCTTTGGGCATTCCACATATGCCTTATAAAGCCAAACAGGCTATCTAAGTTCTTGTCATTCAGATTTCCATTCCAGACTGGTACACCACCAGGCATGGGAAATTCCTTTATTACAAAGGGATAGAGTGAGTTTATATCGTAGTAGTACAGATCCTCCCCATATGGAATGTATGTATCTGTATGACCACCATAGTATGCCTTCCTTATAAAGCTGTCTTCATTTTTGTTTGGGATGTGGATTGGAAACTTTTGATCGTTGTAGTATCTCAGACGAAAGATGCTTAGTGCCAGTGATGAAAGGGTTATTTTTCTTTCAATGTGCAACTGGTACAACTTCCAATATATCTCTTGAGCGTTTTGCATTACACCTCCTAATAAAAGGATGTCCTGCTTCATATAGTCTATCAAGCTTTTTTTCTTACTTTCCAGATTTGACAGGTTCAATTTATCAAGTTCGATAGAACCTTTTGCCTAAGAACAGGGTATAGATTATTAGCTAGGTCGTTAAGCTTTCCTGGGAGTAGATTCAAGGAATCCCTGAAGCAGAATAACATCTTTTTACCTGAATAGACAGCTAATTCGTAAAGTCTATTGTTCCTCATCAGAGGTTTAAGTACATACTTCTTGTGATAACAAGCTAGGTGCTTAAGCAAGATAATTCCATCGAATCTTCCTAAGTTGTGGAAGTAAATAATTTTAGCTTTCTTTTCTTGTCTAACTTGTGCTTCTATCTTACATACCATGTCTATAAGTAACTTAATACTCCTTTCTTCAAAGGTATCCTTGATTATACAGTAGTCCTCACTAAAATAGGTATGAATTATCTTATCTTCATTTATCTTTCTACCAGGATGAACCATCATGAGACCAGCTGCATAAGGCTTATGAATGTTATCGACCAGTATTGTCTCGAGATCTGATACAATGAATGGTCTTAGTTCCTTGCAACCCTTTTTGATAGTTGTGATATAACCTAGATACTCTTTCTTTTTATGGATGATCTCTCTAGCTGTTATAGGCTCGGTCTTACTTAATCTGGTATGATTGATTGATGAAAGTGAGGTATATCTATCATCTTTAGATAGGGTCGGCCTACCCTCCTTCTTATTATTCTCCATATTGAGTCGGATCATGAGTAGAACGATAGATAATCCGTCATAGACCTCATCATATCCCAGAATTGAATCATATATATGAGAATATACAATATTAATAGGTATGAAATTACCATCGTCTCTTGTCAATGGGATAGCATTACCAATCGTAAATGTGATATCTTCACCGTATGACTTATTCACTCTTAGTGAGATTGTGAACTTACGGTAACCTGATACAGATGGGTAAGCAAACTGCTTTAAGAGATCCATTGTTGCAAGACTAAGCAGGTGTGTCTCATTCACATGAGGGTGTGGAACATTGAAGTGATGTGTTCCAATAATTAATGATGGATGTGGATCAAGATGTGTAGTATTCCCTATCTTCATAAAAAAACGATTTAAGAACATCTCAGTGTTCCTTGTTCTATACAGTAAGCCCTTGTATGATGAATAATCATGTTAGGTCTTAACATATAAGTTGTTATTTTTTTCATTTTTTTTCATTATTTTCATTAATAGTGTAAACTGAAATTAGGAGTTACCATGGGGCCTAGCATAGCTTTGAAGTCTTCATACTTAGCTGAATGAGCTTTCCAACCTTCTTTAGGGTTTTTATAATTACCGCATACTTGATATGTATAGTTTATGTAACAGCTCAGTATAGTTGAGATTCTATCATCCCAAATCTTTCTTTCTCTCTTATTTTAATCCATTGGTATATTCTGTGTTAAATAATACTCAAGAATATCCTTTGAGATTACCATATTTTTAATTTCCTTTAAGCTTGCATTCTCGTCATTAACAGGTTGAATAACATTCATATAGATAACCTCGTTGATGATTGAAAGAGGAGAACCCATCTCACTAATTGCAAACCTATAAACACATGGCATATCATTGCAATAAGGAGTTGTACTTATAAAGTTGTCGTGTACTGTGTACACAGGAGCTTTAATAAGACTCACCATTTGTACTACTACTCTCATAGCAATTTAGGCATCTCTCTGATGAATGAAGTTAACGAAGGTAGATGTTTCTGTCTTTCTATGATCTCTCATATTACTTGAAACTCTGAGAGTAACTTTACGTCTCTTCTTTTTAACTCTATCATTAACCCATGTATTTATAGGTCTCATTTTCTTATAATCCTGTACTGTTCTAAAGTACTCTATATTATAGACTACAGCGCGATCACATGCTGATGCTAGCCAGCCTATATTCTGGATCAACCGGATCAGGCAATCCATATTATGGTATTTCTCCTTCCAAAACCTAAAGCATGAAGAGGCTAGAATGAAGCTTTCTTTATGTGTTATGTACTGAGAGAGAACATCTCTTAAATCGCATGCTGTACTCAAGACTGTTTTACCATAGATTATAGGCATAAAGATGCCTTTCACGATCGTACGATACAGTTTCTCGAAAACTATCAATGATAGACTATCATCTATTTTATTATCAGCTAGAATGAACTCTTTCATCTCATCGAGGATATATGAATAAATATCACTGATTGTATCAAGAGATGAGATTCATTAATCTAGCTATTTTATAATCCAACAATAAGTAACTCATAATTTGATATGCACTTGCTGATGCGTCTTGGGTAATAGGGAGGTTATAAATAGAAGCTTTTTTTATCTCTTAAACTACAATTTATATTACAAAAGAACTGAAACGGGTGTTTACAATTCAAAGTGAACATTGTATCTTTGTGGAGTTTATTATACGCTTCTAACCAATCAAGAGCTTTATCGTATTTTTTGAAAGACATATAATGGAAGGCTGTTGAAATATTAAAATTATCTGTTAATACATTTAATGGTAATTTGTTGTTATACTCAGTATCAGCAAATACGATAAGGCTTCTAGCTAGATCACGTTCATGGTAGTTTATGAAACCACTTTGGTAGATTCAACCACGGAAGTCCAGAAAGACTGGTAAATAAAACTTATAACCTTCGTATGCATTAGCTAGTTTGAGAACAAAATTCTCATAATGTGGACGTTGTACGTCTTTGTGTAAATCTTGTAACAGATTGTTAAAGTTAAAGTACTTTTTATATGTATCATTATTCATGCAAAACTCTCTTAGTAAGTTTGATATTTGTTTTCGATTTACATTATAAAGAAATTTTGGCATGAGGAGACCTTTATCTACAAACTTACTATAGTTGTCATTAATATAATGTCACCGTAAACTATTGATTTGAAATGGCTGACCCTGCAGCTTGTTCATTATAATACACAGTCTCATGTATTCTTCACCATCAAGATCTATATTGAAATTGGTAGTGTTGTTTGAACTCAATAGGCGATAACAACATATATTACCATTTAGACCACTTAAGTAACCCCCTTCTAAATCTGACATGGACCTTGGAGTATCACATGTTTTAGCCCAGTCCTTAGGTTTACAGACCATGGGTAGATTTAACTTTATAGGTAGTAATGCAATATCAAAATGACAGAGAGCATAGAGAGCGCTCTGAATATAATAACTTCCTTTCTTCTTCACCGGAACCATACTGTTAATTTCAGATGATATGATTATCAGACCTCGATCAACAATCAAATCTACTATTAATGAACCAATGGAATACAACTTTTCTGTTTTTTTTAACAGACTTCTTATCTAACTCTTCATTTATTACAATATCAGCTGTACGTACCTCAACACCTTGTTTCTTTCCCATTTTTTCTGAAACAGCTCTTACTGTTCTTTCAAGTTGTTCCATCAAAGTTGCTAAACGAACAACAGTATCTGATGTATATAACTGACTGATAACATAAACAATTATACACTCTAGTGTATACGGATTGAACACTGAAAGCATCTTTTTATCTTCAACAGATTTGACTATAGTCATAAGAAAATCCTTTGCGCCGAGTTGATAATCATATTTTATTAGAATTTTAAATAGGGTAGGACAAGATTTATACAAAGATTTCTCATCAAAATTCATGGTTAAATATTCAATTTTATGTTGAAGATCATATAAATCATTCTCCGCTAATGGTAAGTTTTTCTTACAACTATTCAAGAGTAAAAGTATCTCATCCTTGTATTGACAAGATTTACTCTGTTCTTTACTCAGAAAATGCAATTGAACATATTTATAAAATAAATTCCAGAATTCTATTTTTTTTTCTTTGTATTTTTCAGAATCAGGAACAGTATTTAATAGAAAATCATTATAATCTGTATTAGAATTAGAATATGTATCAGACATGATTTATTTATTTTTCAATTTATTTGGTGTTCAGAATAATAACAATGGGTATCTTTCATGAGCAACAATAGTAATCCATGTCTGCTTTCCTATATCCATCCAGGATTACCAAAGGTAGCCTACGTGTAGTAAGCAATGGCTGAATAATCAAGCTCATGCATCTTAACCTGGATAATTCTTACTCACCAGCAATTAACATTTTCTATGTAGATTATACTAGAAAGTAGTTAGCTGGAGACAGGCATGGAATATAGTCACTTTCAATAGTAGAAGTCAACTCAAACCTTGGGATTTCCTATGGAGCAAGTAGTGGTTCTAGGATAAATCAGGCATATCCTAGTGACGTACCGCTGCTACATGGATATAATGGTATTTGAATGGTATTATAAACCCATGTCCGATAGTTCCATACCCCGAAAAAAAATCCCTCTAGCATATGAACTAGAGACAGGCGTCAGTTAGAACTCTGTGATAAATAATGAGGGACACCCTTTATTTGTCTAAAGGCGCAACCTTATTACTATGTACTTTTTTAAGGGATAAACTTTCTGTTACCTTTCTGTATCTACTCAATTAGAGTCAGGCAGAATAAAGAGTCACTTCGTCCCTCTCCCTTCGGTAAAGACTTAGTAAGCACAAAAGAGAGAAGAAAAGGATCTAAGACAGAAGCCTACAAAGAAAAGTCCCAAACAAATAGGTTACAAAGCAAGACTAGAGGAAGACTCTTTCACTGTGTGAATGATTGCCTCAACGCAACTCAAGAGGGGAAGAGAGGTTGAAAGCTTGAAACAAAGAAAGGAAATGATAGTTTAAGATTTACGGTAGAAGATATTTCATTCTTAGTGTCAGGGAATTGACTTCCATCCGATTAAAAGAAAAGAAAGACTTTAAGGAGTCACTTTCAAACAATCTTAATTTGGAGATTTGTGGGAATCTCAACCAACCCTCTTGCTTTGGGCTCGAGGCACTTTCTTTCTTCTCTATCCTCAACAACTGGTGGAATATCCCTTTCACTCTCGCATCTTCGCCCCTCAGACTGAGCAGCATTACCGGATTGTCCTTCCTCGCTCTCCGAGATAATCTTTTACCGGAACGTCGGTTGCAACTAGAAGCCGAGCCGAGCTTTTCCTCCCCTAGATTTGCCTGGCTTCTTGACTAGAAGGATAGGAATGCGTTGAAAGAATTTTATAACATAAGGGAGCAACTAGAAGAACTATTTCCTTTTTCTTGCCCTTTGGGAGTTTTGCCCGAGTGAAACTCATACCTCTTTGTCGAGCTTCTAGCAGTTTTCCGACTCCTATCCTTTATAGTCGAGCAGTTTTTCGCGCCTCTCCTTGAAAGTGAGTTGTAGAACGAGAGACTTTATCTGAGTGAACGAAGTGAGAACTAGAGCTGAAAAAGCCAAGGCTATGAAAGTTTGCTAGGATTAATGTGTCGAGACCTAGGGATAGGATAACCGGTTGAGGTCAGCCGTGGGGATCCTGTGCCTTTTATACCTAGTCGCGCGGCGGTAAGGCTTGCTGTCGAGTGTGCTGGCCGGTTCTTTGATGAGTAGCTTGAAAAAGCATGGGATGGGGAGGCTAGTACGGGACAGAGAGAAAAAGTCAGGTACGGTTACGAAAAAAGACAATCTAACCTCAGTGAGCAGACGATTTGCTGCCATTTTCTCTTTCCTGATAAAAATTTAGGCCTATTTAAAGAAAGCAAGGCGAGCTACTTTATCTGAATCGGAACCTTGGCTAGGGCTATCTAGAGACTATGGTTGTCTAGAGTAGAGTCGAGGCTAGCGGGCGCGTGGGAATTGCTTTTTCGGGTCCTTGTATTCGTCCTGAAGGGAGTCCGACTCAGGTGTGAGTGAGGGTATCTTCTTTGGGGTCTATGCGTATTCGCTTAGTCTTTATAGTGGTAAGTTCTTTTCTTCTAAGAGCTTTCCCAACTCAAATAATTGGTTTTCTTTCTTCCTTGATTGAAAGACTAAGACCGATGAGTCGAGGGTATGGGGTTACGGGTCTAGAACCATTTGTCGTATGGTGAAAGTGCAATGCCTTCGAAGCCGGTAAGCAGTCCGAAATCATTCCAGGCTTTCGATCTAGTCCAATCGTCTAAGTAAGCGGCTTTTCTTTTAGCCTTTTTAATTGAAACCCCGGAAAAAGAAAGACGCTTTCCCTCATCGAGTTCAGTTCCTGGCCTTGTTGGGTCACTTCACCATCTACAAGCTCCGTCTTTCGGACTAATGATTGAAAAGCGAGTGAATCTTCTTCTTCTTGAAGGCTATCTTCCCATTCCCTTATCATCTTAGTCTACGGAAATGCTTTCGATTCCATCCTAGCTGTCCAATCGTCTTCCCGGTCCTGAACGACACAGCAAGAAGGCGAACTCTTTCTAGTTTGATTGACTAATAGAATAGTGTGGGGTATCCATTATAACATAAAAAAGATCTAGAACATATTTAGGATGATAACCTGGTAGACTCATTCATCTGTGCTTAAGCGATCTACTAAACGAAGTTGTTCTTTAGCAAAAGAAGAAGGCAAGGAGTCTAGGCATCAGAACGTCAGGAAAGCATCAGTCCCTTGGTTGATGAGTCGTAGCGGAGCCATGTGGAAAAGAATCTTTCCAACGGGCTTCCTATATCTACTAAAGGGAAGGGGAAGGAGTAGGGCATTTTCTTGAATCACGACCATCGAAGACCCTACAACCCTTGTTCTTGGGATCGCTTCCCGAGGACTTATGCCCCGAACTATACACGCTCGTAAAGCGACACGCCAGTAGTGAGGCACTACAATCAATCTTCTATTACTTCTCATTTTCCTTATCAGACCGTTGACACTACTTCGTCCGCACACTTCTAATAGCTTCACTTCACTCCGCTTCGTTCGCTTCTACCGGTCTTTACTTGCAACTCTAGTCGAGGTTCTTCTATCACTGTAGTTTACTGCTCCTCAGTGCTATAGCAAGAAGGGGTCTGTTTCCTTCTGAGGGTTAATGGTCTGTCGTAGGCACTCTTTGTTTGCTGGGATCCCTATCATGTTACATAGTGAGCTCTCATTGCACTTGTGTAACTCTTCTTCGTTCATTTCCTTCTTGATGAAGAAGACTAACAATGCCAAGCCGGGATTCCAGGGAGTGCTTTGAATTATGGGTGAGGTGAGTGGTTACGCTTAGACCTATTCCCTGTCGGGGGCCAGGTCCATCCGATCTTGGGAGCTAAGCCACTTTGATAGACTCAAGACCATACCCTGTTGAATGGGTGATCTGAAATTCTTATCCACACTCATGGTCCTCCTTTCATTGAATTGCCCGTATGGAACACTTCCCCAGCCCCTTTCATTGGTGGGCCTAATGGCCTCTATAACAGGCAGTGGGTCAATTGGTTAATCAAAGTGTTAGGTTAGGAAGACTTCTCCTTGGGAACCCGAGCCCCTATATTAAAACGTGGAGTCCAATCTCAAAATATTCCTGTCTATATTGTCTTGGCTCCCTCGTCAAAGGAGAGATGATTCCACCAATCATTGATTCTAGAGATATGGGTTGGGCCTTCTGCGAATAACCCCTCAGTGGGGATAAGATGTAGAGATCAAGACATTAGGCCCTGGGAATCCCACTTAACAGATTGGCCGTCGAATGAGAGAGAGGCAGTGCAGGCATAGGTTCCTAACTGTATCCGTTTCGTGACAAGCCCCAAAAAGGAATCCTAAAGAACAAACTCAAAAAAAAGTCTTATGGAACCAGGAACCCCTCATTTAGAAGCTTAGGAGCATGCAAAGTCAAGAGGAGTCCCTTTTCCCTGGCGAACGATCGAGGATTCAAGGTCCCCGATCGATTCAATAGAAATTTTATTTTTCGGAGTATGACTAAGCATAGAGGGCTACAGGGATTCGTGGGGAGATCTAGAGAATGAATCGGGCGATACGTAGCATTCTAACTAGAAAGGGTGGAAGCAGGATGTACTCCAAGTCAAGTCTATGAGGGACTGTCTTCCTGGTGCCGACAGAAGCAACCTTTCTTAGCGCGCTTAGCTTCTGCTAGAAAAAGGCGGCAAGGCCATAAAGTAAGTGAAGTTGCAAGCCTAAGCCAAGAAGGTAGAACGAAGTGACGGGCCCTTTTAGAGATAAGGGGCGGCTTTCTTGTGGTAGTCATTGCGAACATCTCTTCTCTTAGTGTGCACAATTTGCTTACGCCTTAGGCACATCTATCTTTCTTAGTTTCACGCTGGCCTAATGAATTGAATATGAATAAAAGTCAGTCTTTTAGTAAGCGTATATAAGCAGTTGTTTAGTCTATAAGCAATTCTTTAGTGGTCGCACCGGTACGGTGGAGGTTGGTTGAAGATGATGTTACGCGACGTTCAGAACCAGTCTTGAAGTGAATGAATTAGAAAGAACGAAGAAGTAAGGAAATGAGACGACTCTTTCTTAAACTATATTATAAACAGACCTTCCCCTCCACACCAATCACGAGTTTTTCTCCATTCCTCTCATATATCGTCGTAACGCCCTTAATGCTAGGTTTTGAAAAAGACTTTTCATGTCATTCCCATTTAGGTCCGATTCGGATCCGCCCGTTGTTTCCTTTTCCTTCCGCACCTTTTCCTCGAAATGAGAAAGAAGATGGTACACTTGAATTGGCATCCAGAGGTGCCATTAACCTCTCCTTAAATAAATGGCATTTTGATATTTTAACTGTTTTTGTCCTCTTTATTTTTTGTCTATGCTCAAATCAAATACCAAGGGCAAAAACTTAAATTTTCTTTTTTGTTTTCTTGCTTTTTATTAGGGGGGCTTAAATAAACGATCAACATGGCCAAACTAAGCCAAAAAACCTAAAATAACTCAATCCTAAAATAGCCAAAGATAACGCATAATGCTTTTTTCCATGTAAACTTTGAATTAAGCTAAAAAAAATAGAATTTGAAAAAAAAATTACATAGAAAAGGGTTCTGCTTAAACCTTTTTGAGTGAACTTGCCGCATATGCAGCCATGTCACAGGTCACGTAACCTGATATATAGTTGACACAAAATTAGGTAAAAAACGTATTTATTGGGTTGAATTGACTTTGGGTAATTTGACACCAACCTAACCCGATATCTTTTTTTACTATGAACTAGTGTTGGGCCCGTGCGTTGCATAGTGTGATATTAGTTTTTTTTTTATTTGAGTGTTAAATCGAGTTAAAATGAAGAACAATTTCTTAGTTAACAATTAATGAAATACAATGTAAGAAATGAACATATCCTAATAAGTCGTTAACTTGCATATATTTTTAATCGTTTGTTATTACGATGAATTTCTGACATACCAGTAATAGTTTTGTATTATATTATTTAAAACTCAAACAATATGTCCCACAACTGTATTACTATTATTGGAAATAATATAATGCAAATTAGTTGATGCAAAACAGATTGCATTGAAAAAATGAGGATATCAAGTTATAATAGTAGTTGTTTTCTTAAAATATAGAATTAATATCAACTTTATAATGTCACAAATGTGTCACTCATCTTAAGAACATCCACAATCATGAATCTTTTGAAAGGTCCATTTTATAAACTTTTCATTCTCAATCATTAACATGTTCATTGTTAGTCTCCAAGGAGAGATGACTAACTAAGAGAGGGTTTTGTAGAAGGGGGGGTTGAATATAAAACACACAGAATATACTCTTTTTAAATTTTTTAATATAAATATTAAAAATTTACACACAGATAGTTTGATGCGGAAAAGAATAGGCACACTATTCTATCAAACTAAACACACAGATAACAGTAATTAACTTATACACTAAGGAAGTTAAAACAATACTGTTATAGCACACAGCTTTGCCACAGTCACACAAATAATCACTCTGAAGATTTGTTGAAAGCGTGAGATTTCTGGGAAGGACTTCATCTCCTTTTATAGTGCCCATGCATGGGATGCAAGTGGACAGCTGTCAAGGTTTCATTAGCTGGAAGATTATCTGCTGGACAAAGGAAGAGACCACTTCCTTTGTACTAGAATAATGGATGAACCATTCCTTGTAGCACGTAATGTCAGATAACTTTATCTTCTTTTCTTCATGCTCTGTGAAGTCCCATCAAACCTTTTAGCTAAAAGACAAATATTCCTTTTATAAGAATAAAAGAGAATGTCTTTATTTAAGGCTTGATGCCCAAGTTCTTGCTGGCTCACATGTCTTGCAATTGATGTGAGTCAAGAACTTATCTCTTTGAAATTGCTAAGTGATACATCACACTATGTATCACATCGGTGGATACCTTGTAAGGATGGAATTGATAAGTGTACACTTTGCTTGATATACTTCATCTTTCACTAAATGCCAAAAGTGTACACCCTTGAACTTGTGACTTGATATCACAGCCTTAGAACATATACCTGCAATTTCGGTGACCAAGATTATAGTGTCGGTGACAATGACATCAAACTTGATGACCTCATCTTATTTGATGTCCTTAGTACTTTTTGATGACTTTTGAGTGTACCATCGGTGACCCACTATATTGATGACCCAATCTTGACTTGGCAAAATGATCTGAATATTAAAGTTGGTTGATACATCCAAAATTCCACTTTTTGATGTACAACCCTTGATTGAATAGCCTTTGACTCTTCAATACTTGAAGCATATTTCAGACCTTCAAAAGAACCTGTAAAAGTTCATTCATACAAAGGAAGGTGGTTCATCACCAAATCATCGGTGACCCAACTATCTCCCCCTATTTGATGATGATACCTGTAGGTTAGAAAAGAATTCTTTTTGACCCTTTCTATTTTTCTTTTGGGTTCTTTTGACTCAGATTTCTTTTTTTTTTTGATTTTTTTTTGTTTTTTTTGTTTTTTTAACTGAGTATGTACAGTATAAGTATAAGAATAAATGTAAGTATAAGTATGTGCAAGAAAAAATAAAAATATTAACAAGAATTTTTAAGGAAGAAGAGTATGAACTTTTATTAATCAACACACAGCTTTGAAAAATAAAGTTCACACTATATGAAGAATATTCAAGGAGTGGGTTCTCTTCTTTTTAGCTCATCCAAGATAAGCCTAGTGATCCCATGGTCTTCAACCGGAGGTACTCCTAGAATAGCAGAGAGAAAGGAGCTGTGAGCCCTTGGGTTGTCAGAAGCTCTGAATAAACCGATGTTTCCAAAGAAAACCCAAAGCTCAGGAGTAGTCAGCCTGGTTTGCTCCGGGTAAGCAATAGGAGTAGGAATGGAAATATCTATACCCGAAGCATTTATCTGAATGCCTCTTTCATGAAGCATAGCAAAGTGTCCCTTCTTCTTGTTTTTAGGAGCTGTGATGACCTCTCCTTTAAGACCCTGTTGTATGAAGTACATTTGTTGTGCTTCAAGATATGTTACAAGAATATCATTCTCCTTTTGGATGTTGAGCATCTTGATGAAGAGTTTTATGAGAATATTAAGTACCAGCTCCTTGTACTTGCTTTTGCTCTTGGAGATGCATTTACCAACTTCCATCCACTCAGTCATCCCAAGAACTTCCAACCATTCAGCTTCATATACCTTTGAGAGAGTGTCAGCTCTCTTAAGGGTGACAAGTAACTTTGGAGAATTTTTGGTTGGAGGTTGGATGGTGGCACTGATAATCTTGGAATCATCCTTCCTGTTCTTTAGTCTCCTTTTGAACCACTCTACTTCCTTTGCCTTCTTGGCTTCATCAAGCATCTTTGCAGCTTCAGATTTCTTCTTAATATTTTCAAGCTCATCTTTTTGAGCTTGAATTGCATCGGTGACTTTGGCATGAACAGCTTCATCATGAGCTAGCTTGAGTACATTAGTCTATTCCTACTCAAGCTGAGCCTTGATAGCTTCTTCTTTTTCAGCTTCAGTGAGAATTACCCCAAGAGGATCGGTGGGTAATGAAGCAGGCTGAAGTCTAAGAGCGTCTGCTTGAGAATCTCTCATCCTTTTCCTTCTCCTTTTCTCTTCCTGTTGATCTTCAAAGGAAACTGTCTTCTTTCCTTTGGCTTTTTCTTTTCTTTTCTTCTCTTCTTCAGTTTCAAGGGGTTGAGCACTGATACTCTCCCCCTCAACAGCTGCTTCGGGTAACTCGGTGACCAAAGGAACAGAGATAGTGGAGACCACGTGAGGAGTCACCTCGGTGACCAGATGGGTCACGTCGGTGACCATGGCCACACCACCATCGGTGGATGGGCCAATGTCGGCGGCTGCAGGGGCAGGGGCAGCGTCGACGGCTGTGGAGGTGGTAGCATTGGTCTTCTTATTTTTCTCCCCCTCAGTGGTTGAACCCTTGAAACCCACTGAAGAGAGAAAAGTCTTGATCTTTTCTATATCAGAAGCCATGGAATTCATTTTTCTTTCAATTCTTTGAAGAACAAATCTGTCTTGTTCCTGAAAGAAGGATCCATCCACATCAAGCTCAATAGTCGGAGGAGAAATTGGAATCTTGTCAATTTTGGTGAGAATAGTGGCAAGAGACTCCATAATGTTCTCTTGAGTAGTAGAAAGAGAAGCCAGTCTTTCCAAGTCTTTGGCTGCTTGATCTTCCAAAGTTTCCACTCGACGTATAGTGTCACAGGTAAAGCTGATGAAAGCTTGGAGAAGATCATCTCCTTGTTTGGAAGACATGGGAGCAGAAGGTTGAGGCTGTGGTGGTTGATCAGCATCATCATCACTGGAAGAGTAATCCACCAAACCTGTAGGTTTTCTTGGGGGGGATTTAGGAGATGTGGGGGAGACACGTTTAGGAGAGTGTCTATGAGGGGATTCCTCAGTAATGGGTTCTTTCACAACCTTGGTACGTACGGGAGACGTATGTGTCCAAGGTGTAGTGTCAGAAAATAGAAAATCAGTAAATTGGGAAGCTCCATCAAATGCATCTGGTTGTGATGCACTCTCATGTGGAGTAAGGAAAGGGAGCTGTGAGAGCTCACGGGGTGGAGAAGAGGCAGCTTGGATGGGAGAGTCCAAGTCTTCTTCATCAACTAAAGAGAAAGTTGATGAAGTAATAATAGGGATGTCCCTTTTTACAACCATGTCCTTTTGGGAGGGCATGGAGGAGCTAGGTTGGGTTAACTGGTCCTTGGGTCGGGTAGGAATCTTTTCAACACTTACTAACTTTTGGGAGTTAGTAGGTGGCTTGTGAGGTGAGACCCTTTGGGTACCCTTAGACTTCTTTGAGGAAGTCTTTGGGGGGCTTTTGGAGTGTCTCCGCTTTTGGGACTTAGATGCTTGGGTAGAAGCCAAAGGTTCTTTTGGCTTCATAGCATCGGTGGGTGCGGAGGTAGATGTGCCCGACGCTTTGGATCTCTCACGAGATTTGGGCACATCAGTTACTCTAGGTGCAGAAGGAGTAGAAGACATACCTGAGGTCCTTTGCAGACGGGGCTCATTCTCTCCCCAAGATAGAGTTGCATTCCTTGCAAACTCAACCATAGATGGTCGGAGAGGGTTGTCTGAAGCTAAGACAGCCTTTTTCATAATCTGATTTCCCACTTGATGAAGAGGGAGATCATATATGATGTCATCTCTTTTCTCCAGTTTATCTGCCAACTTTGCATTAATGATAAGGGAGAAAAGGCGTTGAAAAGGTACCTGAGGACGTCGGAGGGTAGAGAATGAGGAGATCATTTCATTGAAGAAGTAGCTCGCAAAGTCTATCCTTCTTTGAAATATTAGAGCATGTGCTAATTCAGTCACTTGGGAAGGTGACTGATCCGGGCCACCTGTCTTCTTGCTCAGGCACAGAATCAGAATAGCAAAAAGGAAGTTCCATATGTTTCCCATATTCTTGCACAGTAAAGTACCTGGACCCTTTGACTTTGAACCCTTCTTTTCTTCCAGATAGTTCAACACATCAACCACCATTTGATGTTCATTACCAAGAGGAAAAGGTTCATAGGTATCATAAACAGGAAGCTTAAGAATGCTTCTAACATCTTCCACATTGAAGATCACATCATGTTCATCATTACTTAGAACAGATGCAAGAATTTGATCCGACGAGGCATCAAATGTGCAAGTTAACCAAAAGTTTCCAAGAAGAAACTTACTCATTTTGGGTTTAGCTGTGATTGCATATTGTAGAGGGCATCTCTGAAAAAACCAGCAAACATCATTGTACTCTGGATAAGCATTGTCAACTCCTATTCTTCCAAAGTAATTGCATGCGGGAAAAGATAGGGATCCAAAAGTCATGGTCTGTTCTTCAGAGGTCTTTGAGGGAGAAGCCATTGAAGAGGATGAAGAAAGTTGCAGGTTTTTTCTTTTGAAGGTGAAAGAGAGTGGGTGCGAGAAAGGTGGTGAAGTAGTGGGGGAAGAGGTTATATATAAGAGGGAAATTTCAATTTTCAAAAATAATGATTACTTTTGGTGATTGAAAGGTCAGAATTCTAAGGGTTTTAGGGTTGAATTCGGCGCATGTACTGACATTGATGATGTCATTAGGATAAGAACAAAGAATCTTGCTTATCAAGAGTGGTAAGTCAAGAGTTATCTTTAAGGGATTAAGAATGTGAAAGGTTTGTAACGGTTACCTCGGTGACTTGTACAACGTCGGTGGCTTTATGAAAGGGACAAACGTCGGTGGTTCAATAGAGAGGTTTACGTCGGTGGATGAGATTTAAGAGAGTGAGTCGACGTCGGTGGCTAGTGAGAGACTCGGTGGCTCGACTCGGTGGCTCGACGTCAGCAAGACGTCGGTGACGTCGGTGGTTAGGGCAAAGGTGGGTGTATCGGTGGCTCGTCGGAAGGTGGTTACGGTGGTTGTATCGGTGGCTAGTGGTATCGTCGGCGACGATGGCTTGTGGTGATGGTTCTCAGTGGCTCGGAGTAAGGATAGCCGTCGGTGGCTGGGGCGACGGTGGCTTGTGGTGGTATGGTGTGGTGGCGGTGAATAGGATTAGGGTTTGAGAGAGGTAAAGGAGGTAGTTTTGGGAAAGTTTAGAGGAGAAAGAGAGAACACGTCGGTGACTATGTCACCGACTTTATACATATATATATTTTTATTTTCTTTTTCTTTTTATATTACTTTCATATATATATATAAATATAATATAATATATAATTTATAAATATATATAATATATAATTTATAAATATATATAATATATATAAAGTATATATATATATAAAACATATAACATATATAAGTTATAAATATATAAATGTATATAGTATATATATATATGGAATATATATATATATATAAAACATACATTATATATAATTATAAAATATATTAGTCTATGTTTACCATACCTAACTCACCAATGAGAAATTTGAACCTTGCTTCATCAAGGGGCTTTGTGAACAGATCAGCTAATTGATAATCGGTGGGAATGAAATGTAACTCCACATCACCTTTAGAGACATGATCTCTTATAAAGTGATATCTGATATCAATGTGATTGGATCTTGAATGAAGCACAGGGTTGTTGGCAATGGCTATTGCACTTGAGTTGTCACACATTATTGGGATTTTTGGGAAAATCTGATTATAATCACACAACTGATTTTTCATCCACAATATCTGTGCACAACAACTTCCCGCCTCACGTACTCTGCTTCAGCAGTAGATGTAGACACCGAATATTGTTTCTTGCTTGACCAGCTCACAAGCTTTCCACCAAGTAACTGGCAACTTCCGGTTGTACTTTTTCTGTCTATTTTTGAGCCTGCAAAATCAGAATCAGAGTACCCGATGAGATCGAAACCTGAGTCTTTAGGATACCAAAGACCCAGATTTATGGTACCTTTCAGATACCTAAAAATCCTTTTCACGTTGACCGGATGTGATTCTTTAGGATTTGCTTGGTATCGGGCACACAGACAAGTAGCAAACATAATGTCAGGTCTACTTGCAGTCAGATAAAGAAGGGATCCTATCATGGCTCTATAATTTATAATATTAACAGAAATGCCATCAGGATCAGAAAAGAGTCTAAGAGGAGGAGCCATAGGAGTTTTCATGGTAGAGCAAGTATCAAATTGAAACTTTTTCAGAAGATCCTTAATGTATTTACTTTGATTTATGAAAATACCTTCTGAAGACTGTTTTACTTGCAAACCAAGAAAGAAAGTTAACTCCCCCATCATGCTCATTTCATATTCTTTTTGCATGAGGGAGCTAAACTCATCACACAAGGATTCATCGGTGGCTCCAATAATAATATCATCAACATAGATTTGAACAAGAATGATATTACCTTGTGATTTCTTGAAGAAGAGAATGTTGTCAACCTTGCCTCGTATATACTTATTTCTAAGTATATATTCTGAGAGAGTGTCATACCAGGCACGAGGAGCTTGCTTCAGTCCATACAGAGCTTTATCCAGCCTACACACATGATATGGATGGAGTGGATCTTCAAACCCAGGAGGTTGCTTCACATACACTTCTTCAGCTAATTCACCATTCAGGAAGGCACTTTTGACATCCATTTGGAATACCCGAAAATTCTTGTAAGCTGCATGGGCAAGAAATATTCGGATAACTTCCAATCTGGCAACAGGAGCAAAGGTTTCATCATAATCAATTCCTTCCTCTTGCCGATATCCTTGAGCAACCAGCCTTGCTTTGTTCCTTATGACAGTTCCTTCTTCGTCCATCTTGTTTCGAAACACCCATTTTGTTCCAATAATAGTTTTGTTGGATGGACGAGGAACTAACTTCCATACTTTGTTTCTCTCAAATTGTGAGAGTTCTTCTTGCATGGCAATTACCCAGCTAGGATCAGCTAGGGCTTCATTTATCAGCTTACGCTCAACAATGGAAACAAAGTTGACATATAAGCACAGATTGCTTATGCCTCTTCTGGTTTTTACACCAACTTGTGGATCACCTATGATTTGATCTATTGGATGATCCATGGTCCACTTTAGTGCAGGAGGTAAGGTAGGAGGTATAGAAGAGGATGAGGTAGGAATTTGAGATGGTGAAGGTAGGTTAGTGGGAGATATGGTGTTTTGGTGGGTAAGGTCTTCTGTAGAGTTAGTTTCAGGAGGTGGAGAAGAAAGAGAAGGTTCTGAAGGTAAGGTGGTGTTTATGGGAGGCTGAGAGGAGTTGCTATCTGGAGGATTGGGTTGAGAGGAGGATGGAATTTCACCAACACATGAATTTATCCATAGGTTTAATTCTTCTTCATCACAAGATAATGAAGAAGTTTCAAACTCATCAAACTTCACATGCATGGATTCATCTATGCAGTGTCTTCTTAAGTTGAAGATTCTAAAGGCTCTTGAGGAGAGAGAATAGCCCATGAAAATTCCATCATCAGACTTCGGATCAAACTTTCCAAGTTGTTCCCTGTCATTTAGCATGTGACATGCACAGCCAAACACATGGAAGAAGTCAACTGCAGGTTTTCTACCATGGAAAACTTCATAAGGAGTCTTGTCATGCCTTTTGACTATGATAGACCTATTTTGAGTAAAGCATGCAAAGGTTAACCTTCTCGCCCAAAAATAGGTTGGCAACTTGGATTCACTCAAAGATAGACCTCGCGTGCCTTCACATAGTGTTCTATTCTTTCTCTCAACAACACCATTTTGCTGAGGAGTGCGTACAGCAGAGAAGTTCTGAGAAATTCCTTTTAGGTCAAAGAAATTTTCCAGAGCAGCATTCTTGAATTCTGTGCCATTATCACTTCTGAAGGACTTCACCAGTTTACCATTCAAATTTTCAATCTTTCTTGTAAACCTGATGATTTCTTCAGCAGCATCACTCTTGTGTTTCAGAAAGAACACCCAAGTATATCTATAGAATTCATCGACGATTACTAGCATATACTTTTTACCACCCAGACTGGGTGTGCTTACTGGACCGCATAGATCCATGTGAAGCATTTGAAGAGGTTGAGAGATAGATGAACATTGTTTTGTTTTAAAGGAAGTTCTGGTGAGTTTTCCTTTTTCACATGCTCCACACAGCTTTTCTTTTTCAAAAACTATTTTTGGCATTCCAACAACCAGCTCCTTGTTGGAGAGTTTGTTCAAGGTTTTAAAGTTTAGATGAGAGAACCTTTTATGCCACAGCCAACTTTGTTTGGCTAGTTCTTGAGAGAGGAGACACACAGCTTCTCCTATTGCACTTTCCTTATGTTGATTATGTATACGTCATTCAGTCGGGTTCCTGCTAGTACAATCTTGTTCTGTACATCAAAGACCAAGCACACACACAGCTGGAACATGACCTTATAGCCCAAATCACATATTTGGCTGATGCTTAGAAGATTATACATTAGCCCTTCAACATGAGCTACTCTGGAGAAAGTGTTGGTTCCATTTGAAATGGTACCATATCCTTTGGTGACCCCTTTTCCATTTCCTCCAAAGGAAACAGTGGGTCCCTTTTCTTTTGAGAAGTTAGAGAGAAAAAGTTTGTTTCCAGTCATGTGTCTTGAACACCCACTGTCCATGTACCATATGTGATCTTTGTTTGGTACCTACACCCAGAAACAAATTTAGACTTTTGGTACCCATTTTGAGGTGGGTCCTTTGGGATTAGAAGGCATTTTATTTTTGCAAAGATCCAAATCTTTTGGGCAATTTTTAGCAAGATGAAGAGTGTTGCCACAATTATAGCACTTCTTTAAAGAAAAGGCCTTTTTAAAATCCCTATCATCAAGACTTTGGACAGAGGTTGACGACTAAGAAGAAGAGGGGTGTCCAACACCTGGTCTTGGTCCAAGGATACCTTTACCAGGATTTCTTGATTTCTTCAAGTTCACTGACCGAGGAATGAAATCAGTAACTATTTGAGATTTCCTTTTAGATGAAAAATTTGATTTAGAAAAATTTTTCTTTTGAGGAGAAAATCTTTTTGGAGAGGGATACTCAACAACATCAGAAGGCTGCTCCTGGGAGTACCTTGACTCATGCAGACTTAAGGAGTTTAGAAGTCTTTGGATAGGTTTGGGAGAAGAAGAAGAGCTTGGAAGAGTTGAAACTTTTGAAGACTCAGAAGAGATTTCTTTAGCTTTAACAAAGACTCCAAACTTCTTAGAACCAGATTCTACTTTGAGCATGTCAAGTAGATCTATAGAGTGAACGGAGGTGGAATCCTCAGATGAGTAACCGAATAGATCATCATCGTCATCGGAAAGGAAACCAGCAGGAAAACCTTGACACTCAGAAGAAGGAAGTGGAAGGTCAAAAGGTTGAGGAACATCTTTTCCATAACCAAGGCCAGACTTATCCTTGCTCGTGATTTGATCTTGAAGGATCCTTTCAATATTCTTAGAGGATTTGGTCCATTTAGACAGAACCTCTTGTTCCTTTTCAAGAATGGAAGAGATTTTTGATTTTTCCTCAGAAAGACTGTCGTTTAAATATCTTAGGTTTTCTAGATCAGCTTTCATTTTATCAAAATCTTTTAGTTTTGAAAAGCAGGAGAGGAGTTGATCATTTAGACATTTTATATGCATATCAGCCTTTTTCTTTTGAATCTTTAAGTCACAGAAGTCAACAGTTAAAGAATCAAAGGCATCAGCCTTTTGATCATCAGAGAGAAAGGTAAAAGGATGTACCTGAGGCTTTGTTCCTGAAGTGGATCCCTCAGCAGATACAAGGGTAGTGTAGAGTGACTTTTCCATGTCTTCCAGCTCATCGATTTTGGCCATGAGGCATCTAGTGACATACTCACTCTCACTCTCAGAAGTTTGCTCATCCTCCCAGCAATGAGCCTCAGCAACCAAAGTTTTATATTTACTTTGGTTTCTTTCTTTTTCCCTCTTATATTTGGCTTTGTACTTCTTATACCTGGAGGTTTCTTTTGATTCAGAATTTTCTTTAGAGGATTGGCTATTTCTCTCTTCATGCTTCCTAGAAGCTGATTTTGAGAAGTCATGGCCATAAGGAGAAGAAGGTTTGAGAGAAGAGGAAGCTTTTGATCTGCACTCGGAAGCAAAATGACCTTTCTTTCCACAATTGAAGCATTCTTCATTTGCTTTATCAGAAGAGGATTTTTGAGAAAAAGGTTTTCTATTAAATTTGGAGCGGTTTGAAGAAAATCTTTTATTCTTAAGGTTTCCAGCAAGCATTGCCATACTATCAGAAAGTATGTCAATGGCTGATTCTTCTCCTTCATCATCAGCAGCACTATAGTATGCATCTGACAGATGAGAAGAGTCTTCCTTAATATCTTTTTCAGAATCAGAAGAAGGATAGGTGATTCTAGGAATACAAGAAGAAGATTTTGAATCACCTATCAAAGCAACAGAAGAAGATTTGATATCCTTTATAAGAGATTTTCTCTAGTTCTTAGTATGTTCATAGTGAAGAAGAGTTCCGTAGAGAGCAGTTAAAGGCATTATTTCTAAGTCCTTGGTTTGCTTGATGCAAGTACAGATAGTTTCCCAGAAGTCTGGGAGACAATCCATGAACTTGCAGAGAACTTCTTCATTATCATAAACTCGTCCAAGAACTTTGAGATCATTGAGAAGACAGTTAAAACGATTAAAGTAGGTAGAAAGAGATTCTCCTTTATCATGGGAGAAGAGTTCATACTTTCTAACAAGACAGATCCTGTTAGATTTCTTGACTTCTTTGGTGCCTTCATATAAGACACTCAAAGTATCCCACATTTCTTTAGCAGTGGGAAGGTTAAGAAGAGAGTGATACACTTCATCAGGAAGGGATACAGCAAGAGCAGTTTTGACTTTAGTGTCTAAAGCAACTAGGCGTTTATCATCTTCACTAAATTTGTTTGAAGGTTTGATGATATATCTACCAGTTTTCTCACTTCTTTCATCATCTGACTCTATGTCCTTTCCTTCAGCGTCCTTTTGAGGGCCAAAGCGAGCCCATATTTTAGGAATAATAGGTCCCTCACTGAGAATGTTGGGATACCTGCAATCGATCCCCTCCAAGAATAATAACATGCGATTTTTCCATAACCCAAAGTTACTTGAGTTGAACCTTGGAGGTTTGGCCAAGGATCCTAAATCATATGTATTTACTGGAAGAGGTCTGCAAGGTACCATCAACATTTGAGGTAGTAGCCATCATGGATCTGGTTTATTGAATTAAACCAACTGCTCTGATACCACTTGTTAGTCCCCAAGGAGAGATGGCTAACTAAGAGAGGGTTTTGTAGAAGGGGGGGTTGAATATAAAATACACATAATATACTCTTTTTTAAATTTTTTAATATAAATATTAAAAATTTACACACAGATAGTTTGACGCGGAAAAGAATAGGCACACTATTCTATCAAACTAAACACACAGATAACACTAATTAACTTATACACTAAGGAAGTTAAAACAATACTGTTATAGCACACAGCTTTGCCACAGTCACACAAATAATCACTCTGAAGATTTGTTGAAAGCGTGAGATTTCTGGGAAAGACTTCATCTCCTTTTATAGTGCCCATGCATGGGATGCAAGTGGACAGCTGTCAAGGTTTCATTAGCTGGAAGATTATTTGCTGGACAAAGGAAGAGACCACTTCCTTTGTACTAGAATAATGGATGAACCATTCCTTGTAGCACGTAATGTCAGATAACTTTATCTTCTTTTCTTCATGCTCTGTGAAGTCCCATCAAACCTTTTAGCTAAAAGACAAATATTCCTTTTATAAGAATAAAAGAGAATGTCTTTATTTAAGGTTTGATGCCCAAGTTCTTGCTGGCTCACGTGTCTTGCAATTGATGTGAGTCAAGAACTTATCTCTTTGAAATTGCTAAGTGATACATCACACTATGTATCACATCGGTGGATACCTTGTAAGGCTGGAATTGATAAGTGTACACTTTGCTTGATCGACTTCATCTTTCACTAAATGCCAAAAGTGTACACCCTTGAACTTGTGACTTGATATCACAGCCTTAGAAAATATACCTGCAATTTCGGTGACCAAGATTATAGTGTCGATGACCATGACATCAAACTTGATGACCTCATCTTATTTGATGTCCTTCGTACTTTTGATGACTTTTGAGTGTACCATCGGTGACCCACTATATTGGTGACCCAATCTTGACTTGGCAAAATGATCTGAATATTGAAGTTGGTTGATACATCCAAAATTCCACTTTTTGATGTACAACCCTTGATTGAATAGCCTTTGACTCTTCAATACTTGAAGCATATTTCAGACTTTCAAAAGAACCTGTAAAAGTTCATTCATACAAAGGAAGGTGGTTCATCACCAAATCATCGGTGACCCAACAATTTTCATGATTTAAAAATATATTGGCGAAAAGCCCACTGCAGATACTCTAAGCTACTATAGTTACTTTTACCTCATTAAAATATGATTACCATCAATTCTATAAGGTGTTAAAAATGCATCATTTCCTCATCAATGTATACTTATGTCTTTCTTTCAATTTAACATCTTCTTAACAATGTAGGATAACCAAAACTAACCTCACATTTAATATTTAAGATTACTCATTCTTATGATGCAACATCATTCAATCGACCTATGTTATACACACCCATTTATTCCAATATTTCAAGTTCTCACCAACATGAATGTCTAAACCTCAAACCACAATTCATTATTTAAGAATATTTAATCCTCATAGCGTCTCAGTCAAAACATTTTGTCTTTCTTTACAATATATATATATATATATATATATATATGTGTGTGTGTGTGGGGGGGGGGGGGTTTAAAATCACGATTTGGGTGGATTTAACCAATACATTAGTGTAAAAAAAACGTTATGTCATATACACCAATGCATGAGTTGGGTGGATTTAACCCGTGATGAAAATGACAAAACCCAACGGGTGTTATATTGGTAAAAAATGAATATAGATAAAAAATAGGAAAATTGTGGAAAGAAAAATAATGAAAAAAAATAAATACCTCAAAATTGTCATTGTTATTTATCAATTTTATGAATTTCAAAAAATGTGATTCAATTGCAATTTGATTAAAATCAAACTCATGAACCTAGTATCCTAATATGTCATTATAGTATCTTTTGTCCTAATAAATTTTTATTTATATATATTGATGATTCATTATTACAAAAGATGAAAGGTTTTTTGAAATTGATTAGAGACTTTAATTATCAAAAAATAATAAATACATAATGTAATATTTATCAACTAATATTTTATTTTAAATGAACTAATTGATTCCACATTTAAATATTAATCTATATAGTTTGATTTTAATGAAAATTAAAAAAATTATTTTATATTAATAATACAATTGTAGTAACTTTTTTATTTATTTTGATTTAAAGATAATTATAGTCGTTTTTGTACATATTATTATACTAACTCTATTAAATTTTTAAATTTTCAAATATTCGTTGTTGTAAGTTTTATAATTATATTGGTTGTTTTTAACAATATATATGTATATATCAACTATTAATAATGATAAAAAAAAATATAGATTTCTTTTATACATATTGTTTTATATATATATATATATATATATATATATATTCTAAGAGTTTTTCTATAATTCTATAAAATTCAATTAAACTGTAAAATCATTATCAATTAATATTAATATTATTATATTCAAGTGTGATGCAAATAGAATTATACATATTAATCGTATTTTCATTTATATAATGAATTTTTAAATATATTGCTTATATATGTTTATTAATTGATATGCAAATATATAATTTGGGTCATGTGAAAAAAAAAGTTTTAACATAAAAAATGGATAGTCTAATTAATTTAATGTTTGCTAATAATTACATCTATAAAAGACAAAGATTAAGAAAAACATAAATATAAATATTAATATTATATCCAAGTCTCACGTAAATATAGATGCATGTTATTATATTCAAGTATGTAAATTAATATATACATATATTGATCATAATTTCATTCATATAATAAGTTTAAAAATATTATGATTATATACATATATATTCAATAGTTGTTATGTAAATAAAAAATAGAGTCATATGAAATAAAATAATTACAAAAAATTGGGTATAATCAACGAAGATGATTAATATAATTAATTTAACTCCGAAAACAAAAATATAAAATGTACATACTAATGAAACTTATACTCGAGTTGTAAAATATTTCTAAAATATATGCATCCATATACAACTTTACTTTCAAATTTATGATGAAAACAAATAAAGAAAAATTATTCACTCGTTCGTTGTTGTACAACCCAAGAAGCCATTTATTTATCTCATCTAATCTTCAGTTTTACTCTTTATCTTTCTCGAAACCAAACTCGCTGACATCAAATGCTGGCAAAGCTGAAAATCTAAACTCAATACAAATAACATCATTGCATGTTTTTTATTATGTAGCAAGTTAAAGAAAACATGTTTTTTGTTTTCCAATATAAAAGGTTAATCAAGACATAATTGATAAAAAAAAAGAGAAACTAACCTTTAATTGACATTGAGAAACAAAGACGAAAACGAAGTAGAAATAAAAGACGTTAAACATTAATAGAACCTATCGGCAAAGATACTAATAATTAGACAATGTGAGAGGTAGAAGAAAAGAGAAATACCCTACTTATAAATAGGAGGAGAATGATGTTTTAGAATATGAAATGTTTTACAATTAAATGTAATTCATAAATAGTTAATTAATATCCATCAATAAAAAGTTAGCAAAAATGTGTTTATATTTAAAAATTTCAAAATTATGAAAAAATAGGAATATATAAACCGGGAACTCTCATCATGCCACCTAAACTACCCACATCTTGCTGTTAGGTCTATTATTATTATTGTGACAAAATAAGGAAATGATATGCTTTATTGTAAAAGGAAGTTTATAATTCCTTAAACTCTTGTTTCCTTAATTAGACTAGACCTAGCAATATAAATACATGCTTAGGGTTTTACTTTAGATGAGTCGATTCATATATTAATTTAGAGAGAGAGCAGAAACCGTGAATCATATTGTAATCGACATATACACTTTCAAGAGATATATGACTACGTAAGTTCTTTAAATCATTGTTCGTGTCATATTACTTTCATATTAACTGTTTATTGTCATTGTGCTTGTTATAATGGGATCAACAAGTGGTATCAGAGCCTGAGATCACGAGTTTTACAATTTTCTGAGCAAACCACGAAAACAGAAGGTAAAATTATTTTTCTGTTGTTCATTGATTTTTGTCGAGTCATACAGTGCCAAGCTTTACCCGATAAAACTTCTTATTTTTTTTATCGACTAACACATATCTGCTCAATGAATTTTTCTCGATCATCATATCAGTTTCTGTGTGTTATTCTCGATTAGGTATATCTGTGTTCTTTTCGATTTAAATTTTTTCTCGTCTTATTATTTTTTATCGGATATCCCTTCTGTTGATTGAATTTTTATCGATACAAACTGCTTAAATCTTGAATTTTTATCGACTCCTCTATAAAATAGTTAATTCTGTTTAGTTAAAATTACTTTAGTTTATTTTATTTACTTTTGAATATCTTTACATAAGAAAACTCAGGAACTTGTGACTCCTGCAACTTTTCTTACTAAAAATTTCCTTAGTAAAAATCATAAACTCTCGTAAATTTGATATTTTCTGTGATTGAATAAATAAGAAACTCGAAAACCCAGATAGTCTTGTCCATAAAAAGACGAGTTCTTTTTAGTCAAGAACACTGTGTTTTTGTTTTCTGGTTTTTCAATAAACAGAAAACTCAGAATTAAGAATTTTTATCGAGTTCCATTGAATCGAGAAATTTTTTTTATCGAGTAAGTCAGTATTCGATAAAACTCTTTAAATCAATCTGTTTCTCGAGTCTTGTTCACTCGACAATTTTTTATATCAAGTCCCACTCAATTCGATATCAATTTTTATCGAGTCTTGTCAACTCGATAACAAGTTTTATCGCGTCTTGTTCACTCGATCACAAGTTTTATCGCATCTTGTTCATCCGACAACAATTTTCATCGAGCACGTCACGCCCGATAAAATCCTTCAATCGATTTTCTTTAGTCACTCGATAATAACCTACTGTTTCCAGCGACACCTCAGAATTTTTTAAAAACTCATTGATCAAGGTCCAAACAAAACAGTACAATGACCACCCGAGAAGCCATGGCCATTGGATCAGACACCAAGCCTCCAATTCTCTTTCCGGGAGAATATTCTCAATGGAAAGATAGATTTCTTGATTTCATTGAACGTCATGACTTTGCCGATGAGATCATGAGTTCAATCAAAGAGGGTCCTCCTCCGCCGTTTTATCAGGAGTATCCTGCTATGCCAAACAACACTCCTCCTACGCCCGCACGAAGGGAAGTTAAACTCAAAAGCTCTTGGGATGTAAACGAGAAGAGGATAATGAGAGGTGACCAACTTGCCCGTTCTTATCTACTTATGAGCCTTCCCAATGAGATCTACATGAGCATTGATAGTCACAAAAAGACGGCTAAAGAAATGTAGGAAGTCATAGAGAAATTCATGCTTGGAACGAAGATTGGTACACAACTCAAAATCACCAACTGCATTTCTCAATATGAAGAATTCAAGGCAAAAGATGGAGAAAGTCTTACGAACACATATACTCGATTTGTACAACTGGTGAACGAACTTAGCAAAAACGAAAATCCGTAAGACTAAGATCGAAAACAATGTCAAATTTGTTAGCAATCTTCAACCGGAATGGCGTCGGTTTGCTAATCAAATCAAACACAGCAAATATCTTGCTGACCTTGACCTTCATGAAGTCTATGAAACCCTTCAACAAGATGAAGAGGAGGTTCTCGAACTTATGGGGTTAAATTCCAAGAAGAACCTGGATCCAATCGCATTAATGGCAAAAGAGTCCTCTTCAGTTCCTCAAGAAATGTTTCCCGAATTAGAAGACGAAGACTTTGACTATGATCCAGAAATTACCAAACTTCAACATCAACTGGCCTCTTACAAAATCTTTTCAACAAAAGTTCTCACGTCGCTCGAACCCCAATCAACAAAGGTATGCCTCGGGATCTAATAACCACGAGCGAAAGGCAATATTTGAACCCAAAACTAGAAGAGAAGAACCTCGCCCTACACCCAAGCCTGAAGACAAGTTCAAGGGTGAAAGAAGTTTGTGCTACAACTGCGGCAAAACTGGCCACTACGCAAGGGAATGCAAGAAGCCAGTAGTGAAGGACTCTAACTACTTCACTTACAAACTGATGCTGTCCAAACAAAAAGAAGCCGGTAAAGTCCTTCTAGCTGAAGATGAACAATGGCTTAATCAAGATGATGACGATGACATGGAAGGGGATACTCAAGCACATTTCAGCTTAATGGCTTACTCTGATGACACTCCTTCTAACGCTTCCGACTACACACCCGAGGTAAGCCCTTCTGACTATGACTCTTTTGTATCTCAAATGCATGATTTAATGTGTCAATTAAAGGAATTACACTCCAAATTGAAAGCCGAGAAACTCTTGGTTTCCAATTTAGAAGCAAGTCTTGAAAATAACCATAAATAATTGCTTCTTATGCAAACCGACCTTGTCACTACTCAAAGTATAGCACAAAATCTCGAAACGGAGAAAATGGTTTTAATGGAAGAAAATGAACTTTTCCAAAAACAAATATCTGATCTCACACTCCAACTTCAAACATCTAGGAATGAGACTACCAAATTTTCATCTAAGTTTGACTTTGTCAGTTTTCAAAGACAGGATTTATTAGAAAAACTCGAAGCATTGGAATTAAAACTTTACAAGCTTGGTCAAACTGAACACACAATTCACTTAAATGCACCGAAAGATTTAAGCTCCAAAGCCGGTTTAGGTTTTGAAAACCCGAAACACTTAGCAAAGGCTATCTATAATACTCCAACGATTTATAAATTCGAATATCTGAACCTTGGTCCAGATTACCAAATTCAATTTATGAAACCGGACCCTAGTGTTGAGGAAAGAGAAGAATGGAAGAGACTAAACAAAAACTATTTTCAAATACCTTTCTGCTATCCTCAAGTAGTAGAAGAGGAATCTTCAAGTGAATCTCTTCCAAACAACTACTTCCCATCTTACTCCGCCGAAGAACTTCAAAACAAGATTCCTGAGTGTAAACCGTACATTCCCACACTATTTTTAGAAAAGAAAATTCTTCAACTCGAACAAGTGTTGGAATACGAACGTTCTTTGGCGGAAAAGGAAAAGGAAACATTTTTATTTAAAACACAACAACTTGAAAACGAGACTTTACAATTGAACAAAACTCGTGAAAATTATACTATTTCAAACGTTTCAACTTGTAAAGCCTTCGTTAGCAATTATTTAGATAATTGTGAAGAGTTGTTCAAAATGGACCCACACTCCAATCTTCCAAAACAAAAATGTTCCTATTCCGAAGAACAAATCAATGCTGAATTAGATACCCTTTCTAACAAATCTTCACTTGAATCGGACGAGTGCTTAAATGATATGTGTGATAAGTTTGATTTCAATCCTGTACTTCCTAATCATACTGAATTCTTAGACAAAGGCAAACAACCTATGGAAACAGTTTCTTTACCTACTGAACAAACGGAGTGTTCCACAAGTCAAAATCCGATCACTCACAATCAAAAGAAAAACAATCAAGTCTTCAAAAACCATACTAACCATGTTCCTTTCACCATTTCAGCGCTTCATACTTTAGAAACCAAGTCGGTTTGGGTCAAAAAGGGCAAGCATACTACAAAGCAAACACCCCGCAATGAAGACAAGTTTTTACATTCCAATGTCAAAAGAAACAACTCTAGATTTCCTTTTCCGTATCAAATTCATTCATTTAGACATTTAATCAAATTTTCTCGTAATAAAATTTGTTGCTCTAATTGCGGTGTGGATGTTTTTGTTCGTAAAACCTCTATCGATTATGGTTATGGTTATTTTCCGAACATGCATAATTCATTTAATCACAACTTTTATCATTCATCCTCCATTTCTAAATCGGGTCCGAGAAATCAAATGACTAACGCCTATAAGTCTCACCTCAAGTGGGTACCCAAGGGTGCAAAGTCAACTAACCATGATGGACTCATTTACAAATGGGTACCTAAATCTGCCTGATTTTGTGCAGATCGGTCATGTGTGGTACTTAGATTCCGGCTGCTCCAAACACATGACCGGCCAAAAGGAGCTGCTTGCCAACTACACTGAAAAAGAAAGGCGGATTCGTCAAATTTGGCAACAATCACCCTTGGCACCGATAAAAGGATATGGTGATATCATTCAAAACAACATCACCATTTCAAATGTTTCTTATGTACAAGGGCTAAGCCACAACCTATTGAGCATTGGAAAATTTTGTGATAAGCAACTCGAAGTCAATTTTCGACCCGATAGATGCTGTGTTCGCACGTTTGATGGAAAGGAGCTTCTAACCGGCACTCGTAAGTCCAACCTCTACACGATCGATCTTTCCCAAGTAAACGCCCCCTCAAGTGTTTGTCTTCTATCAAACGTCTCTAGTCCAAAGACCTGGTTATGGCATCGTCGCCTATCTCACTTAAACTTCAAGAACATTAATCGCCTCTCCATCAACGGATTAGTCACCGGACTCCCATCTGTTAAATTCGACAAACTACATCTTTGTGATGCATGCGAAATGGGAAAGATGAAGAAGGTCTCTCACAAACCCAAGATAATTCACAAAGACGACTCCTCGACCTCTTCAACTCATTCATATGGACTTGTGCGGCCCGATGCGGACTCAAAGCATACATGGTAAAAAGTATGTTCTCGTGATGGTGGACGATTTCTCTCGCTTCACATGGGTCAAGTTCCTTCGATCAAAGGATGAAACCCCCGACACCATCATCACATTTCTCAAAGCCGTTCAAGTCAAACTAGAACTTACTGCACAAACCATCCGCACCGATAATGGAACTGAATTCAAAAACCGTATCCTTGACGGTTACCTCGAATCGGTTGGTATAACCCACACGTTCTCTGCAGCTCGTACTCCACAACAAAACGGTGTGGTCGAACGCCGAAATAGAACTCTTGTTGAAGCCGCTCGCACTATGCTTACTTTTTCAAAGCTTCCTCTCCACCTTTGGGCCGAAGCTATACTCAAAACCGATCCATCATCAACAATCGCTTCAACAAGACACCGTATCACTTAGTCTACGATCGCGTTCCTTCAATCGAGCATCTTCGAACGTTTGGCACACGTTGCTTCGTACTAAATGAAAAGGAAGATCGTGGGAAACTCAAGCCAAAAGCCGATGAAGCCTACTTTCTCGGATACTCACCAAATGCATCATCTTATCGGGTCTACGTAAAACACGCATGTTGCGTCACTGAAAGCGTTAATGTACAATTCGATCCAAACGCCGAGATGGCTCCTGAACACGACAGTTCCGGACCCGCACTCACCGGTATACTAGCTTCCGATCACATTCGTTCGGAACCTGCTCCCAACCCTGATGAACCTTCAACGTCCAATACTGCCAAGTCAAATCTGGATGACCTATTTGAGTACTTCTACTCGGATTACTTTGGACCGTCTACTGATAATTCTCTCCAGATTCCCCCGCCTACCTTGGAGAATGCCGAGACCTCGGATCTTTCCGGACCACCAATTACAACGGAAACCGTCTCAACTGCTGCATCTCCAAGCACCTCTACGACTGCTCCTCCAAATCAAACTAGTCCATTGGATGCTCCTCTTGATCCTCCTGAACCTCAACCGCTTGTTCAACCAAATCCTGCGGAACCGACATCCTCTCCCCCTACATCCATTTCAACAACGCCGGATGTCACAAGTGCCACTAGATCTTCAACCGTGGCCCCATCTTTGGAATTTGTTCAAGATCTTCCCTTAGGTTCTTATCACGATGACACCCCGGATCCAAATGCCTTTCAACCTCTTCCTCATACAACAAAATGGACCCGCTCTCATCCTGTTGAACAAATTATTGGAGATCCAAACCGACCAGTTACAACACGTTCCGCCTCGGCCAATGATTGCATGTTCTCTTCATTCATAAGTAAGGTTGAACCCACATCCATTCATGAGGCAATGAATGATCCTGACTGGATTGTGGCCATGCAAGAGGAACTCAATCAATTTGAAAGTCTGAAAGTATGGCGCCTTGTTCCCCGTCCACGAAACAAAACAGTTATTGGCACGAAATGGATATTCAAGAACAAGCAAGATGAAGATGGAGTCGTTATTCGCAACAAAGCTAGACTTGTCGCCAAAGGATACCGTCAAGAAGAAGGCATTGACTACGACGAAACATTTGCACCCGTAGCCCGTATTGAAGCAATTTGCATGTTCTTGGCTTACGCGGCACACAAGAATTTCGTGGTTTTCCAAATGGACGTTAAGACGGCCTTCCTAAACGGTGTTTTGCGTGAAGAAGTCTATGTCTCTCAGCCCGACGGGTTTGTCGACTCCTCCAAGCCTCATCATGTCTACATTCTGGACAAGGCTCTGTATGGATTGAAGCAAGCTCCCCGCGCATGGTACGATAGCCTGTCTACCTATTTAGTGAAAAACGGATACTCCAAAGGTAAGATCGATCCAACTCTTTTCATTAAAAAGGACAACGGTGACATTATGCTCATTCAAGTCTATGTGGACGACATCATCTTCGGCTCGACTAACCCACGGCAATGCAAAGAGTTCTCTGAACTCATGATTGCCAAATTTAACATGAGTATGATGGGAATGATGAATTTTTTCCTTGGTCTTCAAATTAAACAATTTTCTACTGGAATATTCATCAACCAATCCAAATACATCTGGATATGTTGAGTAAATACAACATGACGTCATGTTCTCCGATTGGTACACCCATGTCCCCGGGTTCAAAACTACACGCTGATCCTTCGGGAAAAGATGTGGATTCAAAAAATTACCGGGGCATGGTTGGTTCTCTCATGTATCTTACGGCTAGTCGTCCGGACATTATGTTTGCCACCTGTCTTTGCGCGAGGTATCAAGCATCTCCAAAGAAATCTCATCTTAATGCGATCAAACGGATTTTCCGGTATTTAAAAGGTACACCTAATCTTGGCCTATGGTATCCCAAGGATACAGGTTTCGAACTAACTGCCTTTTCAGATTCGGATCACGCCGGATGCATGATCGATCGTAAAAGCACTTCGGGCCATATTCAATTCCTTGGAGACAAATTGGTCAGCTGGTCATCAAAGAAGCAAGTGTGCGTCTCCACATCTACCGCGGAAGCCGAATACATCGCTGCCGCAAGCTGCTGCTCGCAAGTACTATGGATGTGCACTCAACTCAAAGACTATGGCTTCTGGTTCAACAAGATTCCCATCTATTGTGACTCCAAAAGCGCCATAGCCATTTCAAGCAACCCGGTTCAACACACGAAGACAAAGCACATCGACGTTCGATATCACTTCATCAAGGATCACGTCGAAAGAGGTACAATTGAACTATACTTTGTTAACACGGAACTTCAGCTTGCCGACTTATTTACCAAGGCACTAGATGAGAAACGATTCCAGTTCCTAGTATCCAAGTTGGGAATGCTCAATCTTAAAACCTGATTATCCAAAATCAGAATGCCTCAAAATCCTTAAAAAACGTCTATCCAAGGGTTTTTGCACATTAACTCGTTGAGTCAATCTGCACAACACTTGGACTCTCATTTTTTAGATTTTGACTTTTATTTTACAGTTCCGTATTTTCAATGTTTTTCTTTCCTTTTATTTTTACCTCGCTGTGTATATCACCATGGTTCATCATTCAAGGGGGAGCAACAAGGTACGTTTTCCTACTCATTCACATTCATAGGGGGAGCACATCTCTGTATGCACACATTTAGGGGGAGCCAAAAAAATTTTATGTGTTTTTTTTAAGTTCTTTAAAAAAAAAGTTAATTTTAAGTGCAGTTTTCGGCCCTTAAGGGCTCGACAAAAATGGGATTATCGACCCCCTCTGGCTCGATAACCTCCCCAATCGACATTCGTTAACGGGAAATTTTTCATCGCCCCAATCACACACTGCCACGTGTCATCACCCGATGACCACTATTTAAAGTAATCGGCCCAATCACACACTGCCACGGGCCCCTCTCTCAAAGAACCTTTCTTCACAAATTTGAATTTCCCTCTTTCTCTCTGAAAAACCCTTCAAGTTCTTGGCTTCCAAAATCAAAATCTCCAAACTTCGAGTTTTTTAGTTCCAAAAGCACCACCAGGTTCGTAATTCTCCCCTTATCATCTATAATTCTTGCACTTTGTTCCTAAAACTGTTGCATGATGATGTTTTTAATGATTGACTGTTCGTTTTTTTTTTGGGTTTAATATGGTTTTCCGATTTTGACTGTTCCTCAGTCAAAATCGTGGGTAGATAATGGCTTTTAGTCTTAAGTGCTTTACTAATCATGTTCCCTATCACTAATCGCACCTAGTAATAGGATTTTGCCTTAGTTTTAGGTCCTTTTTGGAATCTGAGCACTTAGAAGTTCTTAGTCTGGTTTATGAGTTTTTATCGTGTCCTTCATCATCCTTTGATTTTTTATCGAGTCTCGTTACTGTGACCAAGAACACCATCTTTTTGCCCAAGTCTTTTTATCGAGCCTTTATGACTCGATAACCTTTTTTGTCGAATATCATAAAGTCGATGAAAAACACCAAGTGTTTTTATCGAGCCTTTATGACTCGACAACTTTTGTTATCGAATTTCATAAACTCGATGAAAAACACCAAGTGTTTTTATCGAGCCTTTATGACTCGATAACATTGTTATCGACTATCAATCGATCGATGAAAATTACTAAGTGCTCTCATCGAGTCATGTTGGATCGATAACCTGCCCTTACATTGTCCATGTAATTTTATCGACCCTCATAGAATCGACAACATGCTATACATAGATCGATATTTTTCTAAAAAGTTTTCAAGTACTTTCATCGACCCTTAGGCAATCGATAACCTGTTCTTCTGTTCTTCTCAATTCTCATTGACTCGACAACCCCTCCACAGGTATGAGCTAAATTTTTTTCCAAGTCTTGTTGTCGATCCTGATTCAATCGACAAACATTTTTTTATCGATCCCATTGCACTCGATAACAATTGTTATCGACCCAATGGGACTCGATAAAAATACTTAGCATTTTTTTTGAAACTCATAACACTAATTTTTACACTTGGTTTGCCTAACTGTCTTATTTCAGAAACCAATGGCAGCCATGAATGACCCAAACATGTCCGATGATGAAAACCCGATGCCATCCGAACGCTCGACCGAACCAAGCATCAACACAGCAAACCGGGATGACCTCTTGATGCCACGAGCTTACTTTCGCCAAATCAAACCAAATAACCACCGACTAGACTTCGGCATCACTCTCGAACACCAGATCATTCTCGACATTCTTCAGCAACATCCGCTTCGCTTTGCATTTGCACTAGACCACCGAGTACCCATGTTCTACCTCCAACAATTCTGGTATACACTGACTTATCATCCGAACGAAGGTGACCATCATTTCACGGCTCAGATCGATGACTTTATCACCCGCCTAACTCCAGTCAGGATTCGCCGCATTCTCCGCCTACCGCTTGCTACCGCCGAACACCCATACGAAGCTTTTGCAACCGACCAACAACTGGTTGCCGACATACTAGCCCTCGGGTACGAATCCCCTGAACAAATCACAAGTCCCGGCCTGTTCAAGAGGATGTACTTGCCTCGGTTGGTTCACGCTATTTACCATAGTTAATCGGTGTCGACCGACAAACATGCGGCATGGACAAGGCCGACGGCGGTTCTTCGGATCTTTCACGGCATCGCATTCAACCGCCACTACGACTACGCGATGCTCATCCGGACGGACTTTGTAGAACTAGTCGAAGACAAATCCAACTTTCGCGACCGTGCATTCGTTCCGTTTCGCAGGTTTCTTCAACTATTCATCCATGCAATGATGACTTCTCGACACCGCCATTCCTAGAAGAGCCGGAACACCCTTAGGCCCAACCTGTGCTCTTAAATTTCTACGCCTGAATGATCGGGTCTTCCAAAATACCATGCCTATCCCTGAAGCGCTCCTCGCTTATGCTGATCAGAATGCACCTAGTGTAATAGCCTATAGGGAGCGACATGGCTTAATGGCCCAACCACCTCCGGTTGCGCCTGCCCAAGAGCCGATCCAAGAGGAAAATATTGAGGGAGGTGAGGGTCCTAGAATAGAAGAGCGGTCGGGATCGGGATCCCGACCGGGGAGCTGAGTGCACTGTGAGGGGACATGACGAGGGAGGTGCATCTGATCAGCCCCCCCCCCCAACCAACCTACTACCAACCACCCCCGCACTCGACCCATCATCCCAACACCCCGATTCAAAACTTTAGTCAGCCGACAACGTATCCGCCCCCGCTCTTCATCATCGGATGAAGATACATCCGACAACCAACCGCTCCGTCGTCGCCAACGCACTGCAGAAATAGAGGTGCAAGCCGTCACCCGCATCGGCCCTCAACCCTCTATAACAGAATCCAGCTCTGAAAATGATGCATCATCATCTGAACCAAATCCTGATCCAATCATCCGCTCCTACCCCACCGTCTGATGAGGAAACTCAATTCCACTTCGACTTTGAAGCTAATCCGTCCTCCCCATCTATGTCAGACATCTTCCCTGAAACCTCTATTGGAGAGATAAGGAGAACGGAGGGAGTACAAGTAGAAAAAGAATCAGAGAGGATGAGCGAAGGGGAGACAAAAACAATAGAGAGTGAGAGTCCAAAATCCCCCGACCAGGTAACCGCGTCCACTAGCCCTACTCATTCGTTGGGTGTGACTAGTGGACAAGTCGCTGTGGACCTAGCAGCGCAATTGCACGCCCCTCCCAGCCACTCTGAAGGCTCACAACAGCCAACAGTTTCAACAATACTTGTGAGTCTAGCACCTTATCTAGCTCCCCTCCACTCGGGAGGTATAGCTATTGAATCAAGAGGCAGTAGCTCACCTGCTTCGACTTCGGTTGTGTGCACATCGAGTCTAGAGCCTGCTAGGGGACACGAGTCTTTACACACTGCGAGCCTTCGTGGCCCAGTCGGAACTCCCATAGTGATGTCCATTCCGGACATTCCACGAGGATTGGGAGGAAATCCTACCAGCGCTACATCTTCGACAATGTTGAACGTAGGTCATACAGTTGAATCAACGGTTATGTCAACGGGCAATCTAAGTGATCCCGGAGTTACCCCCAAAGCTACCACCTCTTCGTTCTTCTCTATTCCCCCAGAAGGCGAAGCTCTCATTGCGGCTCACTTACAAAGGGCACGAGACACCCTTGCTGAACATCTGGTCCTTATGACAGCTGAAAGAGAAGCCTTTGTGCGCCAGATTCGTGAAGCTGCGCGTCTTAAAGAGCCGACTCCTGTTCACACTGAATCTGCTCATGCAAGCTTCAGCCGTCCAAGCACCAGCCACTCCCCACCGCCACCATCACCCCCCGAAGATCGACCACATTCCCCGCATCGATATGAGTATAACACCAATGAACTCATGTCGATGTTGTATGCTAATCTGCTCGCTGAATCCAATGCCACCGGCCAACCGGAGGATTCACTTGAAGGTCTTCTTCGTCGCAATCTTCAAATCCCCACCGTAACTCGTCACGAGTTCGATGTATTTCGCGCACACATAGACCAAGAGCTCGCCGACATGAAAATTGCCCAACAGCACCAAACGGAAGACATCATGGGTGCTATTACTGCTCTTCGAACGGAAATCCAAGAGTCTTGCCGTCCGGCAGTTCGTACTTCTACTTCCAGACCTCATCAGGACGACCCGGGCTCCGCTCCAACTCGTCCTGAGGGGGAGACACGCCAAACGGCAAGATCACGATCTAGAGCATCTGCTGCCTCAGCTTCAAGACCACATGCTCAATCCACCCAACAACGGCAACGCACTTCAACGACTCAAGAGGACGATACACCAACGGTTGAAAAGCATACGGATATCGAATTCGAGAGTACAACAGCCGAACCAGCCGAACCTGCTGAACCAGCCGAACCTGCCGAACCAGAACAAAATGAAGAACGAGTCGATGTTCAACGTCTGCGCAACTCACTTCGAAACTGGTTCCGAGATTCGTATGAACCAGTACTTCAAGAACAAGACTATGTGAACTTGAGGCACACAGCAAGAAATTATGCCTTAAGGGATCAAACGAACCAAGACTCCTACCTCATCAAATTCGGTGGCAACGAATGTTAATGGACAGTAAGTCCAAATGGGTGAATCAGCAGATACGTGTGCCATATCTTGAGGAAACCATGGAGAAGATCTTTCGCAAAGAAGCAAAACCTGATGATCTGGCACACATTCATCTAGTGATGGAAATGGATCCTGCTCAAGTTAGAGAGTACCTCCATATCCTGAGGATGAGAGCTTTACCTCAAGCTGAAGTGGTCTCTAGGCACAGGGTTGTCGGGATTTTGAAGATAGACATTGCAAGGATTTTCCAAGTCGAATATCCGATTTTCACTGTTCAAAGAGAAGACGGTAAAACGTATTCCTTCTTTGAAGCCGATTTTGCTAATCTCGATATTATGGACTTGGAGATCATCTACAATGATCTGAGAGATAAGGGAAACCGAAACATACACGAGCAAAGAGCTTTAAGGGCAGTGGTTAGACATGTTCAGAAAGAGCTTAGATACAATTATCTTCATGATCTTCAACGAGGAATCGAAAGCGAGCAGAAGAAGATACACATTACTAAGCCTGATCAATCTTTGCCGGTACCTGACAGTACTTTGGTCGCCACTGTCATCACTCGTCCAGTACATGGTGTTGTTTGGATGCATCCTTCTAGAGAAAAGCGATTTCTCAGATTTCATGAAGTGGCTGCATATTCTGACGGTACATTATGGGGAATTCGGAACAGGCTTGCGTCAGAACTTGCTACAGATAGAAAGAGCGCAACACGAATGAGCAATGACAAAAGAAACTCTCTCTTAGAAGCAATCAAGATAATCGACGACAGAATTATTTATCGACAAACCCTACGAAGATTTGAAGGCATGTTCGAGCTTAGAAGATGAAGACTCATTTTGCCACAAAGGGGGAGATTGTTAGGTCTATTATTATTATTGTGACAAAATAAGGAAAGGATATGCTTTATTGTAAAAGGAAGTTTATAATTCCTTAAACTCTTGTTTCCTTAATTAGACTAGACCTAGCAATATAAATACATGCTTAGAGTTTTACTTTAGATGAGTCGATTCATATATTAATTTAGAGAGAGAGCAGAAACCGTGAATCATATTGTAATCGACATATACACTTTCAAGAGATATATGACTACGTAAGTTCTTTAAATCATTGTTCGTGTCATATTACTTTCATATTAACTGTTTATTGTCATTGTGCTTGTTATAATGGGATCAACACTTGCTTTTATATATATATAAAGATTTAATATGATTGTTAACTCACTCATACGTAATCTGACATATAGTCAACACAAAATTAGGTAAAAAAACGCATTTGTTGGGTTGAATTGAGTTTGGTTAATTTGAAACCAACCCAACCCTAACCGATGTCTTTTTTACTGTGAATTTAATACGATTATTAAGTCATTAATTACTACAAGGACATTAGACATTAGACCCACTAACAATTAACTTAAATTTTGAGTTATTAATTTCAAAGCATTTTGAAACTCTTTTGCCGGGTTAAGCATCTTCAAGAGCTTCTCTAAAATGGAGAAAATGGGGATTTCGAGACAAATTTTTGCTCCAATAGCTTCACAAAACTATCTCCAAAATGATGAAAGTATGAGAGATTGAGTTTTTCTCCAAATATGGAGATTACTCCAAAAATAATTACCAAATGAAAGAACCGATATGAGGCTTTGAAAATAAATATCTAGAGAGAAAAATAATATTTTATTAGATAAATTCAATATTTTAATATTTTAATATTATAATCAATGATGTATTCTCCAAAAATAAAGAATCTATTGGAGATGGATGTAATTGTTTTTTGAAGATTTTGATATTTAATCTTCCATTTTAATTTTTTTTAAGGAATTTGTTGGAGATGCTCTGATTACAACTCCTCTTTCCTAGTTATATGGTTGGTCCACAATTCGTATTCCCATTATGTGATTGAACCTATTTAGTCTTGTCATCATCATTGCCCTCTTGTCCACCTAACACGTATAATTACTACAATAAATTACCAAACAACTTTATATTATTTTAATAAACAAATTACCAATTTAACTTAATACTCAGACAAAACTAATTGAATTAGGGGGTGTTTGGGATTGCTTATAAAAACAACTTATTGACTTATTTCGGTACGGCACCGGCGATAAGCACTTTTGAGTGTTTGGCAAAACAGCTTATACCGGTGCCAAACCGGTGATAAGGAGTTTTTTGAGAAGTAAGGAGCTCCTAACTTATTAGAAGTTGATAAGCACTTTTGAGTAAAAACTATAAGTTGTTTTAAATAAGCAATCCCAAACACCCCCTTAAGCTACAAATAGAAAATAAAACCATCATAATTCCTATATGATGGGTCTAATTATCTGAGTGTTAGAATAATACTTTTTATGTTTTTGCAATCTACATTTTTAAGAACTCCATTTATCATTAGGGTTTTCATTTTACTTCCTTGTTTTATTGTTTCCTCATCATTGGCTGATACTAACTAGATGATCATTTTCTACTTTAATCTCATGTAGTGCTCCAATATTCTTGAGTTTTATGGTGCAACAAAGGGAAACCTTGAGCCAGTTGGCCGGTAGATAACCACGATCGTCGGTGGAGTTCTCTATCGTGGGAATCCTGGTTGTATCATGGTCAATGATTTTCCTCGACGATCGGATGTGAATTTTTACCAAAACAGAAAACAATGTAAGACAACAGTGGCTTTTATATATAAGTTTGTTCTTTGCAACTTCAAGATTGTTCTAATGCTTGAATATCACATAGTTTCAATGTTTTTTTTTCTTGAATCATTTTAGTCTTTTATAGGTTTTCAGTTGAATGTTTCAAGGGTCATTTCTATAAAAGCCCTTATGGAGATAATGGTCATCCTTTATTATGTCATTGATGATTGGTCGGCGGTTTTCTTGATGAATTAATGAGACAAATCCGGATCATAAATGTCTGATATCTACAATAAATACAAGAGACAACGGATGTCGTGGTGAACATGTAATAACAAACGTCCTTAGTATACTTTGTCGTGGGTAATCACAATTGTAGATAAGTAATTCCCGATCAAGGGTCAAAGATCTTGTAGTCGTAGATAACCACGATCATAGGCGGGAAAGTACTTAATCGTGAGAAGCCTGATCATTGATATCATGGTCGTGGAATATTCTCAACGGTCGAGGGTACAGATTTTTTACCAAGAAAAACCAACCTAGTTTGATGTCATCGATCGTTCATCTGCATATATTAATCTTATCATCGGGCGACCCTGGACCCACGATATGGAGGTCGTCACTTCGAGCTATCGTAAAACGATTAAATTTCCAACTTCTTGGAGAGTTCAGGAAATCAAAAGCGAAAGAAAAACCATAAGAAAATATTGTAAAACCAAGATAAAGCCCCAAAAAAATACTATTTAGCAATTACAACAATAGGGATGCCCATTGAAAACGAAAGCTATGAATAGTAAATCATTTCATTGCAAACATAACCACAGATATCCACATACGCTTTGGCCCAATTAAAATTCGCTTTTTGCCATCAAAGAAACTTTATTGAGATGGCTAAACCTTGTGATAGCAAATCGGTTGAATTTGGTTTTTTTGTCTTTTAAAAATTTGGAAGAAAAATGATAAAAAGATCAGAATGTGTGAAATAGTCGTTTTGAAGTAAGGGTTTCCTAGATGAAATGGTCTTTTAATGAATATGATCCATCAATAGAGTCATCAATCTTTCAATCTGTCTTCGATTCTTTAATTGTGTAAGCTAGTATTCTCATTCTCTCAGGTCAATATATTTAATAAGAAAATATTGTTGAAATGATTTAAATATAATGAAGGTATACAAATTAAAGAATTATAAACCAAAATTTATGAAATAATCCTAGAAAATCCTTTGATAACACGGATTTCTATTTTTAAATGGTATTCATGTAATTTATTATACAACCATTACGAGTTAAAAAACATTCATTTATATCAAAAACAAATAAAGCAACATTAAATCCCATCCATACCTACCGGTTGGAGAATATGGCTATATAAATGTCAAAGAAAGAGATTGGCATAGTGGTTTTATTAAACACGTGTTCATTTATTAGAGTTAGAGTTCTAGTGAAAAAGAAATTAAGGTATAGTGGGAAGTTTAAAAAGAGATTTTATTTATTCTATTGAATACCTACTAAGGTACAAGAGATAAATTTCTTTCTAAAACTTAATTTATTGATGGACAGATAAAAAAGTGATCAAGATTTCAAATCTTTTTTTATACATCTCACACAATCTTTTCGTTTCATTGGTGGCGAAGAGTATAATTAAGATCGCCTTTTAACAAACAAAATTCTTCTTCGATTGCTAATTTGCTATTACTTTCAATGAATGATTCACTACGTCAAATACTAATAAACAAGATGGTGCGATGAAAGGAAAAACCACTACGCTACATTTATTTTCAATGATATCAACCACCATGATGCATAATATATAATTGTTTCTTGTACATTAAAGTAACTAAAGAATGAAAATATATTACATTATTATGCATCCGATTTGGTTGCATTATTATCACTAGGGGTGTTTATGGGTTGGGTTGGCCGGGTTGAAGGCATTTGAGCAACCCAACCCAATGTTTACGGTTTGAAAAATCTCAATCCAACACAACCCAAGCAAAACTACAACCCAACCCAACCCAACCCAAACCGTGCGGGTTGATCGGATTGAAAATTTGGTATATCGTTTTACGATCTTACAGTTTTGTTTAAATGAAGTAATTTAAAATGAGAACATATAAAAAAGTCTAACAAATTATAAAAAAATTGAAAATTCATGCAAATAAGAATGTAAAATTACGGTTGAAATTGTAATATAATTTTGAATATACCTAATTACGGGTTGGTTTAATGTACATATATTAATCAAAGACTTAACAATCGTAATAAATCCATAGTATATAAAGGCATCGGGTTCATCGGGTTGTGTTGGGTGTAAATTACCCCAACCCGATTCCAACCCAATAGATGCGGCGTTTGGCCTATTTTTGTATCAACTATGTATCGGGTTACCTTGTGTTGAGTTTTTTAGAGTTGGGTTGACCGGGTTAATCGGGTTGGTTGGTATTTTGAGCCCCCCCCCCCCCCCTAATTACCACTCAGCACAAACATGTCACCTACATCCCATTTTGTTCAAGAATGAAATCTTGCATCAAACCAAAGATCATTAACGATTTTTATTTATGTTAGTATGTTACTAACCTTATTACCCCTAATCAAACACCGTTAAGATCTGAAACATGAAATAAATGATAAGGAATGGAGGTAAATGGTGAAATTAAAGAAGTCTACGAGACTTTTTCAAATCGGGATCACACACATAAGCAAGTATTCAAATGATTCTAACCACTTAGAAGATTAAGGTGAGAGAATATGTGAAATCCCTTATTAAACTCCGAAAAAGGCCTTAAAAACAAAGGAAAGTTCCCAACATATATTGAAAAGTTATGGTCCAAGTCTAACCGATGTGAGACTCAAATAATTCAATATAATCTTCTAAAAGAAATGACTAAAATTAAAGAAAAAACTAATCCATGTTACTGGTTGGCTATACACACACAATCATCAAAGATAGATCAAACGAGAACAGAGTCTAAATAAGAGAACACGAGAATGGAAAAATGATTTTGCATTGAAATCACAAGCTATTGTGGAACGTAGTCAACGTCAGGCCCGTTCTTGGCATTTTATAAGTCCTGGACGAGATGTAAAATAGGACCCTCGATATGTATGAAAAAAATCTTCAATGTTTGATTTTATCATCAGAAATAAAATTAAATTCAAACAATACTATAATTCGTATAAAATCGACTGAATGAAGTTAGAATTACCAAAATAGGGCAAACAAAATATTCGGAGAAATCTAAGAGGAAACTATAACACCCATATTTTCGAGAGAATTTGATTGTTATGGATGTGATATGTTATTTGATGAAAAATTGGATGATTTACTAAGTTTGGGTGTATTTTGTCATTTAATCAAAATGTGTGGCCAAAGAGTATTAATCAAAGATGGTATGATATTTGGGGATATATAAAATCCCCAATTTTGTAACCCTTCCTTCATATTAGGCCGTTCAAGAAGAGGCAAAGAGATAAAAAAACAATTCTTTTAACAAGAAGGATTGTGTTGAGATTTAATTAAGAAGGAAATAGTTGGTGTTGGTGGATTGAACATCTTGATTAAAGTTTGGTTCTTAAAACCACCAAGCATCCCTATTGAGCTCAACCAAGGTATAGACTTAAATTTTATGGTTTCTTTTTTTTGGTCGAATCTTGCATATCTAGTGTTGGGAGCTCATTTTTCGGGCTACATAGGTTGTCTTATATCTATTTTTGAATGGAGACAAGCTTAGAAACCATACCTCTTTAATCAATTAATGGTACAACCATATTTTGGGGTTGTTGTCCTCGTTTTTGTGTTGCTGTCTAGACTTGCAAACTTTTTAATAAACTATTCGTAAATCAGTTAAAGATATGTAATATGTTCCTGGAACCGTTGAAATGTCTCCTGCAATTTGTTTATTTTGAGGAAGAGCTACTTCAGACTGTAGGTAAGTTAAAAATCGGGTTAACAGAGCAACTATGTTTTTATAACGAGATTAAGTAACTAGTCTTCAAATATTTGTATAAAATTTGTATTAAATCTATTAGGGGTAATTCTTATTGCGTTGGAAAGATAAAAATGTGGTCTAAATATTTTATTGGAAATGCTTATGTTGATTTTGTGATCCACGTTGTTTATGTAGGTAACAAGAAAAGTGTGTATGTCGGTTGAAAACCAGTTTAATCTAGCAAAATTGAGTTTTAATTTGATAAAACTATATACATACTAAAATGTTCTTATTTGAGTCTTTTAATGTTTTCTCATGACTCTTGCAACAAATTTATGGTTATTTGATATAATTGCTTTGCTTTATGCATTTGTTTGTTTAAACCTTTGGAGATTCTATGTTACATGTTACGAGACATTTTGATTATAATTGGCTTTTGATGTTATGAAGAGTACGGGTTTTTACAGGTTGGCCAACACGGGTTTTTACCCATGGGTTGATCGGGTTAAAGATATTTTGATCGGGTTGAAGACATTTTGATCAACTCAACCCAAGGTTTTCGGTTTGAAAAATCTTAACCCAACCTAACCCAAACCAAAGTGTAACCCAACCCAAGCCAAACCGTAGGGGTTGGTCGGGTTAATACTTTGGTACATTAAAATATTCTTTTAACCTTGAATATGTTGTTTTCTCTATAAATAATTTATTTTTCATCATCAACCATTTGATATATATTTTATTCATATTTCTTAAATCTTAAGTATATAACATTAATTAATTTCCTCAATATATATATATATATAGAACACATTTAAATTGCAAACTCATCTATTTGTGCAAACTTTCCAAACCATTATATTAGGAGATAATTTATATATGAGTTAAATTCAAATTTGGTCCCTGTGGTTTACAAATTATAACGGATAAGGTCCCTGAATGATTTTTATAACGAATAACGTCCCTGTGGTTTCCATTTTATAACACGTAAGGTACCTCCATCTAATTTTTCCGTTAAATATAACATTTTAAACATAATTTCTTTATTTTTCCATTTTTCAAACCATATGGACCAAATCTGTAATTTACTCTAAACTATATACATATATTTATATTTTATGTATTGTATAAGTATATTTGCATTTCATTAATTATATAAATTACATATTTTGTTAATTGTATAATTTTCTTATTTTATAAATTATACTACATATTTATAGACACCTTATAATATTACTAAAAAATATTTATACTTTATATATTTATGATATATTATATTTATTTTTTATAAAATTTATTTTGTATTTATATTTATATATAAAATATAAATAATTTTATAAAATGTATCGAATGTTCGGTTTTTGTTAAAAACACTAAATCAGTTCATTATACAAATTATATACATATATGGAAGATTCAAATAAATAAAATAAATACAAATATAAAAAATATAAAATATAAATACAAGTACAAAGCAAATTCTATAAAATATAAATATAATATAAGATGTTGGTTCATTTACAAGCTGGATGAAGAGTACAAACTCGTACAAGGCAATGTAAAAATAATTTTTTTTTCATCATATGCTATGATTTAAGATGTTATTACACATATGTTTGTTCCATAATGTAAAATTTCACATGTATTTATTTTCATAAGTTAAAAATTTATCATATATTTGTTTCATAATGTAAAAGTTTTACATGCATTTTTCACATATAACTTTTTCATAAGGTGAAACAAACATATGTATAATAACATCTTAAATCATAGCATTTGATGGAAAAAAATAATGAAAAAAATTATTTTTATATTGGTTTATGAGTTTGTATCATTTATCCAGTTTGTAAATGAACCGAGATCTTAAATATAATATAATCTTAAATATACAAAAGATTATTAATCTATAGATATAAATATATACAGTAAATATAATATAAAAATTAAATTCAAACACGTACAACATCGATGTCATCAAGATGATTCTCCAGAAAATCTACCGTCTAACCTTCGTTACCATCTCTATTCACTTCATATATATATATATATATATATATCTATAAATTATTAATTATTTGTATATTTAAAATTATATTACATCTATATTTTATAAAAAAATTATATTTATATTTTATATTTTTATATATTTTATGTATTTTATGTATTTTATGTATTTAAATATTTCATGCATGCAATTTGTATATTGACATGATTTAATGTTTATAGCATAAATTGGACCTTTCATATATTTTATTAAATTATTAACATTTTATAAAATATAAATGTAATATATTATATGAATATACAAAATATAAATAATTTATAAAATATAAATGTAATATAATTTATAAAATATGAAAATTATATAATTAATAAAATAGGTAATTTATATAATTAATGAAATAAAAATATAATTATACAATACATAAAATATAAATATATGTATATAGTTTAGAGTAAATTACAGATTTGGTCCATGTGGTTTGAAAAATGAAAAATAAAGAAAATATGTTAAAAATGTTATATTTAACAGAAAAGTTAGATGGAGGGACCTTATGTGTTATAAAATGGAAACCACAAGGACGTTATTCGTTAAAAAAATCATTGAGGGACCTTATCCGTTATAATTTGTAAACCACAGGGACCAAATTTGAATTTAACTCTTTATATATTTATGAATAGTTGCCATAATTAATTAGTTATGGTTGATCTATATACGGAAGATGATAGGTTCATTAATTATTATCATTTATTTTGAATTAGGAAACAAAATAATGAATTATGATAATTATCCATAAATATATCAATTGTTTCCTAATATAATGGTTTGAAATGTGTTGCACAAATAGATGAGTTTGTAATTAAAATCAACCTTATATATATGGTTTGAAATGTGTTGCACAAATATATGGGTTTGTAATTGAAACTAGTAACATATATACAAAGACGTTATATAAATATGAAGAATAGATTGAAAATATATGTACATGAAGAGGGAATGTGATGGTTTAATTACTTAATGGACATATTAAAATAAAGATTCAATAATCATATTAAACAAAAAAAAAGGATGTCGGGTTCGTCGGGTTGGGTTGGGTTCAAAAAAACGTAACCCGATATCAACTCAATACTTACGGTTTGAAAACTTTATAACTTGATTAAACATCGGGTTGTGTCGGATTGGTTGGGTTTTTGAGCACCCTTAATGAAGAGGCATTTCGATAAAAAGGGTTTCTATGATTTTTAATACTTCTAAGTTTACGATTTGCTTATGAGAGTAAAAATTGTAAACTTTGGCTGTATGATTTAGAGGTTGTTTAGGAGCTTATTACCTCTTATTAGGGATAGTCTCTTACTAAAATAAGAGATGGAAGTGTTTACTACAAATAAATAATAAAATTTTCTTTTTCTTATGGAAAGAGAGAAAGTTTCATCTTAGTGGGGTAAGAGGTGATATTTCCTTATTCGGCCTCATCTCCATCTAAACCACTCCTGGTGCCTCCTTTTCTTTTTCTTTTTCTTTTTTACTTTTCCTTTCTTTTTTATTATTTTAAATTTCTGTTTATTTCTCTGCCATGTCCGATATCGATTGTAGTTTTTTCTCAAAACAATTTTTAATTTTTTTAGTTGAGTTTGATGTTAAATAAATTTAAAAAGCAATGAGCTTAAAATTGTCAATCATCTTTTACAATTTAAGCTTAAAAAATTGGAATGTTTAAAAAATTGTATTTTAGAAAATGTCAAAAACATGTATTTTAAATATAAGGGTATAATGGTCTTTTTTATTCAATTAGCGCTTAATACAATTTATTTGGTAAACAACAATTTTTAATCAGCACTACTTAAGTTAGATCTCTTATCTCAATCAGACCTTTTACCTTGTTGAATTAATATTGAATTATAACCTTTTGATATTAAATAATGAACACTGCTAGAAAATTGAGTATTTTCAACGGAAAATGTCGTTGAAAATTTTTTACGAATTTTAGAGCGATTATTGACAGAACATAAATTTTCAACGAATTTCAGTTAAAAATCTCTCACAAACATGTATTTTCAACCAATTTTTTATTTTAACGAAATGGATTCTTGCATATTTTAAGGTTGGAGATCAATGATTGTTTTGGAACAATTATTGGATATATATTTGCATAATTATATGGAGAGACTCAATATGCCCAATACGAAATTTTGCATACTTTTTTTTAGCTTTAACCTCTAAAAAATGTTCCTACTAGTGCTCTTTGTGTCCACCCTTGCACACCTGCAATCGATTCCCCAAATTTTTAAACTCTTAATTAGGTTACCAAAAAACCCGATAAGTTGACAACTCAACCCAATCCAATCCGAAAAAGTCGATGATCCAAACAACAAATTTTGTAGAAGGTTTTGAGGAATCCGTAGTAGTACCCAAAATCTCTTTTTTTAAAAATATGTCGAAGATGAACTTAGAAGTTTCTCTCTGCACATCACCACCACTCTATCAACCGGAAACTAGGGGTGTTCATCGTTTGAAATCCAATGGATTCCATCTGATACTCATCCATTAGATGTTGGATTTTGTCATCCGATTAACATTGGACATCCACTTCGTTCCAAATCCAATAGATGGTTGGATCGGGTCGGTTCCATCCATTAGATGTTATTATCGGTCATCCATTGGATCCGATCAGATTCATCCAGTTTTATTTTCAACCGATTAATCCACCATTTTAACCAATTATTCATATATTTTCTTAATTTATCAAAAAAACAATGCATATAAATATCGAACTAATTAAAAAATAATATCATAAAATGTTAATAATTATTATATATAGTTATTAACTGGATATTAGTTAGATGATAATTGAATGGTTATTGATTGGACTGGTTCAATTTTATTGCATGATGTACTCTCATTTAAGAATTAATCGATCCAATTATTCCAATTAGATATTAAAAAAAATTGTGTTCTCTGGTGTTTTTTTGAAAAGGGAAGAAAAAAGAAAGCGAAAGAAAATTATATTGATTTTCATCCCAAAACTTTCGTCCCAAATGCGAAACTGATACACTACATACTTGCATTTTTGAATCATGCATAAGGTTGATCAACAAATTTCTTGTTGGAAGCTCCTCCATGGCTTCGCCGACGGTAAATCTCATATCGGAGTGCTACATCAAACCACCGGAAGACGGTCTACTCGTCGATGCAATCCAACCCATCCACTTCACACCTTTTGAGCTTCCCTTCCTCAATCTCAACTACAGCAAAAAGGGTCTTCTTTTTGCAAAACCACCACCACCGGAAAATCAAGATTTCTCCATAACCGCTTACTTAGATCAACTCCGGCGAACTCTCTCCGCCACCCTCACTCATTTCTATCCTCTCGCCGGCCGTTTAGCCACTCGAAAACAAGAAAACCCACCTTCATATGTCATCTATTTAGACCCTCAAAACAGCCATGGTGTCAAGTTCGTTTACGCGACGGTGGACGTTAGTATCTCTGACATCCTTACCTCTACCGATGTACCCTTAGTTGTCCATTCGTTTTTTGACCTGAATAATGTCATCAACCACGATGGTCATACGTTGCCATTGTTATCCATTCAGGTGACTGAGCTTAATGATGGGATCTTCATCGGAGGTTCCGTCAACCACCTTATAGCCGACGGAACATCTTTCTGGCATTTCATGGCTGCTTGGAGTGATACTTTCAGATCATCCAAAGACCAAAAACGTTTTTTCAAACGACAAACCCTCAAAGGATACGATCCCATTATAAATCTTCCATTTACCCACCACGATCAATTCATCGAACGATCTGAAGTACAGCCACAATGTCAATCAAGAATCTTCCATTTCTCGTCGGCCACCGTCTCAAGACTTAAAGCAAAAGCAAACGCCGAATGCAATACCCATAAAATCTCAAGTTTACAGGCAGTGGCTGCACTTTTGTGGAGATGCGTAACTCGAAGCCGACGACAAGCCGGCGAGAGTGAAACGATTTGTAAGCTGGCAATTAGCGCCAGGAGTCGGCTGAACCCACCTTTATCTGATGATTATTTTGGTAGCCCGATTCAATTAGTGATTGGAACAGCAATTGTGGAGGATCTGATGGCTCACGGTCTCGGGTGGGCGGCCCTCCGGTTACATGAAGCGGTGGCTAACCATGACAATACAGCGGTGGAAAAGCGGTTGCAGTCTTGGTTAAAGAACCCAGTGGTATATAAAACGAGTGGGGTGGTCCATCCGAACACTGTAAACTTTGTGAGCTCACCGAGGTTTGACATGTACGGGTGTCAGTTTGGATTGGGGAAAGCAGTAGCGGCCAGAAGTGGTAGCGCGAACAAGGCCGACGGGAAAATGACGATGTATCCGGGTCGGAATGGTGGGGGAAGCATGGATGTTGAAGTTTGCCTTTTGCAGGAATACATGAAGGATCTTGCAGATGATGATGACTTCATAAATGCTCTTCATGACCGATCATAAATGAACCCTTTGCTTGTTAAATAAAAGAATTAAGGGGGTGTTTGATTTTTTATTTCTGAATTTATTAAATTGTCTTTAAACATTAATTCGTCCGAATAAATTAATATAAATTTTTGTTTGATTTTTATCCTGCATTTTAATTTAATGTCTACATCAATTATTTCAAATAACATAAATAATATGAATAATTCAACGTAAAAAAATTACCACGATGGAACAGTGAAGAAGTGACACGAGTGACCATATGCTCCCCACATAGGTCTACCTCTGAGGTGGTTGGCTTAAGAGTCCCTTGTCTACAAGGAGGCTAATCCTTAAAGGAATTGTAACTTTCATAATGTGGTTGTCAAATTCGAATCATCATAAATTTTGTACAAGTATATTATATCAAAACCAAGACTCTCATAACCATTTGCTTTTCGAATGCATCTTTGCAAGAGATATCTAGCAAAGGGTTAAAAGAGGTTGGTACGAATAGCTTTCTGGATGTATGGGAGGAGATCATGGTCTTGTGGATGGAAGATGTAGAATATGGTCTGTCATGCAAAAGTTTGCCTTCTCTGCTACGGTTTACCATATCTGGCAAGAAAGGAATAGAAGAATCTTTGATGACGACAACCGTAATCAAGATACGATTTTTCAGATAATTCGGGGTGAAGTTTTGGCTTAGGATGGCTTGGAGGAACAGAAGAAAAGCGTTTAACCTTGCTAATGGTGGTTGATAAAAGATCTTCTCGACTCTCTCAGTGGCTTTGTTGGATGAGCGTTTGGTGTTGGGCTTGGGTTTTTTCCTTCCATGACTTACTTTGGCCGTTAGACTTACATTTTTTCTGACTTGTTTTGCTTGGTCGCTTGCTTCCAAGCTTGGTTGCGTAGGCGTTGTTTGACTTTGTATTTGTTTTTCTCCTCTTTTATAAAAAGGCCTAAAGGTTTCTCTGTTAAAAAAGGAAAAAGGTTATCAATTTATATCTTCATTTAGTTGTATAATACATCATGAAAATGAGACTTTGGAAACTGAAGAATTAATTAGTTTTATATCTCCATTCATGGGTCCCATTTTCATAAAACTTGCACAAAAGTGAAATAACTTGAATTATAAACTTGATCATGTACAAACATATATACTAAAGTATGACAATCATTTGAAGGTCATAATGATCCCTTTAAGTGTTTTATTTTCAACGGTTGAACTAAATTTCTATAAATTGATTTAAAAAATCTATAAGTTGATAATATGATTCAATTTTAGTTGTGCATTTGTATAACTTTTTCAAGATTTGCACCTATTTTTTAACGGTTTTTGTTCTATCATTAAACTAGAGTTTGGCTTCACGCGTTGCGCGGTGACAAAATTTATTTCGTTAGGAAGTACGTATAAGTTAAGATTAAACGTAATTTGATAATAAATTTTAATATGGTGATGAAATTTATTTTGTTAAGAAATATGTAACTAAGTTACAATTAAACGTAATTTAATAATAAAAATGTAATATAATAATTTATTATGTGTTTTTGATTAATGATTTATTTTTTTTATTTTTATAGATTCATGCACATATAATTAGGGCTGTAAACGAACCGAACGAATACGAACGGAGGCTTGTTCTTGTTCATTCATTTAACTTAACCGAACAAACGAACGAACACGGACGGTAAACAAACGATTTTTTTTGTGTTCGTGTTCGTTCGTTTAACTTAACCGAACAAACGAACGAACATAAACGGTAAACGAACGAATTTTTTTGTGTTCATTAAGAAAATTTGTTTGTTCATGTTCGTTTGTTAAGCTGTTAAACGAATGTAAACGAACAAACATAAATGAACGTAAACGAACGAACGTGAATGAAGATAAACGAACGTAAAGGAACATAGATGAACGTAAACGAACAAACATAAATATAGAATAAAATTACCATTACTTATAATTTTTTTCCTAAAAAGTAATATAACAAAATGAAAAACCAGGTGAACTTAGGAGCCATGAAAAAAAGAAATTCTAAAAATTTAATTTAATTAATAATTTTACATATTAACTTTTTCATGAAGCGTTGAATAGTACATTTTATGTTTTTGCAATATACATTTAAGAACTGCATTTATCATTTTACTTCTTTGTTTTATTGTTTCCTCGTGATTGGCTGATACTAGATGATCATTTTCTACTTTAATCTCATATAGTGCAACAAAGGAAAACCTTTGAGCCAGTTGGCCGGTAGATAACCACGATCGTCGGTGGAGTTTTCTGTCGTGGGGATCCTGGTTGTATCATGGTCGATGATTTTCCACGACGATCGAGGGTGTGAATTTTTACCAAAACAGAAAACAATGTAAGACAATAGTGGCTTTTATAAGTTTGTTCTTTGCAACTTCAGGATTGTTCTAATACTTGAATATCACAGAGTTTCAATGTTTTTTTTTTCTTGAATCATTTTGGTCTTTTATAGGTTTTCAGTTGAATGTTTCAATGGTCATTTCTATAAAAGCCTTAATGGAGATAATGGTCGTCCTTATTATGTCATTGATGATTGGCCGTCGGTTTTCATGATAAATTAATGAGACAAATCTGGATCATAAATGTCTGATATCTACAATAAATACAAGAGACAACGGATGTCGTGGTTAACATGTAATAACAAACGTCCTTAGTATACTTTGTCGTGGGTAATCACAATTGTAGATAAGTAATTCTCGATCAAGGGTCAAAGATCTTGTGGTCGTAGATAACCACGATCATAGGACGGAAAGTATTTAATCGTGAGAATCCTGATCATTGATATCATGGTCGTGGAATATTCTCGACGTTCGAGGGAACAGATTTTTACCAAAAAAACCAACCTAGTTTAATGTCATCGACCGTTCATTTGCATACATTAATCTTATCCTCGGGCGACCCTGGACCCACGATATGAAGGTCGTCCCTTCGAGTTATCGTAAAGCGATTAAATTTCCAACTTCTTGGAGAGTTCAGGAAATCAAAAGCGAAAGAAAAACCATAAGAGAATGTTGTAAAACCAAGATAAAGCCAAAAAAAAACACTATTTAGCAATTACAACAATAGGGATGCCCATTGAAAAATGAAAGCTATGAATATTAAATCACTTCATTGCAAACATAACCATAGATATCCACATTCGCTTTGCCCCAATTAAAAATTCGCTTTTTGCCATCAAAGAAACTTTATTGAGATGGCTAAACCTTGTGATATAACAAATTGGTTGAATTTGATTTTTTTTGTCTTTCAAAAATTTAAAAGAGAAATAGTTCAAAGATCAGAATGTGTGAAATAGTCGTTTTGGAGTAGTGTTTCCTAGATGAAATGGTCTTTTAATGAATATGATCCATCAATAGAGTTATCAATCTTTCAATCCTGTCTTCTTCGATTCTTTAATTGTCTAAGCTAGTATTCTCATTCTCTCACGTTAATATATTTAATAAAAAAATATTGTTGAAATGATTTAAATATATTAAAGGTATACAAAATTAAAAAATTATAAACCAAATTTTATAAAATAATAGTAGGAAATCCTTTGATAACACGGATTTCTATTTTTAAATGGTATTCATGTAATTTATTTTACAACCATTACTAATTAAAAAACATTCATTTATATCAAAAACAAATAAAGCAACATTAAATCCCATACATACCTACCGGTTGGAGAATATGGCTATATAAATGTCAAAGAAAGAGATTGGCATAATGATTTTATTAAACACGCAAGGTGTTCATTTATTAGAGTTAGAGTTCTAGTGAGAAAGAAATTAAGGTATGGTGGGAAGTTTAAAAAGAGATTTTCATACTTGTATTTATTCTATTGAATGCCAACATTAGTAACGTGAAACAGATAAATTTTTTTCTAAAACGTAATTTATTGATGGACACAGATAAAAAGTGATCAAGATTTTAAATCTTTTCTTATGCTTCTCACATGATCCTTGGTTTCACTACTAAAAAATTGAGTATTTTCAACGAAATTTTTTTTTGAAAAATGTCATTGAAAATTTTCTACGAATTTTAAAGGAATTATTCACAAAACATAATTTTTCTACGAATTTTCAATGAATTTCCGTTGAAAATCTCTCACAAAATGCATTTTCAACCAAAAACTTTTTGACGAGACATTCCGTTAAAAAAAATTTGGTTGAAAATGCATATATGTTTGTGAGAGATTTTCAACGGAAATTCGTTGAAAATTTATGTTCTGTCAATAATTCTCTAAAATTCGTAGAAAATTTTCACGACATTTTCTGTTGAAAAATTAATTTCCGTTGAAAATACTCAATTTTCTAGTAGTGTTTAATTGGTGGCGAAGAGCATTTATGAACTCGTCATCATCTTCCAGATCCGTCATACATTCCGGAAAAAGGCAAACTTCAACGTCCATGCTTCCCCCACCATTCCGACCCGGATACATCGTCATTTTCCCTTCGGCCTTATTTGCACTACCGCTCCTGGCCGCTACTGCTTTCCCCAACCCAAACTCACACCCGTACATGTCAAACCTCGGTGAGTTCACAATGATTATACCATTCGGATGGAACATCCCACTTGGTTTATGTACCACTGGGTTCTTTAACCAAGACTGCAACCGCTTGTTCACCGCCGTATGGTCGTGGTTAGCCACCGCTTCTTGTAACCGGAGGGCTGCCCACCCGAGACCGTGAGCCATCAGATCCTCCACTGTTGCTCTTCCAATCACTGCTTGAACCGGGCTACCAAAATAATCATCAGATAGAGGTGGGTTCAGTCGACGTCGGTTGTTAATAACAAGTTTACAAATGGTTTCATTCTCGCCGGATTGGCGTCGGATTCGCGTTACGCATCTCCAAAAAAGTGCCGCCACCGCCTGTAAACTTGAGATTTTATGAGTATTGCATTCCACGTTTGCTTTTGCTTTAAGTCTTGAGACGGTGGCCGATGAGAAATGGAAGAATCTTGATCGACACTTTGGCTGTACTTCGAATCGTCTGATGAATTGATCTTGGTGGGTAAATGGAAGATTTATAATGGGATCGTATCCTTCGAGGGCTTGTCGTTTGAAAAAACGTTTTTGGTCTTTGGATCTGAAAGTATCACTCCAAGCAGCCATGAAATGCCAGAAAGATGTTCCATCGGCGATAAGATGGTTAAAGGAGCCACCTATGAAGATTCCGTCGTTAAGCTCGGTCACCTGAATGGATAGCAATGGTAACGTATGGCCATCATGGTTGATGACATTATTCAGGTCAAAAAATGAATAGACAACTAAGGGTACATGGGTAGAGGCAAGGATGTCGGAGATATTAACGTCCACTGTCGCGTAAACGAACTTGACGCCATGGCTGTTTTGAGGGTCTAAATAGATGACATATGAAGGTGGGTTTTGTTGTTTTCGAGTGGCTAAACGGCCGGCGAGAGGGTAGAAATGAGTGAGGGTGGCGGAGAGAGATCGCCGGAGTTGATCCAAGTAAGTGGTCATGGAGAAATCTTGATTTTCCGGTGGTGGTGGTTTTGCGAAAAGGAGACCCGGTTGGCTGTAGTTGAAATTGAGAATGGAGAGCTCAAAGGGTGTGAAGTGGATGGGTTGGTTTGCATCGGCGGGTAGACCGTCTTCCGGTGGTTTGACGTAGCACTCCGATATAAGCTTCACCGTTGGCCAAGTCATGGAGGGGTTTCCGACAAGAGTTGAAGAGATGAGAAGATCTATGTGTGCAAATTTGAAGAAATGAAGAAAATGTATTAGGTAACAAAGAGGAGATGAAGAAGATGTTATAAAGAAGAAGAGATGGTATATATATAATATACATATAACTAAGAGTTGGTTTATACAATATTGATACGTATTTAAAAAAAAAATAAGAGAATGATTTTTTATTAAACTAGTTGTGTGAACCCACGACATGCTATGGGAGGCGTAAATGTAAACGGTTTTGTTAGAGAAGACTTTAAGACATTACAATGATACAATTTACGCTTAATGTACTGCATTTAAAGCTATACTAACTCTCACTATTCTCTCGCGATCTCGATTAGTAATTAAAACTAATTCACTTTAATTTTCTAAATTATCAAGAAATACTTGCCGGGTAATTATTCAGATAAACAACCCCTTAGCTTAATTAAAAGATTAATCTAATTAAATACTTTATGGTAGACAATTTCACAATACGTCTTCTTCATTATTACCCCCTTGTCATATGGTTGGTCCACAATTCCTACTCCCATGATGTGATTGAACCTATTTAGTCTTGTCATCATCATTGCTCCCTTTCCATCTAGAACATCTCTAACAGCATCTTTAAAATGGAGAAAATGAAGTTTTTAAGCATTTTTTTGCTTCAACAGCATTTACAAAACTTTCTCCAAAATGGAGAAAGTATGAAATAGATAACAAAAATCTTCAAATTTGGAGAAATTGAAGAAATCTCCAAAAATGATTAACATGAGAGAGAAATCATATTTTATTATGTTCCACCAATTAGAAAAATTGAAATTAAATGTTTAGATAAGATAAATAATATTTTATTAAAAATATAGAATATTTTAATAATATAATGAGTTTTGTAATCTCCAAAATGGAGATGCTTTTGGAGTTGAATGCCATATTTTTTAGAGATTTTTAGTTTTGAATTTCTATTTTGGAGAAAATTATAGAGATGCTCTTGGAGATGCTCTAATACGGTTAATTACTACAACAAATTACCAAACAACTTTATATTATTTTAATAAACAAATTACCAATTTAAGTCCGTGAAAAACAGTGGTACATGGGTTGACGAGGATTGGTCTGGTTATCCCCTCCGAGAGGCCGAATGCTTGACGAGCAGACTCCTGGTGGTGGAATTTGGACGCAAAAGGAATTTCCTCGGTAAAAATTCTAAACTTTATAATTGAGGATAAACAACAAATAGAAGACACGACTCATTGTAAGATGATGTGTTATTTTATGAATTTTTAAATTTGTAAAATAATCGATGATATATTGTATGAGAATATAGATAAAATGTTTTTTTTTGAATTTTAAAGTTTAATTTGATTTATTTATGACAATCAATACGATTTGATACATATGATTAGAATTTATAAAGTTGCAAAATAAAGGTTATATTATTTTCAATAAATAAAAAGACATCATATTTTGATTTGTTTATTTAAAATAGTTTCATATATAATATAAGTAAAATAATAATTACTATATACTAATTATTATTATTGTCTAATAATTAAAAAAATGAAAAGGAAGGGGGGGAGAGAGAGAGAAAGAGAACAAAGAGAGAGATAATGATGTGATATGATGCTTTTCTAAAATTTAGGTCATTTAATGTTATTTTTTAGAACTTTTTGACCTTTTTATTACACCCCTGCCTATCAGAGGGTGCAAATACCAATCCTCTAAATATTCTAAACAAAACTAATTGAATTAAGCTACAAATAGAAAATAAAAACATCATAATTCCTATATGATGAGTCTAATTATCTGAGTGGTAAAACTCATGAAGCGTTGAATAGTACTTTTTATGTTTTTGCAATCTACATTTTAGAATCAATATATATATATATAGGGAAGGGATCATATGAGAACCACCCATCCTTAAAGGAACAAAGGAACAATTTGTGAACCATATATGATGTGGGTCCCACATAAATATTAAATCATTTATGATTTAATATTAAATCATATTAAATCATAAATGATTTAATATTATGTGAGACCCACATTATATGTGATCCACAAGTGTCCCTATATTCCTTTAAAAATGCAAAGTTCTCATTTGAACCTTCCTCTCTTTATATATATATATATATATAAAGGAAGATGTTGGAGCATGGATTAAGGAGCAGCCTCTTTGGAGGCTTTATAATTTTTTGCTAATTTTGAATTAAAATCTATCATTAATTTAAATTCAATTAATACTTCATTAATCTTTCATTTCTTTAGTTTTGTATTGATTTTAAATAAATAATTTTTTTATTAACTTAAACTGTAAAATAATTCAAAAAAATTAACATTTAATGTAATAATATTTTTTTATTAAACATTGGTTATTTTATTTTATTAAATATGTTTATTTATTCTTTTTAAGCAAACATTTATATAATTTAGTGTCTAACAATCATCAATATATCAATATATCTATCAATCAATATATCAATATATATATATATATATATAAAGGAAGATGTTGGAGCATGGATCAAGGAGAAGCCTCTTTGGAGGCTTTATAATTTTGTGGTAATTTTGAATTATTTTGAAATAAAAATCTGTCATTAAATGCACTTAATACTTCATTAACCTTTCATTTCTTTAGTTTTGTATTGATTTTAAATAAATAAATTTTTTATTAAATTAAACTGTAAAATAATTCAAAAAAAATTAACATTTAGTGTAATAATATTTTTTATAAAACATTGGTTATTTTATTTTATTAAATATGTTTATTTATTTATTTATTCTTTTTAAGCTAACATCTATATAATTTACTGTCTAACAATCAACATCAATATATATATATATAAATATCTTTATATATATAAAAACAACAACCTCAAGACATAAGGTGGCATAATTAGAATTTAGTATTATCAAACCTTGAAATGTGGTAGAGTTTCATCATCCCACATTGGTGAGGAAATGCAAATTTGGAAGTAAGAAGTGAGTATAAGAAAGGAGGGGATAAACCATAGATGATGACTTGACAATTCTCAATTCTCAAATCTTGAAATTTTTATCTTTATATATATAAAAACAACAACCTCAAAACATGAGATGGCATAATGAGAATTTTGTATTATCAAACCTTGAATCAATATATATATATATATATAAAGGAAGATGTTGGAGCATGGATTAAGGAGAAGCCTCTTTGGAGCCTTTATAATTTTGTGGTAATTTTGAAATAAAAATCTGTCATTAAATGCAATTAATACTTCATTAACCTTTCATTTCTTTAGTTTTGTATTGATTTTAAATAAATAAAATTTTTATTAAATTAAGCTGTAAAATAATTCAAAAAAAATTAACATTTAGTGTAATAATATTTTTTATAAAACATTGGTTATTTTATTTTATTAAATATGTTTATTTATTCTTTTTAAGCTAACATCTATATAATTTACTGCCTAACAATCAACATCAATATATATATATATATCTTTATATATATAAAAACAACAACCTCAAGACATGAGGTGGCATAATGAGAATTTAGTATTATCAAACCTTGAAATGTGGTAGAGTTTCATCATCCCACATTGGTGAGGAAATGCAAATTTGGAAGTAAAAAGTGAGTATAAGAAAGGAGGGGATAAACTATAGATGATGACTTGACAATTCTCAATTCTCAAATCTTGAAATCTTTATCTTTATATATATAAAAACAACAACCTCAAGACATGAGATGGCATAATGAGAATTTTGTATTATCAAACCTTGAAATGTGGTAGAAATTCATCATCCCACATTGGTGAGAAAATGCAAGTTTGGAAGTATGAAGTGAGTATAAGAAAGAAGGGGATAAACCATAGATGATGACTTGACAATTCTCAATTCTCAAACCTTAACAACAACCTCAATACATCAGGTGGCATAATAAGAATTTAGTATTATCAAACCTTGAAATATGGTAGAGTTTCATCGTCCCATATTGGTGAGGAAATTAATGTTTAGAAGTGAGTATAAGAAAGGAGGGGATAAACCATAGATTATGATATGACAATTCTCATTTCTTGAAATTTGGTTGAGTTCTATCATCCCACATTGGTGAGAAGATGCAAGTTCAAAAATATAAAGTAAGTATAAGGATAAAGGGGTGAATGCTTTTGTGTCAACTTATATTGTAGGATTAATTTGGCCTACTTTATTTTTTCAAAACAAATTAATTTATATAAAAAAAAAAGTAAAATAATGTTTTTTTGTTAACTAATAGACTTGACTAATTTTAGATCACACAAAAAGTTACCCTTTTATGTGGTTGAGTTTCATCATCCTACATTGGTGAGAAGATGCGAGTTTAAAAATACAAAGTGAGTATAAGAATAAATGCGTGAATACTTTTGTGTCAACTCATATGATTATGTTAAAAGAACAATATAGGGAAATGAGGTGGCATAATGAGAGTTTAGTATTTATTAATAGTATAATTTCGTCTGTATAGTTTCGTTGAGGTGGCATAATGAGAGTTTAGCATTAATCTTAACGACTTAATACGTATTTTTTAACAGCATAATTTCGTCATACATACACAAATACCATCCAGAAAACATGCTTTAGTGCAATTTTAATTATATAATTAGTCAACTTGGTGATTATTTATTCCCTTTCAGGCAGATGTAATAACGGCCCTAGCTGGATCAAATGGAGGACCATGCAACAGCTCATCCGCTAAGTGTTGACCGGGTAAGATTGTCGACTATTGTCATATTCATCTGGTAGGGTAAATGACTCGGTAGGTATTAGTTGGATAAGTGATAAGTTAATGACCCAATATTATGGGTTTGAATATATATATATATATATATATATATATATATATATATATAAAGGAAGATGTTGGAGCATGGATTAAGAAGAAGCCTCTTTGGAGGCTTTACAATTTTGTGGTAATTTTGAATTATTTTAAATTAAAAATCTATCATTAAATGCAATTAATACTTCATTAACCTTTCATTTCTTTAGTTTGGTATTGATTTTAAATAAATAATTTTTTTATTAAATTAAACTGTAAAATAATTCAAAAAAAACTAACATTTAGTGTAATAATATTTTTTATAAAAATTGGTTATTTTATTTTATTAAATATGTTTATTTATTTATTTATTCTTTTTAAGCTAACATCTATATAATTTACTGCATAACAATGTTTATAAATCAAAAATTTTACTAACCTATATTTTTTATTAATTTAATTATTTTTGTTTTATTAGTTAATAATGTTTATAAATAAAAACTTTTAACTTTTTTATTTGCTTAATCATATAACATCAATATTTCTATATATCTATCTATATATTAAAAGAATAACCAAGAGAAATGAGGTGTCACCTCCTAAGGATTAGAAGTTCTTTTATCTTTTTTCTCAATTTTTTGATTTTATAAACATTGAGATTGTTAAAGACGTTTTTGCCCTTGTATGAAAAATGTGTAAATCATTATTAAAAGGATTTTTTTGTAATTTTACATACCCATGTTTAACTTTCAACTCTTGATTTACCTTTTCATTTACTTTCATTTATTTTTTTAGTAAATTTGTTTTTCAAGGTTGAAATAATAAGCACATGAAATCCTATAAATTTCTATGTTGTGGGATGAAGAAAATGAAATCCTATAAATTTTTTTGGTGTGAGATGGAGAAAATTAGTGTTCAAGAAGAATTGGAAGATTTCAAGGTATGTAAAAATTGTATGAGAATTTTGCTGAAATAGCCATTTCAGAGAATCAATTTACAAAAATAGCCATTGACTACGCCAAATGGTACTACGCCATGGCGTAGTCAATATTTTTCCCAATTTTTGCAAAAAAGTCCCCGACTACACCATATTCCTACTACGCCATGGCGTAGTCTGGCCATCCTTTCAAGTCCATGGGCCGTTTTTGCCACTTTTCAAACTTGACTACTACGCCAAATGGTACTACGCCATGGCGTAGTAAGGTCCAGGGGCCGTTTTTGCCACTTTTCGAAACTTCAGGGACCGACTACGCCATGGCGTAGTAGGAATATGGCGTAGTCGGGGACTTTTTTGCAAAAATTGGGAAAAATATTGACTACGCCATGGCGTAGTACCATTTGGCGTAGTCAATGGCTATTTTTGTAAATTGATTCTCTGAAATGGCTATTTCAGCAAAATTCTCAAATTGTATTATTTAGAAAAATGTGATTTGTTATTACATAAATTTTCTTTGCATATTTGTTGGATTTGTTAGAGCATGGATTAAGGAGAAGCCTCAACACATTAATTATTAAACATTTTATTATTTACTATTTTATTTTATATATGAATTAATTTAAAATAAAAACATATCATTAAATTAGATGAATGTTTTTTTTTTCATTTTATAAACTCAACATATTAATTATTAAACATTTTGTTTTTTATTTAGATAACGATCAATATGAATAATTTTTTATCGTTTTTTATTCTATCATTTTAATAATCAATATAAATATATAAAAGCTTTTGGTTGTATTTACAATTTTTTTTTATTTACACATCAATCAATACATTAATGTAATTTTATAAAAATAGCTAAAAACATATGTTTGCATTTTGGAAATGCGTGGATGATGAATTTTATTATTTATCCAATTTTTAACGAGCCAGACCAGATGATCTTCAAAGACATTCTTCACCGATCGATTATATGAGAGAGGTCATTCAGTTTTTTAAATCTTTATTATGTTTTATTAATTGATTAAATATTTTATGTATTTTTGTAATTATTACAAATCAATATAGTTATTAATTGAGCCAACCTTTCATATTCTTATTTTAATTATTACAAGTCATTAATATAAATGAAATATTTATGACAATTTAATACATTTTAAATATAGATGGTATGAAATTTAATGAAAAAGCTCAATCATATTTATATTTTTAATCTAAACTCAACACATTAATTTTTTAAACTTTTAATTTTCATGTTCTATTACATAACAATTGATATATAAAAAATGCATTTATATAGGTGACAATCAATATAACCAAAACTATAAATATTGTGATAAAACATATTTTTCATATTATTTTCTCATTAATTGAAAAAATCCTTCATCAATTTTATAAAACATTTTATTATATATTATAGGAATAACTATAGACAATGATATATAATTTGATGATAGATAACAAAGTATTTGCATAACAATGACAAAATATAAAAGACAACCGTGCTAAGTGATTTATGTGGTGTTATATAATATTCATTTTGCCGTTAAAAAAAGGGCAGGAACATTAATTCATGAAGATTTCAAAGTTATATTATATAATTTACATGATATAAATAATTCATTATATAATAAAATATTTTTTAATAATGTAATATATCTATTATCTACTATACTTATTAAAGAAAAGAATTGACCAAACCAAATTGTGTCTTATTTTTATTATTCAACATGGGTTGAAAAATTAAAGTTTGAAAGAAAAAATTAGATGTATCAAAAGAGAAGATGATTCATTTGTGTGAAATCATAGGGTTGAAGAAAAATAAGCTATATCAAAAAAGAAAATGATTTCTTTATAATATACACTCAAATGCTGTTTATTTTAGTCGTAATTATCCCACATTCGTGAAAACTTAGAATACTAACATAAAAAGTATATAAAATAAGTGGATTGGATGATGTGGCATCACAGGAATTGGGCATGTTTGAACATAGAAATGTGGCATCGTTTTGGTCTATCTCATGCTGGTAAAATGTTAAATTGAAATAATGATGTGACTATATATGTATAATAGGATGCATTTGTGACAACTTATAGAGTTAATAGTAATCTTATTTCTATGGGTAAAGGCTATTATAATAGTTAAAGAATAAAAGGAATGCATTTGTGACAAAATCATAGAATTGAAATTAATCTTATTTTTATAGGGGGGAAATTACGGTAATAACTTGCTATTGAGATTTTTAACACAATCCATCGTTGCATATTGATCAACTAATTTTGCATCTTTATAATATTTATTTTTTAGAGTAAATTACATTATTGGTCCCTGTGGTTTACACAAAATAACACTGTGCGTCCCTAAATCTAAATAATTATGGATTTGGTCCCTGTGGTATGCATTTTATAATGTCTTTGGTCCCTAAAGTTTAACACCGTTAAAATATATTCTGTTACCTGGGTTGATTAAAGGGGTAGTTTAGCCATTTCACTTCCTTTTTCTTTTTTCTATTAAAAATAAAAAATAAAATTAATTACAACCACTAAAACTATGACACGTGTTGCCACCTTATATTTATATTATGCTAACATATATTAATATATATATATATATAGATATAGCTGCAAGATCTATATATGCGTGTGTGTGTGTATATATATATATATATTACAGAAACACACAGGGAGAGAACCCTCCGGTCGATGGAACACCGTCGGCCCATCCTCTTCTTCCATCTCCGCCGTCTCCCTCCTTCTCCGGCCAACCACAAGAACCAAGAATGTATATAGCTGAAGGATATATATATATATGTGTGTGTGTGTGTGTGTAAACACACAGGGGAGAGAACTCTCCGGTCAATGGAATACCCCCAGCCCATCGTCTTCCTCCATCTCCGGCCAACCACAAGAACCACTTTGTCGTCACCATCTCCACACCGGTGACCTTGTTGACCATCTCCACTCTGTCCAAGCAGCCCTTTCGGCTCCCGTAGACCACCTCCTGCGCCGACACCGGCCACCCATGTTCTCCGGTGAAACCCCAACCAAGACTAAAAGCTTACGAAAACATTGACCGAGAAACAAATTTTAAAATGAAGATATAATAATACAGTAAAGATTACATACGGTCAACATATATAGATATATATACACACATCATATATATATACATATATTATACACATGGATTATAGATTCTTCAATCATGGATGCAAACTCAGTAAATCCTGATACTGATTACCAAGAGGTCGATGCTGCAATAAATGGGTCAGATAAATCCACCTTACCATTACAGAATGAGCAAGTGGGTGTGAAAGTCTCCATCAGCTCTCAATAAGATGTGATCTTGGAGCCCCAGTTGGCTCACGAAAAGGATGTGAACTCAAAAAAAAGATGATTTTGGCAATAGTATGTTGTTGTCTATTCCAGTTCCTGAATCAGCATTGGCTTATGCATTTTCAAGTGAACAAAATCATGTTAATAATAATGATAACATTAGGAGAATAATTTTTTAGTTGATGGATAATGGATTATGAAAAGCTTTCCTCTTCTGCTAGTGTACCTAACCTGCTCCATATCTACTTTCTCTAGCTTTATACATACACACAATTATATATATAATAGAGTAAATTACATTCTTGGTCCCTTGGTTTATAAATCAAAAGGAATAATATTTAGTATAAAATAAAAATAAAAAGACTAAAATACCCTTAAAGTTAACCCCCTTTAACAGAATTATTTAACAGTGTTAGGGTATAGGGACCAAAGACGTTATAAAATGCATACCACAGGGACCAAATCCATAATTATTTTGATTTAGGGACGCACAATGTTATTTTATGTAAACCACAGGGACCAATCATGTAATTTACTCTATTTTTTTTATATAAGTGATATGATTATTCGACATGTCGCTTGAGTTTTAAATAACAAAATTATTATCAATGTATCACAAACTTATGGTAACAATAAATTAGAATGAATACATACAAGTTAATCACTTGTGAAAAATACCTACATTTTTTATATTATATATTAATAATTATTAGCTAACGAATTATGTTTGATTTTAGTTTGGTTCAACATTCACTTTAAAAAATTATTGTCGCCGCGCAAAGCGCAGGCCTAACACTAGTTTCATTTATCATTTAAGATGCAAATCCCAATAGCCGTATTCTCCTCTCCTAGACTCCCTCATTCGAGCAACAATCATCTCTCCATCATCACACCTTCACACCTTCGTCAAAGGAAATCGACCATCGTCGGAGCTCTCTATCCATATATGCATCTCTCCCTCTCGATCGATCAGCATCTCTCTCTCTCTCTCTCTCTCTCTCGATCTGCATCTCTCTCTCTCGATCGATCTGCATACAGGTTCCTAATAATCATCAGGTCTCGATCTACAAAATTAGTTTCGTTTTTTTCTCTGTTCTTTGACCTAATCGTCGTTCATATTTACTTAATTTGTATTTATCACTGTTAGATTAATCTTGATTAGTATGTAAATAGAGTATATATATGTATTATATAGATAGTTATTTTAGTGAAAAGGTATGACTATTCACGAAGGGGTGCGATGGTTCCCATATCAACACCACCGTTCGAACAGTCACAATGGTTCAAAGACACCTTTTCATAGTTTATAAATAGGAATCCTATGTAACAATTTCAATGTGTGATTTTTCAGAAATAATACATAAACTTTGGTTGATTATCTTTGTGGATTTTACTTTCGATCCAACAATTGGTATCAGAGCTTTGGGATTTATTCAACCAAAGTTTCTTATTACCTTCAGAGAAATCAAGAAAGATAGAGAGAGTCACCGGAAATCAATCGAAGGCATAAAAACGCAGCAAGCATACGCCAACAAGAACAACCAATAGGAGATCGTTTGTTCCAGCGATCACAGGCAGAAAACGCAGGAAGCGTCGCCATCAAGAACAATCGATAGGAGATCAATTGTTCAACCGATTATAGACAGAATACGCAGGAAGCGTCGCCATCAAGAACAATCGATAGGAGATCAATTGTTCAACCAAAATCGGACCAAACCAGATCGGAATTCAGAATCAAAATCGTCGATCGATAGAAACAAAGAAGGCTGCGATTTGGATAAAATCGAAACCGCCGATTGCAAGACACAAACACAATAGTTGCAATTTGGACAAAACCCAGAAACCGTCATCAATTTTGAAGAGGAAGCGACACCTTGATTGTGAATCGACACCATCTCTATTCGGCAAAAAGGAAACCGTACGCATCCCTTCATCTCTATATGTTCCTTTTCAATTTCCCCATTTAAAATAAAAAAACCTATTTTCAATAAAACCCTATTTCCTTTATTGTAAAAGGGAAATCCTTGTATATTTTTAAACAAAAGATAAAAAAAAGGTTTTAAATTAATAAAGAGATTTTATTAATAAAGAAAAAAAAAATCAAAAAACGTTTTTTAAGGAAATAAAAATTTTAGAGTAAATATATATGAAAAAAAGAAGATTTATATATATTATTTTTAGGAAAATTATAAAAGCGATTTTTATAATTTAATAATCTAAAATCTTTTGCTATAAAAGTTTGTTAGATGACGGGGAAAGAAAATAAGGAACAGGGAGATAGTTCCAAAATTTTCAAGGAAATGAGTCTTACGACCCATTTTCAATGGCCGATGTTGAATTCAACAAACTACACTACATGGGCAATCCGAATGCAAATCATATTGGAAGCAAACAGTCTTTGGGAAGCAATTGAACCACAATCAGCAACAAAAGCCAATGTGAAAAGGGATTTGTGTGAGACGACTACAAGAACAAACACTGAGTGGAGTCATGTGAGACAACTATACAAGACCAAACAGTGAGTGGAGTCATGTGAGACGACTATACAAGAACAACTAGTGAGTGGAGTCATGTGAGACGACTATACAAGAACGAAGACCAAGTGGAGCTATGTGAGACGACTACACAAAACGAAGACCAAGTGGAGTCATGTGAGACGACTATACAAGAACAAACAGTGAGTACTGGAGTCATGTGAGACGACTATACAAGAACAAACAGTGAGTACTGGAGTCATGTGAGACGACTATACAAGAACGCAGACCAAGTGGAGCTATGTGAGACGACTACACAAAACGAAGACCAAGTGGAGTCATGTGAGAAGACTGCACAAGAATGAAGACATAGTGGAGTTATGTGATACTACTACACAAGGATTGAAGAACAAAATGATAAAGAATGTTGCGAGAACTCAAGAATATGATAAAGACGACGCTACTTATATGAAGAAATGAAGACTCAAGCTACATGGAAGAAAACTGCTTGGTTCAAACAGTCTTTTCAGCATTATCGAGATTAAGCGGGTGAATGTTAGATTAATCTCGATTAGTATGTAAATAGAGTATATATATGTATTATATAGGTAGTTATTTTAGTGAAAAAGTATGACTATTCACGAAGGGGTGCGATGGTTCACATATCAACACCACCGTTCGAACAGTCAAATGGTTCAAAGACGCCTTTTCATAGTTTATAAATAGGAATCCTATGTAACAATTTCAATGTGTGATTTCTCAGAAATAATACATAAACTTTGGTTGATTATCTTTGTGGATTTTACTTTCGATCCAACAATCACTACAACAGATTTAACCTAATTTGTAAATGCATACTACCACCTATCTGTCAGACTTCCACTTGATATAGCATAGTTATTAGCAACAATAAAGAATCCTAATTGGTTATAGACTGTTAGACTTCTGTTAGGATACAAGTTAGACTTCTGGTAGGATACATCTACCCTCAACTTTATCTTTGTTATAGCTATATATATATATATATATATATAGCTCTGTACATTGTATTGAAAAGTGTGGAGAGATAAATAATAAAAAGAATATTCTCTTAAATCAGATATTGACATGGTATCAGATACCCCTTTTGCTTAAACGCATCTCGATCCTATGGCTCTCACCACCGACTCCGGCGTCTCCTCCGGCGCCAACCCCTCTGGTTCATCTTCTTCCCTCCCTCTTGCAACCTTAATCCACATGATAACAATCAAACTTTCTTTCTCCAATTATCTACTCTGGAAAAATCAGATCTTACCCATTCTTGAATCTCAAGATCTGTTTCAATATCTTGATGGTACCTGTGATTCACCATCACCGATCGTCGACCAGCACCTGCGTATGATTCTCAATGCCTCACTCACAGAAGAAGCCATGGCAGTCATTATCGGCTGCAAATCAGCCCGCCTCGCATGGGCAGCTCTTGAATCCGCCTTCAGTCACTCGTCTGAGACACGGGAACTCAGCCTCAGAGCCGATCTTCAATCTCTAACCAAAGGTACTGCCTCTGTTCAAGAATATGCAAGAAACTTCAAACAAATTTGTGATCAACTTGCCTCTATTGGAAAACCAATTTCTGAATCTTATAAATCTCAATGGTTTCTGAGAGGTCTGGGTATTGATTTCTCCCACTTCTCTATGGCTCAAATGGCCCTAACCCCGATTCCAGCATTTTCTGATCTAATCCATCGTGCTGAAGCTCACGAGATTTTTCAAAAGTCCCTTTCCCCATCTGTTCCAGCATCTGCTGCCTTCGTGGCCCGTTCCTCTCATTCTGACCGTGGCAACTATCGAGGTTACTTATCACATCGTGGTCAAAATCGACGGGGAAATTTTCGATCAAATCAACGGGGTGGTCGACGAACCTATACCCCTCGCTGTCAATTCTGTGGCCAAGATGGTCATAAAGCAAATCAATGTACAGATTATATTCTTACTCGACGGTCCAACAGTTCGAATCTCGCCGAAGCCTTTAACGCTTCATGTTCACTAAATAATCCGGACACCGCTGATTGGTATCTTGATTCCGGAGCTACCGCCCATATGACTCCCAACACTTCATCTGTGGATACCGCCACTCCTTATCATGGTAAAAATCAAGTTATTGTTGGCAATGGATCCTCACTTCCAATCACCCACATTGGACACCGAAATATTACTTCTAATATCACACTACGGGACATTCTTATTGTCCCAAAACTCACTCGAAATCTTTTGTCTATTAGTCGGCTAACTAAAGATTTTCCTGTTAATGTGGTGTTTTCTGAAAACTTTTTTATTATTCAGAATCGGGCGGACGGGACACAACTCGCAACCGGGAAACATGATGGTGGTCTCTACCTCTTACAGTAAGTTGACTCTGCACTGTTAGCCGTCTTCAATACAAAACCCCTTAAAGGATCTTTTCAGTTGTGGCACGATAGACTAGGCCATGTTAATAATAGTGTTATCTCGGTACTAAATAAACAAGGGCATTTATCTATATCTTCTATCTTACCGAATCCTACTTTATGTGGGTCTTGTCAATTAGCAAAGAGTCATCGGTTACCTTCGAATCGAGATATAAAACGATCACATTGTGCATTAGACATTATTCATTGTGATATATGGGGTCCCGCTCCGATAACCTCTACCGAAGGCTACAAATACTATATCATCTTTGTAGACGATCACTCTCGGTTTGTATGGTTATATCCAATGAAACTCAAATCTGAAGCTTATGAAATATTCACTCAATTTCATGTGTTTGTTGAAAACCAACTCGCAAAGAAAATAAAAACTTTTCATAGTGATGGAGGTGCAGAATTCACAAGCACTCGTTTCCAGTCCTACTTATCATTACATGGAATTCATCATCAGATGTCGTGTCCCTATACGCCATCCCAAAATGGCCGAGCCGAAAGGAAACGTCGCCATATCACCGAAACTGCTCTTGTGATGCTTTTTCGATCAAAAGTCCCTATGAGTTACTGGTTTACCGCCTTCACAACAGCCGTATTTACATTAAATCGACTACCCTCACCAATTTTAAACAACACCTCTCCTTACCAAACTTTATTTTGGAAACCTCCGAATTATGACATCTTCCACCCTTATGGATGTCGTGTATATCCTTGTCTACGGGATTATACGCAACACAAATTCATCCCACGAAGTCGTCCATGCATCTTTCTCGGGTATAGTTCACGTTACAAAGGATTTTTATGCCTTGATGCCTCTACCTCTCGCCTTTATATCACCCGACACGCAAAATTTGGTGAAGCATTTTTTCCATATGATACAACATCTAAAGCTCATTCTCTTGATGGATTAGACTACAATACTTTTCTTGAACCGACTATTTCTTCACCACCTCAACAACAAACGTCCAAGCCAATTCCCAAAAATCACAACACGGCAGAACCGTGTCCTTTATGTATGGACGCCCCTCACCAAAACAGTTCCAACCACCCTTCCGAGTTGCTTCCTACCACCGCACATGACACCATCCCTACCGCTCCCAATATCACACACCATTCGGCACCAAGCACCTCTACTCATCCCATGCAAACACGAGCGAATTGGTCAGGTATTTTTAAACCTAAAATTTCCACTTTCATTGCTGGTCAAACGGAAGGTCTTATCCATTCCCTTCTATGCACAAAAGAACCTAAGGGATACAAGTCTGCATCTAAACACCCAGAATGGATCAAGGCCATGAATGAAGAAATACATGCACTCAAGTCCAATCATACTTGGGATCTTGTTCCAAGACCCAAAAATACAAATGTTGTCGGGGCTAAATGGGTTTTTCGGACCAAGTTCAAATCTGATGGTACTGTAGAACGTCTTAAAGCCAGACTAGTTGCTCAAGGGTTCACTCAAATTCCCGGACTAGACTTCACTCATACCTTTAGCCCGGTCGTCAAAGCCGCCACTGTTCGACTTGTGCTCGCTATTACTGTCATGCATAAGTGGAATCTACGCCAACTAGACGTCAAAAATGCTTTCCTAAATGGCATACTTACAGAAACTGTCTTTATGGAACAACCTCCGGGTTATGAAGATACTCGTTGTCCGACCCACGTATGTCGTCTGAATAAAGCTATATACGGCTTAAAACAAGCCCCGCGTGCATGGTTTCAAAGATTCAGCAGCTTCCTAACCAACATTGGTTTCACCAACAGCCGTGCTGACACCTCGCTTTTTATCTACTCAAAAGGAAAATCAATAATCTACCTACTCGTCTATGTTGATGACATAATTGTGACAGGAAATGACGACAATCTCTTACAACGCCTAATTGATCGGATTCACAAAACGTTTGCAATCAAAGATCTTGGACGGCTAGGCTACTTTCTTGGTCTCGAAGTTACCTATACTTCGACTGGATTATTCCTTAGCCAACAAAAGTATGCTCATGACATATTGCTTCGAGCTCAAATGCATGAATGCAAGCCAATTACGACACTAATGATTGTCGGCCAACATCTCGATTTCACCGGTGATCTTTTTGATGACCCGACGCTTTATCGCTCCTTGGTTGGGGCGCTCCAATATCTCACCATCACTAGGCCTGACATCTCGTATGCGGTCAACTCAGTGAGCCAATATTTACACAAACCCACGCTTGCCCATTTTCAAGCCGTCAAACGAATCCTTCGATATGTAAAAGGCACCTCGAATTTTGGACTCTCGTTCTCTCATGCACCCTCGTACGATATTTTAACTTACTCTGACGCTGACTGGGGAGGCTATCCCGATACTTGGCGATCCACCTCTGGCTACGCTATTTTTCTCGGACCAAATTTAATTACTTGGAGTTCTAAAAAGCAAAAAACTGTGGCCAGATCTAGTTGTGAATCCGAATACCGCGCCCTTGCAAATGCGGCAGCCGATGTCATCTGGATAACACACTTAATCAAAGAGTTACATGTCTCTTTACCCCGTGCACCAACCATTCTTAGTGACAACAAAAGTGCCCTCTTCATCAGTAGTAACCCAGTATCTCACAAACGTGCGAGACATATTGCTCTCGATTATCATTTTGTCCGCGAAATGGTGCAATGTGGACAAATTGTTACTCAATTTGTACCTAGCCATCTCAATGTCGCTGACACATTTACGAAGAGCTTACCACGCCCGCTCTTTCTTATGTTTAGATCCAAGCTTTGCGTTGAGTCAAACCCATCGACACGCTTGAGGGGGGGTATTAGCAACAATAAAGAATCCTAATTGGTTATAGACTATTAGACTTCTGTTAGGATACAAGTTAGACTTCTGGTAGGATACATCTACCCTCAACTTTATCTTTATTATAGCTATATATATATATATAGAGCTCTGTACATTGTATTGAAAAGTGTGGAGAGATAAATAATAAAAAGAATATTCTCTTAAATCAGATATTGACAATAGTGTTGTTTTTATCGGTCATTTTGTTGATTATGTAAATTTACAATGGCTAACGAAGTCTTGTTTCATATGCATGAGAATCATTGATTGCATTTTGAATATAAAATGTGATTGGTTGATTGTAATGTTTTGAAATTGTGATCTTTTAGAACACAATAAAAGGAACGAGAGGCCTGTCTTTGTCGTATGTGTGGAGTATTTGTTAGTTTTTTTAATATAATTTTTGCATCCAATGAAATTAAGGGCCACTACTAGAAAATTGAGTATTTTCAACGAAAAATGTCGTTGAAAATTTTCTATGAATTTTAAAGGAATTATTGACAAAACATAAATTTTCTACGAATTTTCAACGAATTTCCGTTGAAAATCTCTCACAAAATGCATTTTCAACCAAAAACTTTTTGACGAGACATTCCGTTGAAATTTTTTTGGTTGAAAATGCATATATGTTTGTGAGAGATTTTCAACGAAAATTCGTTGAAAATTCGTAAAAAATTTATGTTCTGTCAATAATTCTTTAAAATTCGTAGAAAATTTTCAACGACATTTTCCGTTGAAAATACTCAATTTTTTAGTAGTGGGCTTAGGATAATCAAGCATGATTTTATTAGTTGACCTTCCTTGAATTTGTTTGGATATTTTGTATATAAATTTGTTAAGGAAGCCTCAAACCTCTTAACCATGAATACCTTTCATTGAACTATTTTCTAAAATAAAAGACAAAACATTTATTTTTTAAGGAGTGATTAGCATTTCGAAACAGTATCTGCTAGAATTGCAAAAGAAATTCTATAAGCTAATTTTGGCTTTTTGTATAATTAGTTGCTAAACATCCTTTTCTATCCAATCAATCCTATTTTTAAATCATAGACTTAAAAAAAGGACACAAGTGTTGGTAAGCAGGGACCAAGGGACAGACTTGTTTGTGTTTCACCTAAACTTTTGCTGAACTATATTTGTTCTTGTGTGGTGGCTTTTACTTTTCGTATATAAGCGTTTGATCTTTTGTATCGTTTCCTGAAGATGGAAACTCTGTGAGACTCTTCTTTTGGTTTCAATATTTTCTGTAGATGGGTTCATTTGAATCCTTATAAGAAAACCACATCATATTTACTCAATATCTATGCTTGGTATAGTTTCCAGTCACTGCCATAATGGTTGGCTGTGTTCCTAAGAAGAATGACAATTCAAAGTATTATGAAGGTTCTTGGTGTGGCACAAAGTGCCAGTCAAGATGAACCGAAGAAGGCTTACCGGAAGGCTGCCATAAATAATCATCCTGACAAACTTGGAGACCTTGAGAAGGTGAATCTTTTGGAATTATATGCCATTTCTCTGGTTTTCAGGATGTAACCATTTTGGATTTTATGTCAACCACAATAAGCATCCTAAATTTTATAATAAAGCAGAGTGTTGCGCTATATAAATACTCCATCCATCTCAAAATAAATGTACACAATGAAAAAGACACGTAGTTTTCGAATTGTGTAATCATTACACCTTTTAATTAACTAACTGACATTTGTACTCTTAATAATAGATGGAATAATGAATTTCTCCATCTTATAATGAAGTGTAGAATTGGTAAATATGCATTTACTTTTGAAAGTGGAAACTTATTTTGGGACAAAATAAGATAGGAACGTGGACTCTTATTTGGGACGGGTGGAGTATAATCTTGCAAGGGATGCAAGAAGATGTTATGATACTGTCCTGTTTTATTTCTAAACTCGCGCTATTTTTCAGTTCAAGGAATTGTCTCAAGCATATGAAGTTCTTAGCGATCCAGAAAAACGAGAAATTTGTGATGAATATGGTGAAGATGCTTTGAAAGAGGGAATGGGAGGAGGCGGCAGCTTCTCTGGAAACCATTTGATGTGTTTGAGCAGTTTTTTGGAGGAGGATTTGGTGCTGATTCTTATTTGGTCTTTTTTTATCTTTTTCTTGTCCAATTTACTTAGAGCATCTCCAACAACTATGGTATAATAGAAAAAAAAGATGATTTTAGCATATTTGTTGCTCCAATAGCTATGTTATTCCATATGCTAAAATAGAGAACTGAGGAGAGAGATGAAAAAAATCTCTAAATTCATAGAAAACTCTAAAACCATATAGAAGAGAGAGAAATAATAATTTAATTATATGCAACCAATTAGAATTATTGCCATGACAAATGTAAGAGAGAGAAATAATATTTTATTAATTGTATTGAATATTTTATTAATATAGTTTAGTTAGAAATGCTAAAATAGAATAGCTGTTGGAGTTGGATGCAATTTTTTTTAGAGATTTTCCCTTTTCATATTCTATTATAGAAATTTTTTACCATAGCTGTTGGAGATGCTCTTAATTGGTAACTAATTTATTATGCAAATCTTTGTATTTTTTGGTGGTGGTAGTTCAAGAACTAGGAAGAAGCAAGGAGAAGATGTAAAACAAATCCTAAAGGTTTCTTTGGAGGAAGTGTACAATGGCACAACGAAGAAACTCTCTCTTGATCAAACTATATCCATTTTTGATGATTATAATCAAGAAAATTATCTGATTTATACATGTAATATATCAGGAACGTTTCTAAGAATGATGCTTCATCTAGGTGTCGCGGATGCCAAGGTTCTGGAATGAGGGCCACAACTTGACAGATTGCTCTAGGAATGATTCAACAAATGCAGCATGTTTGTTCTGAATGCAGAGGCTCTGGTACTTACTGAATCTTTGCAGCTTTTGTATCTATACTTTACTTAGATGGCGTTTGTTTTTTAAGAGATGTTAAAGTCTGAAGTCTAATTTCAGTTATGAAATGGTTATAAACGTCTAAATCAATCAGACATAAGTGGTGATTAAGAGTTTAAAATGAAAAAAACAAACAAGGTTTTACATTTATAAATATTTATGACTTGAAATTAGGAGCTACTATGATATTTCATATTCTTCCTAATCGAGAACTCCTCTGGGTGAAGTTGCATTATTTTTTTATGATGTTATCCATCATTAAGTGCAATAGGATCTTTATGCTATGTTTCCACAATTGGAAGTTCTTCATTTGTAATTCTTTTGTTTCAATATGTAGAGTAGCTAGGTTGTCTGTAAATCTCATGAACTATTTTTTCATTATAGCTATTGGAGATGGGAGTTTTCTTTTATTTTGGTTGCACACTTTTATTTGCTACTAAAGAAAATTTACCAGATGAGAAGATTGTCTCCGACATCAAGGAATTTGTATTCAAACTACATTGTTGAGAGCTCGGGGAGAGGTGAAGATTGTACCATATAAACTCGAAGGAATAAATATTTTAATATATTCTATTTTTCAATATAATTTGTTTGATTAGTTGTATTCATAATGCTTAAGAGAAGATGTTTGTTGAAGTTCAATATTGTTTCTCTAGTTCTTTTTGGTTCATTAATTGATCGTGTATATTGATTTTGTTTTATGAAAGACTGAATTTGTAGAATTTATCGATTCAGAACAGTAACTATCTTGCTTATGCTATAAATGGTAGTGGGATTTGGATAATTTAGTTTGGGACTGAATTGTAATTTAAAATAAAAAATTGGTTTTTTTACCTATAGCGACGACTAATCGTTGCAGTAGGTATTTAATTAATTTTTTCATTTTTGATATATAGCGACAACTAGTCGCCGCAAGTAGGAATTTAATATTTTTTTTAATTTTAACCTATAGCGACGAAATGTCGTTGCAGTAGATAAAAATCATTTTTTTTAATTTTTTTTATCTATTGTGACGAAATGTTGTCGCTTTAGAGACCTACAGCCACGGGTCAATAGTGACAAACGCTATAGCGACGACCGTCGTCGCATAGATCTATACCGACGATTTTAAGCATTAGCGACGACTTTTGTAGTAGTAATAGAGTAGATTTGTCGTAGTGAATTAGCTTTCAAGGCCTAATTACTATTAGGCAAAAAAGATCGAAAACTTGTACTTAACTAATACATCCATTTACAAATATTCTATCACTATTGCATGAGGGTGGGACATTTTATTTTAGGAGATTGTTTTGCATGCCTCTATCTAATAAATTGTTCAATCAGTTGTATATTATGATATTGTCTACTATAAAGTATTTAATAAGATTAATCAAACTAAGGGACTATTTACCGGAACAATTATCCGGTAAGTACTGACTGGTACTTTATAAAATAAAAGTGATTTAATTGTTAATTATTAATCGGAATCGTGAGAGAATAGTGGAAGTTAGTATAACTTTAAATGTTGTACATTAAACGCAAGTTGTATCATTGTAGTGTTTTAAAATCTTCCCTAATAAAACCACCAAAAACTTTTAAAAGCGTTTACATTTATGCCTCCTGCTGCCGGTTCACACAACTAGTTTAATAAAATTCATTCTCTTATTTTTTTTTTTAATACGTATCAATCTAGTCTAAAGCAACTCTTAGTTATATTTAATATTATATATACCATTTCTTCTTCATTACATCTTCTTCATCTCCTCATTATTGCATAATACACTTTATTCATTTCTTCAAATTTGCACACATACATCTTCTCATCTCTTCAACTCTTGTCGGAAACCCCTCCATGACTTGGCCAACGGTGAAGCTTATATCGGAGTGCTACGTCAAACCACAGGAAGACAGTCTACCCGCCGATGCAAACCAACCCATCCACTTCACACCCTTTGAGCTTCCCTTCCTCAATCTCAACTACAGCCAACCGGGTCTCCTTTTCGCGAAACCACCACCACCGGAAAATCAAGATTTCTCCATGACCACTTACTTGGATCAACTCCGGCGATCTCTCTCCGACACCCTCACTCATTTCTACCCTCTCGCCGGCCGTTTAGCCACTCGAAAACAACAAAACCCACCTTCATATGTCATCTATTTAGACCCTCAAAACAGCCATGGCGTCAAGTTCGTTTACGCGACAGTGGACGTTAATATCTCCGACATCCTTGCCTCTACCCATGTACCCTTAGTTGTCTATTCATTTTTTGACCTGAATAATGTCATCAACCATGATGGCCATACGTTACCATTGCTATCCATTCAGGTGACCGAGCTTAACGACGGAATCTTCGTAGGTGGCTCCGTTAACCATCTTATCGCCGATGGAACATCTTTCTGGCATTTCATGGCTGCTTGGAGTGATACTTTCAGATCCAAAGACCAAAAACGTTTTTTCAAACGACAAGCCCTCAAAGGATACAATCCCATTATAAATCTTCCATTTACACATCACGATCAATTCATCGAACGATCCGAAGTACATCCACTGTGTAAAGCAAGATTCTTCCATTTCTCTTCGGCCACCGTCTCGAGACTCAAAGCAAAAGCAAACGCCGAATGCAATACCCATAAAATCTCAAGTTTACAGACGGTCGCGGCACTTTTGTGGAGATGCGTAACGCGAGTCCGACGCCAATCCGGCGAGAGTGAAACCATTTGTAAAGTGGCAATTAGCAACCGAAGTCGACTGAACCCACCTCTATCCGATGATTATTTTGGTAGCCCGGTTCAAACAGTGATTGGAAGAGCAACAGTGGAGGATCTGATGGCCCACGGTCTCGGGTGGGCGGCCCTCCGGTTACAAGAAGCGGTGGCTAACCACGACCATACGGCGGTGAACAAGCGGTTGCAGTCTTGGTTAAAGAACCCAGTGGCACCTAAACCAAGTGGGGTGTTCCATCCGAATGGTATAAGCATTGTGAACTCACCGAGGTTTGACATGTACGGGTGTGAGTTTGGGTTGGGGAAAGCAGTAGCGGCCAGGAGCGGTAGTGCAAATAAGGCCGAAGGGAAAATGACGATGTATCCGGGTCGGAATGGTGGGGGAAGCATGGATGTTGAAGTTTGCCTTTTGCAGGAATACATGAAGGATCTTGCAGATGATGATGACTTCATAAATGCTCTTCGCCACCAATGAAACCAAGGATCATGTGAGAAGCATAAGAAAAGATTTAAAATCTTGATCACTTTTTATCTGTGTCCATCAATAAATTACGTTTTAGAAAGAAATTTATCTGTTTCACGTTACTAATGTTGGCATTCAATAGAATAAATACAAGTATAAAAATCTCTTTTTAAACTTCCCACCATACCTTAATTTCTTTCTCACTAGAACTCTAACTCTAATAAATGAACACCTTGCGTGTTTAATAAAACCATTATGCCAATCTCTTTCTTTGACATTTATATAGCCATATTCTCCAACCGGTAGGTATGTATGGGATTTAATGTTGCTTTATTTGTTTTTGATATAAATGAATGTTTTTTAATTAGTACTGGTTATAAAATAAATTACATGAATACCATTTAAAAATAGAAATCCGTGTTATCAAAGGATTTCCTACTATTATTTCATAAATTTTGGTTTATAATTTTTTAATTTTGTATAACTTTTAATATATTTAAATCATTTCAACAATATTTTCTTATTAAATATATTGACGTTAGAGAATGAGAATACTAGCTTAGACAATTAAAGAATCGAAGAAGACAGGATTGAAAGATTGATAACTCTATTGATGGATCATATTCATTAAAAGACCATTTCATCTAGGAAACACTTACTCCAAAACGACTATTTCACACATTCTGATCTTTTAACCATTTCTCTTTCAATTTTTTAAAAGACAAAAAAATTAAATTTAACCAATTTGCTATCACAAGGTTTAGCCATCTCAATAAAGTTTCTTTGATGGCAAAAAGCGAATTTTTAATTGGGGCAAAGCATATGTGGATATCTATGGTTATGTTTGCAATGAAGTGATTTAATATTCATAGCTTTCATTTTCAATGGGCATCCCTCTTGTTGTAATTGTTAAATAGTAAATTTTTGGGCTTTATCTTGGTTATACAACATTCTCTTATGGTTTTTCTTTCGCTTTTGATTTCTTGAACTCTCCAAGAAGTTGGAAATTTAATCGCTTTACGATAGCTCGAAAGGACGACCTTCATATCGTGGGTCCAGGGTCACCCGAGGATAAGATTAATGTATGTAGATGAACGGTCGATGACATTAAACTAGGTTGGTTTTTTTGGTAAAAATCTGTACCCTTGAACGTCGAGAATATTCCACGACCATGATATCAATGATCAGGATTCTCACGATTAAGTACTTTCCCGCCTATGATCGTGGTTATCTACAACCACAAGATCTTTGACCCTTGATCGAGAATTACTTATCTACAATTGTGATTACCCACGACAAAGTATACTAAGGACGTTTGTTATTACATGTTAACCACGACATCCGTTGTCTCTTGTATTTATTGTAGATATCAGACATTTATGATCCAGATTTGTCTCATTAATTCATCAAGAAAACCGACGACCAATCATCAATGACATAATAAAGGATGACCATTATCTCCATAAAGGCTTTTATAGAAATGACCATTGAAACATTCAACTGAAAACCTAGACCAAAATGATTCAAGAAAAAAAAACATTGAAACTCTGTGATATTCAAGTATTAGAACAATCCTGAAGTTGCAAAGAACAAACTTATAAAAGCCACTATTGTCTTACATTGTTTTCTGTTTTGGCAAAAATTCACACCCTCGATCGTCGTGGAAAATCATCGACCATGATACAACCAGGATCCCCACGACAGAGAACTCCACCGACGATCGTGGTTATCTACCGCCCAACTGGCTCAAAGGTTTTCCTTTGTTGCACCATGAAACTCAAGAATATTGGAGCACTATATGAGATTAAAGTAGAAAATGATCATCTAGTATCAGCCAATCACGAGGAAACAATAAAACAAGGAAGTAAAATGATAAACGCAGTTCTTAAATCTATATTGCAAAAACATAAAAAGTATTATTCAACGCTTCATGAAACAAATTAATATGTAAAATCATTAATTAATTAAATTAAATTTTTAGAATTTCTTTTTTTATGGTTTCTAAGTTTACCTGGTTTTCATTTTGTTATATTACTTTTTAGGAACAAAATTATAAGTAATAGTAGTTTTATTCTATATTTGAGTTTGTTCGTTTACGTTCATCTATGTTCGTTTACGTTCGTTTATCTTCATTCACGTTCGTTCGTTTATGTTCATTTATGATTGTTCATTTACGTTCGTTTAACAGCTTAACAAACGAACAACAAACAAATTTTCTTAATGAACACAAAAAATTTCGTTTGTTTACCGTTCATGTTTGTTCGTTTGTTCGGTTAAGTTAAATAAACGAACACAAACACAAAGAAAATCGTTCGTTTACCGTTCGTGTTCGTTCGTTTGTTCGGTTAAGTTAAACGAACACGAACAAGCCTCCGTTCGTGTTCGTTCGGTTCGTTTACAGCCCTAATTATGTGCATGAATCTATAAAAAAAAATCATTTAATCAAAAACACATAATACATTATTATATTACATTTTTATTATCAAATTACGTTTAATTGTAACTTAGTTACATATTTCTTAACAAAATAAATTTCATCACCATATTAAAATTTATTATCAAATTACGTTTAATCTTAACTTAATTACGTACTTTCTAACAAAATAAATTTCGTCACCGCGTAACGCGCGGAACCAAACTCTAATTTAATGATAGAAAAAAACCGTTAAAAAATAGGTGCAAATCTTGAGAAAATTATACAAATGCACAACTAAAATTGAATCATATTATCAATTTATAGATTTTTTAAATCAATTTATAGAAATTTAGTTCAACAGTTGAAAATAAAACACTTAAAGGGATCATTATGACTTTCAAATGATTGTCATACTTTAGTATATATGTTTAGTTTTACGAAAATGGGACCGATGAATGGAGATATAAAACTAATTAATTGTTCAGTTTTCAAAGTCTCATTTTCATGATGTATTATACAACTAAATGAAGATGTAAATTGATAACCTTTTTCCATTTTTGAACAGAAAAACCTTTAGCCCTTTTTATAAAAGAGGAGAAAAACAAATACAAAGTCAAACAACGGCTACGCAACCAAGCTTGGAAGCAAGCGACCAAGCAAAACAAGCCAGAAAAAACGTAAGTCTAACGGCCAAAGTAAGTGACGGAAGGAAAAAACCTAAGCCCAACACCAAACGCTCATCCAACAAAGCCACCGAGAGAGTCGAGAAGATCTTTTATCAACCACCATTAGCAAGGTTAAACGCTTTTCTTTTGTTCCTCCAAGCCATCCTAGCCAAAACTTCACCCCGAATTATCTGAAAAATCGTATCTTGATTACGGTTGTCGTCATCAAAGATTCTCCTATTCCTTTCTTGCCAGATATGGTAAACCGTAGCAGAGAAGGCAAACTTTTGCATGATAGACCGTATTCTACATCTTCCATCCACAAGACGACTCATGATCTCCTCCCATACATCCGGAAAGCTATTCGTACCAACCCCTTTTAACCCTTAGATATCTCTTGCAAAGATGCATTCGAAAAGCAAATGGTTATGAGAGTCTTGGTTTCGATATAATATACTTGTACAAACTTTATGATGATTCGAATTTGACAACCACATTATGAAAGTTACAATTCCTTTAAGGGTTAGCCTCCTTGTAGACAAGGGACTCTTAAGCCAACCACCTCAGAGGTAGACCTATGTGGGGAGCATATGGTCACTCGTGCCACCTCTTCACGATTCCATCGTGGTAATTTTTTTACGTTGAATTATTCATATTATTTATGTTATTTGAAATAATTAATGTAGACATTAAATTAAAATGCAGGATAAAAATCAAACAAAAATTTATATTAATTTATTCGGACGAATTAATATTTAAAGACAATTTAATAAATTCAGAAATAAAAAATCAAACACCCCCTTAATTCTTTTATTTAACAAGCAAAGGGTTCATTTATGATCGGTCATGAAGAGCATTTATGAAGTCATCATCATCTTCAAGATCCTTCATGTATTCCTGCAAAAGGCAAACTTCAACATCCATGCTTCCCCCACCATTCCGACCCGGATACATCGTCATTTTCCCGTCGGCCTTGTTCGCGCTACCACTTCTGGCCGCTACTGCTTTCCCCAATCCAAACTGACACCCGTACATGTCAAACCTCGGTGAGCTCACAAAGTTTACAGTGTTCGGATGGACCACCCCACTCGTTTTATATACCACTGGGTTCTTTAACCAAGACTGCAACCGCTTTTCCACCGCTGTATTGTCATGGTTAGCCACCGCTTCATGTAACCGGAGGGCCGCCCACCCGAGACCGTGAGCCATCAGATCCTCCACAATTGCTGTTCCAATCACTAATTGAATCGGGCTACCAAAATAATCATCAGATAAAGGTGGGTTCAGCCGACTCCTGGCGCTAATTGCCAGCTTACAAATCGTTTCACTCTCGCCGGCTTGTCGTCGGCTTCGAGTTACGCATCTCCACAAAAGTGCAGCCACTGCCTGTAAACTTGAGATTTTATGGGTATTGCATTCGGCGTTTGCTTTTGCTTTAAGTCTTGAGACGGTGGCCGACGAGAAATGGAAGATTCTTGATTGACATTGTGGCTGTACTTCAGATCGTTCGATGAATTGATCGTGGTGGGTAAATGGAAGATTTATAATGGGATCGTATCCTTTGAGGGTTTGTCGTTTGAAAAAACGTTTTTGGTCTTTGGATGATCTGAAAGTATCACTCCAAGCAGCCATGAAATGCCAGAAAGATGTTCCGTCGGCTATAAGGTGGTTGACGGAACCTCCGATGAAGATCCCATCATTAAGCTCAGTCACCTGAATGGATAACAATGGCAACGTATGACCATCGTGGTTGATGACATTATTCAGGTCAAAAAACGAATGGACAACTAAGGGTACATCGGTAGAGGTAAGGATGTCAGAGATACTAACGTCCACCGTCGCGTAAATGAACTTGACACCATGGCTGTTTTGAGGGTCTAAATAGATGACATATGAAGGTGGGTTTTCTTGTTTTCGAGTGGCTAAACGGCCGGCGAGAGGATAGAAATGAGTGAGGGTGGCGGAGAGAGTTCGCCGGAGTTGATCTAAGTAAGCGGTTATGGAGAAATCTTGATTTTCCGGTGGTGGTGGTTTTGCAAAAAGAAGACCCTTTTTGCTGTAGTTGAGATTGAGGAAGGGAAGCTCAAAAGGTGTGAAGTGGATGGGTTGGATTGCATCGACGAGTAGACCGTCTTCCGGTGGTTTGATGTAGCACTCCGATATGAGATTTACCGTCGGCGAAGCCATGGAGGAGCTTCCAACAAGAAATTTGTTGATCAACCTTATGCATGATTCAAAAATGCAAGTATGTAGTGTATCAGTTTCGCATTTGGGACGAAAGTTTTGGGATGAAAATCAATATAATTTTCTTTCGCTTTCTTTTTTCTTCCCTTTTCAAAAAAACACCAGAGAACACAATTTTTTTTAATATCTAATTGGAATAATTGGATCGATTAATTCTTAAATGAGAGTACATCATGCAATAAAATTGAACCAGTCCGATCAATAACCATTCAATTATCATCTAACTAATATCCAGTTAATAACTATATATAATAATTATTAACATTTTATGATATTATTTTTTAATTAGTTCGATATTTATATGCATTGTTTTTTTTGATAAATTAAGAAAATATATGAATAATTGGTTAAAATGGTGGATTAATCGGTTGAAAATAAAACTAGATGAATCTGATTGGATCCAATGGATGACCGATAATAACATCTAATGGATGGAACCGACCCGATCCAACCATCTATTGGATTTGGAACGAAGTGGATGTCCAATGTTAATCGGATGACAAAATCCAACATCTAATGGATGAGTATCAGATGGAATCCAGTGGATTTCAAACGATGAACACCCCTAGTTTCCGGTCGATAGAGTGGTGGTGATGTGCAGAGAGAAACTTCTAAGTTCATCTTCGACATATTTTTTTAAAAAGAGATTTTGGGTACTACTACGGATTCCTCAAAACCTTCTACAAGATTTGTTGTTTGGATCATCGACTTTTTCGGATTGGATTGGGTTGAGTTGTCAACTTATCGGGTTTTTTGGTAACCTAATTAAGAGTTTGAAAATTTGGGGAATCGATTGCAGGTGTGCAAGGGTGGACACAAAGAGCACTAGTAGGAACATTTTTTAGAGGTTAAAGCTAAAAAAAGTATGCAAAATATCGTATTGGGCATATTGAGTCTCTCCATATAATTATGCAAATATATATGCAATAAATGTTCCAAAACAATCATTGAATCTCCAACCTTAAAATATGCAAGAATCCATTTCGTTAAAATAAAAAATTGGTTGAAAATACATGTTTGTGAGAGATTTTTAACTGAAATTCGTTGAAAATTCGTAGAAAATTTATGTTCTGTCAATAATCGCTCTAAAATTCGTAAAAAATTTTCAACGACATTTTCAGTTGAAAATACTCAATTTTCTAGCAGTGTTCATTATTTAATATCAAAAGGTTATAATTCAATATTAATTCAACAAGGTAAAAGGTCTGATTGAGATAAGAGATCTAACTTAAGTAGTGCTGATTAAAAATTGTTGTTTACCAAATAAATTGTATTAAGCGCTAATTGAATAAAAAAGACCATTATACCCTTATATTTAAAATACATGTTTTTGACATTTTCTAAAATACAATTTTTTAAACATTCCAATTTTTTAAGCTTAAATTGTAAAAGATGATTGACAATTTTAAGCTCATTGCTTTTTAAATTTATTTAACATCAAACTCAACTAAAAAAATTAAAAATTGTTTTGAGAAAAAACTACAATCGATATCGGACATGGCAGAGAAATAAACAGAAATATAAAATAATAAAAAAGAAAGGAAAAGTAAAAAAGAAAAAGAAAAAGAAAAGGAGGCACCAGGAGTGGTTTAGATGGAGATGAGGCCGAATAAGGAAATATCACCTCTTACCCCACTAAGATGAAACTTTCTCTCTTTCCATAAGAAAAAGAAAATTTTATTATTTATTTGTAGTAAACACTTCCATCTCTTATTTTAGTAAGAGACTATCCCTAATAAGAGGTAATAAGCTCCTAAACAACCTCTAAATCATACAGCCAAAGTTTACAATTTTTACTCTCATAAGCAAATCGTAAACTTAGAAGTATTAAAAATCATAGAAACCCTTTTTATCGAAATGCCTCTTCATTAAGGGTGCTCAAAAACCCAACCAATCCGACACAACCCGATGTTTAATCAAGTTATAAAGTTTTCAAACCGTAAGTATTGAGTTGATATCGGGTTACGTTTTTTTGAACCCAACCCAACCCGACGAACCCGACATCCTTTTTTTTTGTTTAATATGATTATTGAATCTTTATTTTAATATGTCCATTAAGTAATTAAACCATCACATTCCCTCTTCATGTACATATATTTTCAATCTATTCTTCATATTTATATAACGTCTTTGTATATATGTTACTAGTTTCAATTACAAACCCATATATTTGTGCAACACATTTCAAACCATATATATAGGGTTGATTTTAATTACAAACTCATCTATTTGTGCAACACATTTCAAACCATTATATTAGGAAACAATTGATATATTTATGGATAATTATCATAATTCATTATTTTGTTTCCTAATTCAAAGTCATGATAATAATTAATGAACCTATCATCTTCCATATATAGATCAACCATAACTAATTAATTATGGCAACTATTCATAAATATATAAAGAGTTAAATTCAAATTTGGTCCCTGTGGTTTACAAATTATAACGGATAAGGTCCCTCAATGATTTTTTTAACGAATAACGTCCTTGTGGTTTCCATTTTATAACACATAAGGTCCCTCCATCTAACTTTTCTGTTAAATATAACATTTTTAACATATTTTCTTTATTTTTCATTTTTCAAACCACATGGACCAAATCTGTAATTTACTCTAAACTATATACATATATTTATATTTTATGTATTGTATAATTATATTTTTATTTCATTAATTATATAAATTACCTATTTTATTAATTATATAATTTTCATATTTTATAAATTATATTACATTTATATTTTATAAATTATTTATATTTTGTATATTCATATAATATATTACATTTATATTTTATAAAATGTTAATAATTTAATAAAATATATGAAAGGTCCAATTTATGCTATAAACATTAAATCATGTCAATATACAAATTGCATGCATGAAATATTTAAATACATAAAATATATAAAAATATAAAATATAAATATAATTTTTTTATAAAATATAGATGTAATATAATTTTAAATATACAAATAATTAATAATTTATAGATATATATATATATATATATGAAGTGAATAGAGATGGTAACGAAGGTTAGACGGTAGATTTTCTGGAGAATCATCTTGATGACATCGATGTTGTACGTGTTTGAATTTAATTTTTATATTATATTTACTGTATATATTTATATCTATAGATTAATAATCTTTTGTATATTTAAGATTATATTATATTTAAGATCTCGGTTCATTTACAAACTGGATAAATGATACAAACTCATAAACCAATATAAAAATAATTTTTTTCATTATTTTTTTCCATCAAATGCTATGATTTAAGATGTTATTATACATATGTTTGTTTCACCTTATGAAAAAGTTATATGTGAAAAATGCATGTAAAACTTTTACATTATGAAACAAATGTATGATAAATTTTTAACTTATGAAAATAAATACATGTGAAATTTTACATTATGGAACAAACATATGTGTAATAACATCTTAAATCATAGCATATGATGAAAAAAAAATTATTTTTACATTGCCTTGTACGAGTTTGTACTCTTCATCCAGCTTGTAAATGAACCAACATCTTATATTATATTTATATTTTATAGAATTTGCTTTGTACTTGTATTTATATTTTATATTTTTTATATTTGTATTTATTTTATTTATTTGAATCTTCCATATATGTATATAATTTGTATAATGAACTGATTTAGTGTTTTTAACAAAAACCGAACATTCGATACATTTTATAAAATTATTTATATTTTATATATAAATATAAATACAAAATAAATTTTATAAAAAATAAATATAATATATCATAAATATATAAAGTATAAATATTTTTTAGTAATATTATAAGGTGTCTATAAATATGTAGTATAATTTATAAAATAAGAAAATTATACAATTAACAAAATATGTAATTTATATAATTAATGAAATGCAAATATACTTATACAATACATAAAATATAAATATATGTATATAGTTTAGAGTAAATTACAGATTTGGTCCATATGGTTTAAAAAATGGAAAAATAAAGAAATTATGTTTAAAATGTTATATTTAACGGAAAAATTAGATGGAGGTACCTTACGTGTTATAAAATGGAAACCACAGGGACGTTATTCGTTATAAAAATCATTCAGGGACCTTATCCGTTATAATTTGTAAACCACAGGGACCAAATTTGAATTTAACTCATATATAAATTATCTCCTAATATAATGGTTTGGAAAGTTTGCACAAATAGATGAGTTTGCAATTTAAATGTGTTCTATATATATATATATATTGAGGAAATTAATTAATGTTATATACTTAAGATTTAAGAAATATGAATAAAATATATATCAAATGGTTGATGATGAAAAATAAATTATTTATAGAGAAAACAACATATTCGAGTTAAAAGAATATTTTTAATGTACCAAAGTATTAACCCGACCAACCCCTACGGTTTGGCTTGGGTTGGGTTACACTTTGGTTTGGGTTAGGTTGGGTTAAGATTTTTCAAACCGAAAACCTTGGGTTGAGTTGATCAAAATGTCTTCAACCCGATCAAAATATCTTTAACCCGATCAACCCATGGGTAAAAACCCGTGTTGGCCAACCTGTAAAAACCCGTACTCTTCATAACATCAAAAGCCAATTATAATCAAAATGTCTCGTAACATGTAACATAGAATCTCCAATGGTTTAAACAAACAAATGCATAAAGCAGAGCAATTATATCAAATAACCATAAATTTGTTGCAAGAGTCATGAGAAAACATTAAAAGACTCAAATAAGAACATTTTAGTATGTATATAGTTTTATCAAATTAAAACTCAATTTTGCTAGATTAAACTGGTTTTCAACCGACATACACACTTTTCTTGTTACCTACATAAACAACGTGGATCACAAAATCAACATAAGCATTTCCAATAAAATATTTAGACCACATTTTTATCTTTCCAACGCAATAAGAATTACCCCTAATAGATTTAATACAAATTTTATACAAATATTTGAAGACTAGTTACTTAATCCCGTTATAAAAACATAGTTGCTCTGTTAACCCGATTTTTAACTTACCTACAGTCTGAAGTAGCTCTTCCTCAAAATAAACAAATTGTAGGAGACATTTCAACGATTCCAGGAACATATTACATATCTTTAACTGATTTACGAATAGTTTATTAAAAAGTTTGCAAGTCTAGACAGCAACATAAAAACGAGGACAACAACCCTAAAATATGGTTGTATCATTAATTGATTAAAGAGGTATGGTTTCTAAGCTTGTCTCCATTCAAAAATAGATATAAGACAACCTATGTAGCCTGAAAAATGAGCTCCCAACACTAGATATGCAAGATTCGACCAAGAAAAAGAAACCATAAAATTTAAGTCTATACCTTGGTTGAGCTCAATAGGGATGCTTGGTGGTTTTAAGAACCAAACTTTAATCAAGATGTTCAATCCACCAACACCAACTATTTCCTTCTTAATTAAATCTCAACACAATCCTTCTTGTTAAAAGAATTGTTTTTTTTTATCTCTTTGCCTCTTCTTGAACGGCCTAATATGAAGGAAGGGTTACAAAATTGGGGATTTTATATATCCCCAAATATCATACCATCTTTGATTAATACTCTTTGGCCACACATTTTGATTAAATGACAAAATACACCCAAACTTAGTAAATCATCCAATTTTTCATCAAATAACATATCACATCCATAACAATCAAATTCTCTCGAAAATATGGGTGTTATAGTTTCCTCTTAGATTTCTCCGAATATTTTGTTTGCCCTATTTTGGTAATTCTAACTTCATTCAGTCGATTTTATACGAATTATAGTATTGTTTGAATTTAATTTTATTTCTGATGATAAAATCAAACATTGAAGATTTTTTTCATACATATCGAGGGTCCTATTTTACATCTCGTCCAGGACTTATAAAATGCCAAGAACGGGCCTGACGTTGACTACGTTCCACAATAGCTTGTGATTTCAATGCAAAATCATTTTTCCATTCTCGTGTTCTCTTATTTAGACTCTATTCTCGTTTGATCTATCTTTGATGATTGTGTGTGTATAGCCAACCAGTAACATGGATTAGTTTTTTCTTTAATTTTAGTCATTTCTTTTAGAAGATTATATTAAATTATTTGAGTCTCACATCGGTTAGACTTGGACCATAATTTTTCAATATATGTTGGGAACTTTCCTTTGTTTTTAAGGCCTTTTTCGGAGTTTAATAAGGGATTTCACATATTCTCTCACCTTAATCTTCTAAGTGGTTAGAATCATTTGAATACTTGCTTATGTGTGTGATCCCGATTTGAAAAAGTCTCGTAGACTTCTTTAATTTCACCATTTACCTCCATTCCTTATCATTTATTTCATGTTTCAGATCTTAACGGTGTTTGATTAGGGGTAATAAGGTTAGTAACATACTAACATAAATAAAAATCGTTAATGATCTTGGTTTGATGCAAGATTTCATTCTTGAACCAAATGGGATGTAGGTGACATGTTTGTGCTGAGTGGTAATTTAGGGGGGGGGGGGGGGGGGGTGCTCAAAATACCAACCAACCCGATTAACCCGGTCAACCCAACCCTAAAAAACTCAACCCAAGGTAACCCGATACATAGTTGATACAAAAATAGGCCAAATGCCGCATCTATTGGGTTGGAATCGGGTTGGGGTAATTTACACCCAACACAACCCGATGAACCCGATGCCTTTATATACTATGGATTTATTACGATTGTTAAGTCTTTGATTAATATATGTACATTAAACCAACCCGTAATTAGGTATATTCAAAATTATATTACAATTTCAACCGTAATTTTACATTCTTATTTGCATGAATTTTCAATTTTTTTATAATTTGTTAGACTTTTTTATATGTTCTCATTTTAAATTACTTCATTTAAACAAAACTCTTAGTAAGATCGTAAAACGATATACCAAATTTTCAATCCGATCAACCCGCACGGTTTGGGTTGGGTTGGGTTGGGTTGTAGTTTTGCTTGGGTTGTGTTGGATTGAGATTTTTCAAACCGTAAACATTGGGTTGGGTTGCTCAAATGCCTTCAACCCGGCCAACCCAACCCATAAACACCCCTAGTGATAATAATGCAACCAAATCGGATGCATAATAATGTAATATATTTTCATTCTTTAGTTACTTTAATGTACAAGAAACAATTATATATTATGCATCATGGTGGTTGATATCATTGAAAATAAATGTAGCGTAGTGGTTTTTCCTTTCATCGCACCATCTTGTTTATTAGTATTTGACGTAGTGAATCATTCATTGAAAGTAATAGCAAATTAGCAATCGAAGAAGAATTTTGTTTGTTAAAAGGAGATCTTAATTATAAATTATTGATGACAGTCTGGTCTGACCGGTATAGGCAGTTTGATCTTCTTATGGGCTTTTAAACAAAAAAAATGACGTCGATATCTAAAACGAAATTTCTATCAATATCGTACTACTAGAAAATCGTATATGAAATTATTAAAAAAACGTCTATCTTTAAAATAACAAGGCGAACGTCGAATTGGAATTTGAATTTTGAAGAATTTCAAAATTTTGACAATTTAGAAATAAAAACTTAAAAAACATAACGTCTTTTACAAATTCATTATAACTATGCCATAAGTCTACAACATGAAAAATAAATACAATTAATAAATTTTTTGGCGGTCGGTTCAGTCTAGACCACTCAAAAAAATGTCCAAACTACAGGCCAGACCGAACCAAGTGATTTGACTATTTTTCAGATAGCAAACCTTCAGACCACTTAAACCGTCAAAAAGATCCGATTTAACTTAGTTCAACCGGTTTAAATAATACAACGGTTTTTTAAACATGCTTAATACCAGATCCACTAGTTTAGACGTTCATTTCTTTTTTCCTTTATGAGTAATTTATTCTTTTCTTTCCGGCGAAAAGAGCACAAATATACACACCAAATCCACTAGTTTAGTTTAAATTATTCAAAAAAAAAATCCACTAGTTTAAATTAATTAATTAATTACATATAATTATGTATATCCATAAACCAAGTTAGAGCATCTCTAATGCTATAAAAAAAAACTTGATGAAAGACTTGAAAATAACTTGATGACTTACTTTTTTTTAAAAAGACAAGCTTTATTTAATCACCAAACCATATTTACAATACAGTTTCCAAACAGAAACAAAAACTCCTCATATGAGGCACAACACATACAAAAAAAAAGCAGTTTACACCCAAACATTCTCGTCACATCATCTCGATTCATTAACGACAATGACAGTGAAGTTGGGTTTTTCGAGAGCCAAAACTTTAACCCCCTACTATCGAAATTCCGAAGCTTCTCCTGCCCGATGCCAACTCCGTCGATCTATTGTAGTCGTGAGGGATCCATTATCCAACTTGTTCCGTCAACCGATATCATCTTGTTTTGTCTTTTGATCCATTCAAAGATTATTATTTGAAACTCAAACATTTGATCAACAAGCTTTCTTTTATCGTCCCTAAACACACAACCTTATTTCGGTGCGACCATATCAAGTATGGTTTACTCCTTGTTGAAGGATTTCCTATACCGTTGCCACTGCGTCCAAGTCTTTGTGCCACCATCTTCCGATTAGGCTCCATAATTGGTTAACCTCCGGGCTGTTTATTAAGTCGTGATCGATCGTGTTGGTCCCAAAGGAGTCTACAAGAGTTCAAGGATATAGAAACAGTTTGTAGAAGGGGCGGGGGGGAGGGGTTGAATACAAACACACAGATTTTTAGTTTTTAAATTAGTTTATATTGAATAAACAAATTTACAGTTACAAAGGGAATTAGAACAAGTAAATAAACCTATTCTATTGTAACTTAAGAAATCACACATTTGATGCACAAGGAAGTAAGAAAGAAAAGAGACAGAGGTTATGGAAATAAAAAGTAGCATGCATGAAGATGAAGAAGATATCTTCATCTTATTTATACCCGTTTGCATTTTAATGCAAGACAAAAGGTATACGCCACGTGTCAAGCTTTCATAGGAAGTTTGTCCTTTGTTCAAAAGCAACCAATCTTGTTTGAGAAGCTTCACTTGATCGCTGAACTTGAAACTTCAAGGATGAACTTTCATAGTATCGCTAAGGCTTGACAAGACTTCACACTTTGGTTTAGATAATCCTTGCTATCACTGAACCACTTCAGATCACTAGCTGATTATCTCTTTCTTCAGTTTGGTCTTCGACTTTCGCTGAATGTTCTTTTGGTGTGTTGGTTGATCTTAAGATCTTCAGAGGTAGACTTGAGGTTCCTAATTTTCAGCGATCGCTGATAATGATCAGCGTATGCTTTCGCTGAATTTGAACATAAGTTTACAAATGGAATTTCACTAAGTATATAGAGGAATCATTTTCAAATCACTGAGAGGAGTTATGATCAACAGATCATTTCGGGTGAAACCTAACATCTAGGACGTAATACTATATGCAAATTTATTCCCATTCGATCCAAAATCGAGCAACATGGTATTCTACCTTTACGCATTCTCCAAATGAAAACACAAACCTTTTTTGGGATTATTTTCGTCCATCTTGTTGCTTCACCCGTATCCCTTGCGTTGCTTCCTCCCTCTTCTATTACTTCTCTTAGTTTTTGGACAGTAAAACTATTTGACTCATCGAGCGTCCATTCCTTTTTATCTTTCTTGTCTCTTTCGGGTTTAAATTCCTCGAGCCTTCCGATGAGATTTTCCATTTCGCTGATCTCCTTACCTCTCGAGGGTCTTCTCCAATTCCCTTTCTAGCTCTACTCTCCTTCCCTCCACTCTCCTATATCCGCTACCTTTGTCTCATGATCTTTCTCTAAGCGATAGAGTCTCCCGAATTCTTCCTTTAATGACCATGCTCCCGTCCATCTCTCTTTCCAAAAGCTTGTCTCCTTTCAGTAGCCTATTTTCTTTCGAAACGAGCTTGAGAATGCAATACCTATGTTGTCCATCTCCATCCCAATTCGCACTATATTGCTCCAATTCGAACCTGCATCAATAGTGTTAGCATTATTTCCAAACAGCCCCCAGTTCCGTATATAAATTTTTGATAATTTTGACCCAAAATGCATATTTTTTTTACTCGGAACCGCCACCACTATTTACCCAAGAGAGCCCAATTAGCCTCTTTCAACTACCAATGTTTAGACCCCCATTGTTAAGTCTCTTAATCGAATTTCCCACCCCACCTACACTATACCTTTCTTCTCATTTTCCCTGACTCCCCCTCCCCAAAAGAATCTACATCTCACCTTTTCCAACTCTTTTATCACTGTGTTTGGGGCTTGATACAAAGAGAAATAGTACAAAGGTAGGCTCCCCAATACCGATTTAACCAAGGTCAACCGCTGTCCAACGAGATAATTTTTTATTTCCATGAAGCTAATCATTTATTTGTTAGTTTTAAATGTATAACCTAATTTAAATCATTTAAATTCATTGACTCATTGGGTAATATTATAAAAGATATGCTTACATGTATAATAATTTATATGATCTAAAGATTTGCCGCCATAAGTCACGCATTGAAAAACGCCGCGTCCTCGACGTGGCTTCTAAGGCTTGAGGTTTGACCTTGCCGGCACGCCATGCCTCACACCATTTTAAAGCTTTCCACTAACCTCACGATTTCAAATAATATAAAAACAAATTATTTTAAAATTTTAAATGACATTTTATACTATTTTAAAAATATCTTTTTACAAATAATATTATTATGATTATGACCGTCAGATCAATAACTTTAAAATGAGTTCAATATTGAATATTTTAGAATTTAATAATATTATAAACTATCATAACTTTGATTCTTTATTTGAGTTTGAAATAATACTTAACTTTGAGTTCCTTTTTTACATTTGAAGTAAAATTATCTTTATGTTCTATCACTTTTATAAATGCAATTGTAATTTAATTATAAATTTTGAATTATATAATACCCTTGATTTACAAAAAAAAATCTTGTGCATTTAACATAATAAATTGTAATTCTTATTTTTTTTAAACATGTTCTATAAAAGAGTATATATATATATATAATATAAAGTATAATAGGATAATATTAAATACAAAAATGTAATAAATTATCATTATTATTTTTTAATCAATTATTAAATAATTTTTAACCATAAAATGAGTAAATTACGGATTTGGTCCTTGAGGTTTCAAAAATGTCATGGATTTAATCCTCACAATTTGTTTATTACAAGATAGCTCCCAGAGTTTCTATTTTCGTAACGTTTTGGTCTCTATCACTAACGGCTGTTAACTCCCATCCATTAAATGAGGGGCTTTTTGGTCATTTCCCAATCTTTTTCTTATTTTATTTCTTTAATAAAATCAGAAATAAGACCACCACCGCCCCTCTTCATCTTTGCCGACAAAATCCTTTTTCCGGTATCTTCTCAGGCCAAATCCTTTGTCTAGTCATCTTTTTCGGTCATTACTCCATCTTTGGCCACCATACAGTCGCACAACTCCCGGCCAGCTTCTTCTCCAGCGAACAACTTCTTCTCCGGCGACCCATCATCTTCTCCAACTACAGGTAAGGTCGCCATCTCCGTCCTTGGATATGGGTTTCATCCCCTTCCGGTTCTCGCTCTCCCATACCACTCTTCAGGTTAGCAGATCTGTAACCATGGTGGCTGGTGCTTCGAGGTTCAGGTGGGTCCATCCTAATTTTGGTTTGGGTTGTGTGGTTTTGGAAATGTTACTCTGTTTATGTTTTTGGTTGGCATTCGCCATGTTTGGTTGTTATTTTTTTCCTTTGGCATGTACTGGCGAGTTCTAATTGATTGTATGAAAGCCTGTTTTTCAAAAAAGATCTGTGTATTGTATCACTGTATATATATACATCCGACGACCAAACTGCCTTCTCCGACGACAATACGCCGTCTCCGGCGACAAATCATAGCAACTCTCTCTCTCTCTCTTTCTTTCTCTCTCTCTTTCTGTGTGTGTGTGTGTGTGTGTGTGTGTGTTTGTTCGCATCATTCATATCCCCTCTACCCTTCTCCGGTTTTCTTCTCCGGTTGTCTTCTTCGGCAACACCTTAACTCAGGTGGTCTTCTCCGACCAAACCTTCCTACATACACAATCATACATACAATGATACAATACACACTACCCAAACATACGTACACATATTGGGTTGGATTCACCAAAAACCTTAGTTGCTTTATCCCAATCATTACCCAGATCTCGATTTATCGTCGGACACCAGAAGGGGGAGGGGTGACAGCAAGGGGTCGACGGATGGGAGTCACGGAGGGAAGAGTGATCGGGGAACCAGATCTCGATTTTGGTCTCCGACGATTTCTTCTTTTAGATCTCCAACGATCTCCAGCGATTTGATCTCCGACGACTGATTCTCCAACGATTTGATCTCCGACGATTGATTCTCCAGTGTTTTGATCTCACCACAGTGCATCTTTCGGATCCCACCGCCACTGCAGCGGTTAGATCCCACCGCATCTATGTGATGCGTACAACTTGACGGAGAAAAGATCCAAACCAGGGGGAGGGGTACACTGGTGTGGTTCTTTCTCCGATGCCGATTACTTTCTCTGACGGTCGTTCATTCTCCGGTGGTGGTTCATTTGTTGGTGGGGAACTCATGTATACGTTTATGTATATATGTATGTATATATGTATGTATATTATGTAATGATTATTTATTATATTAGTATATAATATATTATATAAATTGTATTTATTTTAAATGAGAAAAATGAATTATCGTAGGAAATGACCAAAAAGCCCCTCATTTAACGGATGAGAGTTAACAGCCGTTAATGATAGGGACCAAAACGTTACGAAAATAGAAACTCTGGGGGCTATCTTGTAATAAACAAATTGTGGGAACTAAATCCATGACATTTATGAAACCCCAGGGACCAAATTCGTAATTTACTCTCATATAAAATAAGAAAATACATTTTTGCCCTTGATTTAATTGTTAAAAATTAATAAAATTGGTTTGAGGGACTAAAAAGGAAAGGAAATACAAACCACAGGGACGAAAATAGTAGTTTTTAAACCACATGGACGAAAATCGTTATAAACATCAAACCACAGGGACGAAAATAGTAGTTTACTCTAATTTTAATTTTACTTATTTCTTAATTTTAATTTATTACTTCTAATAAATAAGTAACATAAATGGACACATGTCGCTTTCTACTGAGACAAATTCTCATTTTCCCGCTCAAATTATAATGAGTGGACACGTGTCGCGTTCTGGTGAGCCACATTTAGTTTTTTTCCCCCCAACTTTTAGTCTTTTCACGCCTAAATCGGTAAAAAAATAATTTATTTTGTTTCAGAATTTTTTCTTCCGAATTTTTGGTTCTGAATTTTACTCCCCATTTTGAAGATGGTGGTGGTTCTTGAATATGATGGTCACAAAAAAACTTTTTTTTGGCTACCGAATTTTTTCTTCCGAATTTTTGTTACTGAATTTTTACTCTCCATTTTGAAGATGGTGGTGTTCTTGAAGATGGTGGTCACAAAAACAAAATTGGCTACCGAATTTTTTTTCCGAATTTTTGCTACCGAATTTTTACTCCCTATTTTGAAGATAGTGGTGTTCTTGAAGATGGTGGTCACAAAAAAAAACTTTTTGTTGGCTACCGAATTTTTTCTTTTGAATTTTTGCTACTGAATTTTTACTCCCCATTTTAAAGATGCCGGTGTTCTTGAAGATGGCGGTCATAAAAAATTTTTTTTTTTGCTACCGAATTTTTTCTTCCGAATTTTTGCTACCGAATTTTTTACTCCCCATTTTGAAGATGCTGGTCACAAAAACACTTTTTTTGGCTACCTAATTTTTTTTCCGAGTTTTTGGTTCTGAATTTTTACTCCCCATTTTGAAGATGGTGGTGTTCTTGAAAATGGTGGTCACAAAAAAACTTTTTTTTAGCTACCGAATTTTTTCTTCCGAATTTTTACTCCCCATTTTGAAGATGGTGGTGTTCTTAAAGACGGTGGTTACAAAAAAAAACTTTTTTTTGGCTATCGATTTTTTTTCCCGAATTTTTGCTACCGAATTTTTACTCCCCATTTTGAAGATGGTGGTGTTCTTGAAGATGGAGGTCACAAAAAAAATTGGCTACAGAATTTTTTCTTCCGAATTTTTGCTACCGAATTGTTACTGCCTATTTTGAAGATAGTGGTGTTCTTGAAGATGGTGGTCACAAAAAAAACTTTTTTTTGGCTACCGAATTTTTGCTACCGAATTTTTACTCCCTATTTTGAAGATGGTGGTGTTGTTGAAGATGGTGATCACAAAAAAACTTAAAATTACAATAAAACCCAACGGACTTTTGTATTTGGAACAATTAAGTCATTGGACAATTTTTTGGAACAAATAAACCACGGGACATTTCAAAACCTGTTAAATAAATCTTTGGACTTTCTAAAACCTGTTGGATACACCCTTATGACTCTTTTGAATGAAAAAGTCCCTAGACAAAATGGAAAAATGTCCGAAAAACCCAACGGACTTTTATATTTGAATGATTAAGTCCCTAGACATTTGTTATTGAAAAGAATATTTCAATTTATTAAACAAAAGAAATATACCATTCTCGTTCCTCTTCCCAAAACATAAAAAAGTTGTATCCAACATGTATAAATTATAATGCATATATAAAAATTGAGCCATAATTACTAAAAGTTAAACCAAAATATATATTAAAAGCTGAGCCAAAAATACCAACAATTTCGCTAAATATACCAAAAGTTGCGCCAAACTATACCAAAAGTTGCGCCAAAATATACCAAAAGTTGCGCCTAAATATACCAAAAGTTGCACTAAAATATACCAAAGTAACGCCTAATCTATTTTAAAGTCGTGTCTTGAACTATTCTTCATTTGCATCATTAACTTCTGGTGGAGATTCAACCATTTGACTTTCTTGTAACCCTTCTAGATGTCCAATAACAGTCTCACATTCATCATGGTCTTCATCACCACGATTTTCATCATTAACAACAGCCTCGCTTGAAATTGAATACGGTAGGATGCCTTCGGGCCATAATGGTTGTGGTACACCTGATGATGTCTTTAACGATGAAGATAAAGTGTAAGTAATAGTCATTAAAAATGGTATTTGAATATGAAAAATAAATAATGGTTTACCCTAATCATTGTTTCTCCTGTGATTGGATTATAAGAAACACCCATATATGATGGTATTCTCCCACCTCTAGTCCCTCTTCCACCTCTATTGCCTCTTCCACCTCTAGAGCCTCTTCTTGTTGTAGTCCGCTTTGGAATGTTGAGTCTTGGTCTACCTTTTAGGGGGGGGGGGGGGGGTTTCTTTTCATTCTTACAAGTCCTGACATTATGCCCCTTTTCCAAGCAATTGCTACATTTCATTGCCTTCCGAGATTGAGTCACTCTTGTATATTGACATAAAGAATACACTAGTTAATGTTAAAAAATGCATACCTTGTGTTGATCAGACTTGATGGTAAGCCCTGCTCCTTCGATAACACCAATATCTTCTATTAAAAGTTCAATGAACCACTTCCAATTCTCTTTGTTCTCCACATTTACTACATCCCAAGCTACATAAGCATTCAACATTGTTAGTGGTTAAATTAATAATAACACTTGACGGTAATATAACAAGAATAGTTTGGATGTACATACCTATAGGGTAACTCTGATTATTTCCGTCTCGACCAATAGCCGATATTAACTCTCCTTTGCACACCCCCTTTTAAAAAACAACCGTCTAGTCCTACAACCTTCCTACATCCACTAATCCACCCATCTCTTAGTGCTTTGAAACATACATAAAATCTTCTAAATTCATTACTCCCATCTGCCAATATATTTACATCCATCTTAACTGTAGATCCTGGATTGGACCTCCTAATTTCATGTCCATAATCCCAAACCTTTCCATAATGTTTTGTCAAAGAACCTTCAATTTCAAGAAGTGCCCTAGACTTGGTCCGGATGCATTGACCCTTACTAACTTTGACCATTAACTTTTGCAAAATATCAGCTTGCATATCTTTAAGTTTTATAAATAGTCTTTCAATGAGCTCCCTAACATAATGCTTTGCAATACAATCCAATCTGGTATCACTAGGGATCCAAAACTGTAGTCTTTACTATATTTATGCTTACGAGTAATGGCTTTAATCTGAAATGATTTTTCTTGTTGCATCCAAGATGCCCATAATCTAAAAGGACAAGTTCGGTCTTTCTGACCTTTTCCACACGTAACAAGTAGTCTCTTTGAATCATTTTTCTCAAACTCTAGTTGGTAGCCATTTGCCACCGCATAGTTTGTCAAACATTGCTTCAATTGACCAGGATTCTCACACCTCTCACCAACTCTGGGCTTCATCAGCTTCCAAGGAATATTAGGATCATGTATCGGATATTGGACACCTTTTTGTATAGTCTGCTCTCCCTCATTATCATCCTCTTCATCAATATTGAACACAACATCGTCAATCGCGTTTACACAAAGCTTATTTAAAAATTGATCATCAACTGTTTTGTTTAAGCTGATTACATCATTCTCATCTTCAAGGTCTAAAGATAAAGAATCTGACATATGTTCACTTGAAATCGCTTATTTCATAGCTAAGATCATCACTGCAATTAGATGTCATTCTGCAAACAAGAATAACGATTTCATTAACAATACAACATATTTTTATATATAACGAAGGGTGCGTAACACTTTCCTAAATTGCTAACTAATCTAATGGGGTTAGAAGCATATACAGAAACTAGCTTCAAGAAACTAAGACATTTTAATCAGGCTAAAATATAATAATATAATAGTTAAAAATTGCTGCAAATGTTTCAAGAATATAATAGTCTATGTTTCCAAAATTGTAAACAGTGTCGTCAGCAATGGAGGGTATCATGGGTCCTTTTCCAGAATTCAGCAAATGTAAGTTAAAAAACATAGACTCCTTTTTAGTTCCCTTGAAAACAATGCATTGATTTCTTCTCTTTGTTCAAGAAATAGACATGTTATAAAAGATATGAGAATAACTTAGGATCAGATCGGAGCTTATCTTTCTTGTTATGTTAACTATATTAAAGTTTTCTTTCAATCTAACTGATTAAGTTGAATAAAGTGCATCAATGCTTTGCACTTATTGCATGAACATGAACCTATTGCATTCCACCTATAGACTCAAAATTGCAGGAATCGAACCTAAGAACTCAAGAAATCGAACCTATTGGTGCGCCGGCTGCTGCTTTGCCGGCCGGTGATGCAGTGGTGTCGCGGTGACTGCTGCGGCGGTGACTGGTTCGCCGGAGTGAGAGTGATGCGGTGGTGCGCGGTGACTGGTTCGCCGGAGTGAGAGGTGTGCGAAAAGAGGAAGAGGTTTAGGCTTTGGGAGAAATTGAATTTGGAATCAAGCAAGAGAAGTTTGTACATGTTGCTTCTTATATTGTACCGGACTAATTGGTTATAAAAGTGGTACAATGGGGGTTAAACATGTACAAACAAATTTGAGTTAGGACTTAGAATGTGAAGGATTCCTCTAATCGGGTTAGAATTGCAATAAGTGGAACTTGAGGGGTTAATTAGGTAAGCTTGATAAATATAAAAGCTGGAAATTGAATGCTTTAATTCATTTTTCAGCCTACAACCGACTCATTCACGGTTCCTATCTCCATCTCTTATGTTCTTAGTCAAATTCATAGGAAAATTAAGCTAAGGATTGAAGGTTTTGAAGGTTGAAGCTATAATTTTGAGATATATATATCTATTATCTCTTAATCTCTCATTTTGAAATTGTATAGATAGTCTTGTATGATGCAGAATTGATTTTTGAATTGAGTTTATGCCTCTTTTGATGAGAAAGTTGACTTGAAGATGATTGATCATAAATAGATCATATGTTGTGGTTTTAATGGAACAATCTTCAATTTGATTGTGTTCTTTTGTATTAGCTTTGTTAAATTGGTAGCTTGGTTAGCTTGTGTTTCAAAAAAATGGGCAAATGATGGAAACCAACAAAATAGTTTTGTGCTTAATGAAGTAATGCCCTCAAGGTGTTTGCTAAAATGCCAAAAAAGAAATTTTCAATGCTGCTGAGTTTTTAACTTTCTGTCCAGTTATTGAAAAATTCGTATTAAATCATCCATAATACTACATAAGCTCAAATTTTCCAGTTAGTAAGATCTTTCATTCCTTTACAACTTTGTAGTTTTAGCCGTGACCAAATTATGGCTCTAAGAGTGTCTAAACAGTGTGTTTTTGCAGTTGGTCCTGTGCAAAACAGGATCTGCACACTGTTTTTAGAAAGGTTATATCGAATTGGTAGTTACTCCAAACGGGGTGATTCCAAAGCCATTTGAATCATAAGACATATATCTACAGTTTTGTTATGGACCTCAGAACCTAGTTTGGCTTTTAAGTATGCTAAATAAGCCAAACACAGAAGCACAACAGTGCTGTTTTGTGCAGCTAATTTTGAGTGTTTGGTTATTTCACAAATTGATTAACCTCTAGTTTTGTCGTGTAAGCATACTAGTATGTGTTAGTACTTAAAGTTAGGTTATAAATAAGTTTCTAAAGGGTATTAGACTTAGATTAGTATGAGTTTAGTAGGTACAACTTCTAAATGCTTTGTATATTTTATAGGACCTTCTCTTTGTCGGAACTTGAGCAACCAAGTGGACAAGTCGTTTTGAGTAAAAGGTACGGATTTCTATTTTCGTTTGATACTTGGACACGTATTTGAATATGCGTGTTTATTCCTTGAACATGGTACACCATGTATTACCTATCACATAAGTGAAATGGTCACTTTCTTATTGAACTCTTGAACTTGTTTTGGTGCAAAATTATTAAATGATATTATTACTCTGTTAAAGAGTATTTGACTAGCAATTGTATACGATTTTTTCATTTTGAATCAAGAAACACATAAAAACAATTAAATTACAACTTTCGAGGTTTATTGGATTTTAGAACTTGTTTCCATGAGGTCGCATATGTTGTAGACCTATGACTTTCGTTTTTGATTTTGGTTGAATACTTGGTCATTGGGGGCACCAAGGCCGAGATGCTTCCACGGTGGCTATACAATCGTGGCGTCCTCACTTAGAATGGACACGTAAGGGGTCTGACCAAGTAATGGCTATCGGGGGCGAATGGATCGATCCTAGTTACACGAGTCGGGTCGTGAATTATTCACGACAGGGGTTAGACGGTGAGTGTGCCCACACTGCTACCTCATGAGACTCACGTGGTTTGATCAACCCATGAGAAGGAAGTGTCTTCGTGACACAATTTGGTTTTAGTGACTCTTGTTACATCTTTATGATGTTCGGTTTATTATACGGTTTTTGATATCTTATAAATGCATTATTTTATATATTTTAAGTTGTATGAATCATATTTATGAACTCGATAAATCTTCATCGTCTACCTAATTGTCGTACACTTGTTGTATTTATAAATATCAATGTTCCCTTATTTCGTTCCCGCATCTACTCGTTAAATTATTGTTTATTTTAATTTTATAATCCGCTCACTGGGCAAAGTTGCTCAGCCGTGTGTTTTATTGACGCGGCAGGTACATAGATGTTTAGACAGGGGATGAGACTAAGAGAAGTGAAGAAAACTACGTTTCGACCTCCTTTTGAAGATCTTCAGATAATCTACTTTTGGTTCTTATGTTTATATTGCTATGTATAAGTAAATATAAGCCACAATTATAGTTATCTTCAAACAATGGTTTATAATTTCATGTTTATGTTAGTTAATCAAGCTCTGAACTTTATAAATCTAATCAGTAGGGTTATTGTTATTTTTTTTATGTCCCCTGAACTGTGACATCACCCCGTTCTTGGTCACGCGGAACAGGGGGTGTGACATTTTGCTACCGAATTTTTTCTTCAGAATTTTTGCTACCGAATTTTTACTCCCCATTTTGAAGATGGTGGTCACAAAAAAAACTTTTTTTTGGCTACTGAATTTTTTCTTTCGAATTTTTACTCCCCATTTTGAAGATGGTGGTGTTCTTGAACATGGTGGTCACACAAAAAAAATTGGCTACCGAAATTTTTCTTCCGAATTTTTGCTACCGAATTTTTACTCCCCATTTTGAAGATGGAGGTCACAAAAAAACTTTTTTTGGCTACCGAATTTTTTCTTTCGAATTTTTACTCCCTATTTTGAAGAGAGTGGTGTTCTTGAAGATGGTGATCACAAAAAAAACTTTTTTTTGGCTACCGAATTTTTGGTTCTGAACTTTTACTCTCCATTTTGAAGATGGTGGTGTTCTTGAAGATGATGGTCACAAAAAAACTTTTACTACCGAACTTTTTTCTTCCGAATTTTTACTCCCCATTTTGAAGATGGTGGTGTTCTTGAAGATGGTGGTCACAAAAAAACTTTGTTTTGGCTAACAAATTTTTTCTTCCGAATTTTTGCTACCGAATTTTTATTCCCCATTTTGAAGATGGTGGTGTTATTGAAGATGGAGGTCACAAAAAAAACTTTTTTTTGGCTACTGAATTTTTTCTCCCTATTTTGAAGATAGTGGTGTTCTTGAAGATGGTGGTCACAAAAAAAACTTCTTTTTGGCTACCGAATTTTTACTATCTATTTTGAAGACGGTGATGTTCTTGAAGATGGTGGTCACAAAAAAACTTTTTTTTAGCTACCGAATTTTTTCTTCCGAATTTTTACCCTCCATTTTGAAGATGGTGGTCAAAGAAAGCTTTTTTTTGGCTACCTAATTTTTACTCCCCATTTTGAAGATGGTGGTAAAAAAAAAACTTTTTTTTGCTACTGAATTTTTTCTTCCGAATTTTTACTCCCCATTTTGAAGATGGTGGTCATAAAACGTGGATATTGTGTTTATAAATTCTTAATAAATATAGTCAATAGTCGCTTAAGGGTATACTAGTCATTTTTAATTAGTCAACTCTTAAATCAGCTGACATGTATTTCTATTAATTTCATGAGGTTATGTGAGGCAGTTTAAAGATTCTTTAGTGATTTTTAAAGGGACTCGAACTGATTATTTATGTGAAATCTCAAAATTTTAAATTTATTTTAAATTACGTCATCATGTGACACACGGGTTATAAACTAGTTTTAATTATAAATTAATATTAATATCAAACTATTAATTAATTTTATATATAAATTATTGTTATTTAGAATTATTATGAATTTTGTCTAATATTTTTATATTATTATTCAGTATATTTTGTAACACCCTCCTTAGATCCCGGAAGACGTTATGGTAAAAAGACTGATAAACCATGCTAAAAGATCGAACTTCAAAATTTTACTCATTACATTCCAATAATTATATTACAACGGAAGACTTACAACTAAAATAATAATCTAGCACCTAGTTTGTCCCATACCAAACTATATTTTACAGCACAAGCTTACTAAAAATGTTCAACGGCGCCCTAAGTCAAATCCATCCTCTTGCTAACCCTGCACACATGCCTCCTGAGATATACGACATAAGTTAGCTTGCAAAATCAAGTGAATTCATGTTAGTTCTATAAACACTGAAATAAGCACTTCAATAATTAACATTGGATTATAAACTGAGAACTTAAACAGTACAGAGATACCATCTCAACACACCATGGTGTTCTACATAGGGTGTGACTTAGTGCATCTTGACGCACCACTCAACTGAAAAACCATTAGGAATTAATCTTGAAAAAATACTATTAAACGTGAGACCATCGTCATCAAGAACGATAAGATACTATATATAACTTCAATTAATTAATTTACTTATAATTTGTGTTTCGACAACCGTAAATCATTTTAAACCCAAGGTTTTACATATAAAAACGATGCCGATGACTTAATTATTATAACCTTGATGCTAACATCTCTTTAACGCTAGGGTCCTTATACTAAAATAGATTAAAATAAAAGATTTACATACCAACAAACAACTTTTCTTTGTGAAGATTTGGGTTTTGAGACCATCAAAACCTTCTTCTTCTATATAAAACTTGGAAATTTCTTTCTTGGCTTGCTTTCTATCGTGCCCGTGAAAATGGAGAAATCTCCCTTTTAATTCGTTTCTTGATAAAACCCAAGTAGAGGAGTGGTTGTCAACCTCCTCAAACTTCTGCATATTTCATGGGTTATGGGAGTCGAGCCAGGTTCAAATGAGAACAAAATACATTTAAATGAACAAAATCCATTTAAATAAACATGTGAACCAACAAAATCATTCATGATTTTACATTAACACAAAAAGGAGCTTTGGTCAATGGTCACGACATCAGGTCCACCTGGCTTTTTCGCATGTTAATATAAAATCATATATGATTTTATTGGTTCTCATGTTGTTTTAAATATATAGCATTCTCGTATGATTCTCCTTCTACGAGAGTCATCCCATATCCATATTCTTGACTAGTTAAACAACAAAAAAGCAACCCACAACTCTTGCTCCCTTGACACATATAGCCCTTGAGTTTTTTTACGTCTTCACTTATCATTTTTGGCTCCTTTAGAGCATCTCCAACAAGTTCTTTATAATTTTTCTAAAATAACAGAGAATCAAAATCTAAAATCTCCAAAAAGAATTACATTTAACTACAACAGATTTTATATTTTAGAGATTTTAACATAAATATATTTATATAACATTCTTTAATTTATCATCCCGATACTGTAACACCCGGAAATTTTAGTTAAGTTTATGAAACTTTGGAAAAGACTGATACAAGAATTCTGATATTTCAGGCCTATTTTCAAGTATTTATATCATATTTGGTTGGAGAATTAAAGAAGAAGTCCAACGATATTTTTCGGAGTCAATTTGGAGCTAAGACGAAGCAAATATGGGTAAAACATCGTCTAAGGCTAGTTTTCATGTGGGTTAAGATGGAAGCTGGTTACGAGGTGAGTTTCAGAGTTGAAACTAGCTTGATAACTAGCCTAGGCACTTTTGCACTCATTATGCTTAGCGTAAGTTACAAAGTCAGTTAGCAAATCGTAACTAACTTCACAAGTAGCCCTAAGCTCTTTTTTCTTGATTTGTGCTTAGCGTGAGTTACAATGCCAGTTACGAAATGTAACTAGCTTGACAACTAGTGTCAGAGTCTGTTTGGTCAAGAGGGAGCCGCGTGAGTTACCAATGCCAGTTACGAACGTAACTGGCGTCCATATCTGGCGTCAGCCTCTGTCAGCGTTTTAAAGACCGAAAATCGGGATCTTTCTCATTTGAACCATATCTCTCTCAATAATGTTCCGATTTGGGTGATTCAAGTTTCTATGGATTCGTCTCTTGAAGCTCTACAACATGGAAACAAGTATGGCTAGAGGCTATTGGTTTATTTTGGAGTTCATAGAAGTGAAGGTAAGATCTTAATCCTTGAATCTTGAATCTAGGGTTTGGGTTTTTCCACCAACAACTCTCATTCTCTCTTGGGTTCGTTCTTGTGTATGTTTTGGAGGTTATGTAGGTGTTCTTGAAAGACTTACACCATGGATCTAGAGGTGTAGCTCGAGGATCTAAAGTCTTTACCGAATGGAACTCGGCATTGGGGTAAAACCTAGATTTAGCTTAAATCTAGCAAGGTGAGTTCAAGATACTTTGTGAAAACTTTGTACATGCCAAAAACGTCCATTTTAAAGTATTAACATGCTTCACTTGTTATTTATCAAATGTGTGAGTATTTGTGTAAGTTTGCATATTTGGTATAAAAGGATTTATAAATCATGAAAGAGGCTTATACTTGGTTTTTAGACATTTTGACAAATAAATTATAAGTGTGGGTTGTTTGGGTGCAATATCTTTAAATGAAAACCATTTGGTTGTATTTGCATCTTTGGAGTTTTGGAACTTATAAATCGTTGAAAGATTACAGATTATTGCATTATGGGTCATTTTGTAAATGCATGAGTATGAGTTCAAATCTAAACTTATAAACTCAAATACTTGTTGTGAATGTAGTATTTTACTGATTCCTAAACTTAATTTCAAGTGGTTGTGTATTTGGGTAAGTTTGGAGGTTTTGGGTCAAAATGAGGATCTTGAGTATTTTGTTGTAAATGATGAGTTGAGCATCATTAATGGTTTAAAATACTTGGAAAGGTTATAAAATGAAATAATCTTTGGTTTTGAAACTCAAAATGATTTGACCTAATTTTTGGTAAAACTTGGACTTGAAAGAAGATGGTTTGTTGAAAAGAGTTTTCAAGGTTGGAAAACTAGTAATACGTCTCGTTGATGTATTCGGTAGTAGGACTAGTATGTAATGGATCCATAGGCATATAGTCGGTTTAAAGGCGGGATTGTTGTCCCTTTTTGGTCGCATAGAAGTCATAGAGGGCCTCTTACCGTTGGGTATAATGCCGGATCATTACCGGATGCCATTGACTCTATGCATGCGCAATTTAGGGTCATCAGGGGGCCGTGTACTAAGGTGCATAATCGGTTATAGACCGGTTGCCAGTGACCATTGCGCGGGCTTTCGTAGGAGCCATCGGGGGCCGTGTACTAAGGTGCATAATCGGTTGTTGACCGATTGCCATTGACTCTTATGGTTGCTCAACATCGAGTAGTGACCTACTTTTGTATCCGTCACCAAAGATGGTATGATCGGGAATCCCCCGTGAACTTTGGATATTTCTATCCCTTTAAAGGTCCGCGTGAGTTAACGTTTTATAAAACATGGTTAAAAGTATGTTTTCTATCTCCACGTTTATAAACTCAATCATAGTCGTGTGAGTATTGGAATTGGTATGTCGTTAAAAGAATATTTCTATTTTAAAGTATTCTCTTCTAATGTCATTTTGGTCTAAAGCTTTTATTATGGGACTAGTGAATTTGGGGAAAGACGTTGCTTTTATAATAAGGTTATTTCCTTTGAGAATTATATTTTATCAAGCACATCTTTTGGTTTCAAATCAATCATAAATATGTTAAAAACTCTTGAGCTGACTAGGCGTTAAGCCTAACCCTTTTTCTTTGTCGACATGTGCATCAGGTTATCGTTGGGGTTGGTACTAGCGACACGTGTGGACTTGAGTGCTAGGAAGTGGCACGATAAAGATTAGACTCTTGGTGATGTTTTCCGCATTCGGAGATAGCGACTCTTATTAGTTTAGTAACACCCAACCATATGTAGGTCTTGTATAAGACTTGATTTATTTGTTGTAGAGGTTTATTAATAATTGTGGTTTGAGGAAAGTTATATATCGATGTAATATTAGAATTTTTAAATTAGTCGCTATTTTCAGATTTGAGGGTGTTACAAGTTGGTAACAGAGCATAAGTTTGAGAGATTTAGGTATTGATTTAGATGCCTAGACTCAAACTAGCGTATTGATTAAGTGATCAGATGTGAGATTTCACAATTAGACACTTTAAGATAAGATATTTGGAGGTTAATAGATGCACTAGAATCGAGAATCATGATGATGGTAACAAGGATCCGCATGCGAAGTAAATTTGTATTATTATCCGGCCGGTGATAATATGAATTTACAGTTACGTGTGTGTGCTTGAGACGCATTGTCATGGTGATCGATGGGGTAGTGAATGAGTTCTTATGGCAGTGACCGTTGAAAGATTTGATGGATGTAGCAATGTCACTTTGAATGACATATAAGTACGGTGATTATCTTAAGCCGACCATTTTGGGTCAAAGGTAATGGTTAGTTATGAACCATAAGCTTGTTGAATCAACCTAATTCCGGAAGGAAATTGTAAATCGATGGATTTAGTGGGGGATGATGGTCTTAAGATATGAAGCTTTCCAATGTTGACTTTGTGGTGGACTTGGCAAGCATGGTTTAAGACTTTGGGTCCCAACCGGATGCATGCACGACATTTGTTTTAGAAATAAATTGCAAAATTATTTCGGATTTGTCAAAGGGGTAATCATTCTGAAAAATGTCTTGGGCACACTCAAGAGTGTAGCCATGTCTTGGATTTTGTTAAATCGTTTTAGTTGCATGAAAATTGCACTAAGAATTTAATCCATGCTATTTTGCTAGAATTGCAAATTTTGAAATTATATCTCAAGAGAGTTTAAATTTGAAACTAACCTAAATTGTTTCGTTGTTCCGAGAAACGTACACATATCCTTTTCTTTTACGAGTTTTGAGAAATTATTTGGTGTACGTGAGTTTTGGGTCAAGATTGAAATGCATGAACTATCGTACCTCCTACGGTCGTTTACGAGTCTCAGTTAAATTTTGGGTGCGTACTATTCACGAGTCAATTTTGAGATTTTGGAATTTTTGGATTTGTTTTAGTGTCGGTTTTGGGGTATGAGAGTTTGTTGAGAATTTTATTCCATGTCATGTATGTTGGGTATAAATATTTTGAAGTCGTCAAAAATATAAAGTTCCCATCGGTATTATTTTAACTTTATGAGAACCTCTTGTTGCATAGAGTTTGCATACATTCTAATTGTAGCATCTTAATTTAGGTAGCCAACATTCTGGAAAAGCATAAGAATTTTATTAATTGGCTTCAAATTTGAAACCCAAATCAAGTTGATTTCATAAGGTGACCCAGATGCATGCATATAACGTTTGGATAGTTTTAAAAAAAGTAAACGGATGCATGCTATTATTGTTGAGAAACTTTACTTTGTGCCTTCTTAAGGCTAAAAGAAGAAATCATCTGGATAACTTGGCACAAACATTTTGTAGCACTCTATTTTAGTGCATGAATTTCTCTTACATACAGGATGGCAATACATGTGTGAAATGGTTATGAAGATTTCATGTTTGTTAAATCTTTGATAAATAAAATTGGCATATTTGCTTAGTCATATACTTGTAAAACCTTGAACTCATTAGGAAACCTTGGTTGTAAACATCATGTTGTGGTGGGTATTGCATATGTGGGACGATGAGTCTCCGTGAATTTAGTAATGATTGTCTGGCTTGTGAATTGAGAATTTAGTTTGAACGATCGGTGTATATAAAAGCTTTTGGAAATAGTAGACTTTGAAGCACTTCGGGTTATTTTATGTGATGGTCTTCTTGTTTCATCAACCTTCGGGTCAAAGTTTATGGGATTGATTGCTTCAAGGAGTTGTTTGGTTGGTGTTTGTGTGATAAGGATGTTTCATCTTGGTGAGCTTTAGTGATTGAACACGATTTGTTGAGTTGTCCATAGATTGGGAAGTAAAGCTTTGATGTTTCAGCGCAATTGGAAATAATCGTGGGATCAAGTACTAAAGTGTGGTAATTATGGGATTTGACATCCCATATTAAGTGTCAACTCTGGGATGACGTTGTCGGCCGATGCATACTTGTGGTACTGACCTTTTACAAACTTAGGTGTCAACTTATGATTTTCTTGAGGTCAAGAAACATTGTTGTATTTGGGGTACCTAAATTGAATCTTAGTAAGTGTTCGAAAGCTTTATGCGGTGAACTTGAGGAGAATAGATTTTAGTGAATGGTGATGTTTGATAAGGATCATTTGAGTTGCTAAGGAAGTCTGATAGTTCTTTGGAGTTTTGTGTTTGGCGAAAGTTTGGGTCTGGATTTGGACCAAATTTTTGAATAAGAGTTTCGTCATTGAAGGGACGATAAATCTTGTATGATTTTGAATACTGGGGAATTTTAGTAAGAAAGTTAATGCAGTCATTGAGTGGAAGTCGCTTTATCGAGGAGACTTTGATTGTCGAAGTATAAGATTTACCGTGGGCGTCAACAGATGGTATATTTCGGGATGTTTTGCAAGATTCCCTTACCACCCAGGTAAGGTCGACGTTGTAACGAGTACTCCGATTTGAAAGATGTATGTGTGGTTTTGTTCAAATAAAGTTTTGGAATATTATCGAAGGGTTGTTTACATATAGGAACCGTATTCTAGTTGGCTAAAAGTTGTTAGAAAGTGCTAAGAGTAAATTGTTTTATGGCAATTTTCGCGGAATTGAAAAGCCGAAATTAATAGTTACCCTTGAGGAAGTACGAATCACTTAAGGTTGGGAGCCAATTGCAATCGTATTGCTATAAAGTTTTCCAACAATGCTCAGTGTTCACCCTGAGGGTGGTGTAGCATGTTAAGTCAATGATTAAATGTGGGAATCAGCGTGTAAATCGTCATAGTAATCTCGATAAAAGATTTTTGAACCCCTTTTAGAGTTGATTCATTTTAGTGACACTCTCTTGGGAAGGGAGCCATTCGGATTTGTGAAATAAGGTTATTTGGATGTGGCTGTTTATAGATTTCGAGGACGAAATCTCCTTTTAAGGTTGGAAGGATTGTAACACCCGGAAATTTTAGTTAAGTTTATGAAACTTTGGAAAAGACTGATACAAGAATTCTGGTATTTTAGGCCTATTTTCAAGTATTTATATCATATTTGGTTGGAGAATTAAAGAAGGAGTCCAACGATATTTTTCGGAGTCAATTAAAAAGTTGGGCCAAAATATACCAAAAGTTGCGCCTAAATATACCAAAAGTTGCACTAAAATATACCAAAGTAACGCCTAATCTATTTTAAGGTCGTGTCTTGAACTATTCTTCATTTGCATCATTAACTTCTGGTGGAGATTCAACCATTTGACTTTCTTGTAGCCCTTCTAGATGTCCAACAACAGTCTCACATCTCACGGTTTTCATCATTAACAACAACCTCGCTTGAAATTGAATACGGTAGGATGCCTTCGGGCCATAATGGTTGTGGTACACCTGATGATGTCTTTAACGATGAAGATAAAGTGTAAGTAATAGTCATTAAAAATGGTATTTGGATATGAAAAATAAATAATGGCTTACCCTAATCATTGTTTCTCCTGTGATTGGATGATAAGAAACACCCATATATGATGGTATTCTCCCACCTCTAGTCCCTCTTCCACCTCTAGAGCCTCTTCTTGTTGTAGTCGGCTTTGGAATGTTGAGTCTTGGTCTACCTTTTGGCTTAACAGGTTTAGGCGGTGGGGGGGGGGGGGGGGGCTTTCTTTTCATTCTTACAAGTCCTGGCATTATGCCCCTTTTCCAAGCAATTGCTACATTTCATTGCCTTCCGAGATTGAGTCACTCTTGTATATTGACATAAAGAATACACTAGTTAATGTTAAAAAATGCATACCTTGTGTTGATCAGACATGATGGAAAGCCCTGCTCCTTCGATAACACCAATATCTTCTATTAAAAGTTCAATGAACCACTTCCAATTCTCTTTGTTCTCCACATCTACTACATCCCAAGCTACATAAGCATTCAATATTGTTAGTGGTTAAATTATTAATAACACTTGACGGTAATATAACAAGAATAGTTTGGATGTACATACCTATAGGGTAAATCTGATTATTTCCGTCTCGACCAATAGCCGATATTAACTCCTTTGCACACCCCCTTTTAAAAAACAACCGTCTAGTCCTACAACCTTCCTACATCCACTAATCCACCCATCTCTTAGTGCTTTGAAACATACATAAAATATTCTAAATTCATTACTCCCATCTGCCAATATATTTACATCCATCTTAACTGTAGATCCTGGATTGGCCCTCCTAATTTCATGTCCATAATCCCAAACCTTTCCATAATGTTTTGTCAAAGAACCTTCAATTTCAAGAAGTGCCCTAGACTTGGCCCGGATGCATTGACCCTTACTAACTATGACCATTAACTTTTGCAAAATATCAGCTTGCATATCTTTAAATTTTATAAATAGTCTTTCAATGAGCTCCCTAACATAATGCTTTGCAATCCAATCCAATCTGGTATCACTAGGGATCCAAAACTGTAGTCTTTACTATATTTATGCTTACGAGTAATGACTTTAATCTGAAATGATTTTTCTTGTTGCATCCAAGATGCCCATAATCTAAAAGGACAAGTTCGGTCTTTGTTACCTTTTCCACACGTAACAAGTAGTCTATTTGAATCATTTTTCTCAAACTCTAGTTGGTAGCCATTTGCCACCGCATAGTTTGTCAAACATTGCTTTAATTGACCAGGATTCTCATACCTCTCACCAACTCTGGGCTTCATCAGCTTCCAAGGAATATTAGGATCATGTATCGGATATTGGACACCTTTTTGTTCCCTCATTATCATCCTCTTCATCAATATTGAACACAACATCATCAATCGCGTTTACACAAAGCTTATTTAAAAACTGATCATCAACTGTTTTGTTTAAGCTGATTATATCATTCTCATCTTCAAGGTCTAAAGATAAAGAATCTGACATATGTTCACTTGAATTATCGCTTATTTCATAGCTAATATCATCACTGCAATTAGATGTCATTCTGCAACAAGAATAACGATTTCATTAACAATACAACATATTTTTATATATAACGAAGGGTGCTTAACACTTTCCTAAATTGCTAACTAATCTAATGAGGTTAGAAGCATATACAGAAACTAGCTTCAAGAAACTAAGACATTTTAATCAGGCTAAAATATAAGAATATAATAGTTAAAATTGCTGCAAATGTTTCAAGAATATAATAGTCTATGTTTCCAAAATTGTAAACAGTGTCGTCAGCAATGGACGTTATCATGGGTCCTTTTCCAGAATTCAACAAATGTAAGTTAAAAAACATAGACTCTTTTTAGTTCCCTTGAAAACAATGCATTGATTTCTTCTCTTTTTTTAAGAAATAGACATGTTACATAAAAGATATGAGAATAACTTAGGATCAGATCGGAGCTTATCTTTCTTGCTATGTTAACAATATTAAAGTTTTCTTTCAATCTAACTGATTAAGTTGAATAAAGTGCATCAATGCTTTGCACTTATTGCATGAACATGAACCTATTGCATTCCACCCATAGACTCAAAAATTGCAGGAATCGAACCTAAGAACTCAAGAAATCGAACCTATTGGTGCGCTGGCTGCTGCTTCGCCGGCCGGTGATGCGGTGGTGCCACGGTGACTGGTTCGTCGGAGTGAGAGTGATGCGGTGGTGCGCGGTGACTAGTTCGCCGGAGTGAGAGGTGTGCGAAGAGCGGAAGAGGTTTGGGCTTTTGGAGAAATTGAATTAGGCGGCTGATTGGTTTTAGGTTTTTTATTTTTTTAATTAGATTTTTATCTTCTCTTCAGGTTACAGGTCACCTAAGGGACTTATTTAACATGTTTAAAAAATTACAAGGATTTATTTAATATGTTTTAAAAAGTCCAGTGGTTTATTTGTTCCAAAAAATTGTCCGGTGACTTAATTGTTCCAAATACAAAGTCCGTTGGGTTTTATTATAACTTTCCCTTTTTTTGGCTACCGAATTTTTTCTTCCAAAATTTTACTCCCCATTTTGAAGATGCTAGTGTTCTTGAAGATGGTGGTCAAAAAAGAACTTTTTTTTGGCTACCTAATTTTTACTCCCCATTTTGAAGATGGTGGTGTTCTTGAATATGGTGGTCATAAAAAAACTTTTTTTTGGCAAACGAATTTTTTCTTCCGAATTTTTACTCCCCATTTTGAAGATGATGGTCACAAAAAAACTTTTTTTTGGCTACCGAATTTTTTCTTCCGAATTTTTACTCCCCATTTTGAAGATGGTGGTGTTCTTGAAGATGGTGGTCAGGAAAAAACTTTTTTTTGGCTACTGAATTTTTTCTTCCGAATTTTTACTCCCCATTTTGAAGATGCTGGTGTTTTTGAAGATGGTGGTCACAAAAAAAAATTGGCTACCGAAAGTTTTCTTCCGAATTTTTACTCCTTATTTTGAAGATGGTGGTGTTCTTGAAAATGGAGGTCACAAAAAAACTTTTTTTTGGCTACCGAATTTTTTCTTTCGAATTTTTACCCCCTATTTTGAAGATAGTGGTGTTCTTGAAGATGGTGGTCGCAAAAAATACTTTTTTTGGCTACCGAATTTTTGGTTCTGAACTTTTACTTCCCATTTTGAAGATGGTGGTGTTCTTGAAGATGATGGTCACAAAAAAACTTGTATTTGGCTACCGAATTTTTTTCTTCCGAATTTTTACTCCCCATTTTGAAGATGGTGGTGTTTTTGAAGATGGTGGTCACAAAAAAACTTTGTTTTGGCTACCGAATTTTTGCTACCTGATTTTTACTCCCCATTTTGAAGATGGTGGTGTTCTTGAAGATGGAGGTCACAAAAAAACTTTTTTTTTGGCTACCGGATTTTTTCTTGCGAATTTTAGCTACCGAATTTTTACTCCCTATTTTGAAGATAGTGGTGTTCTTGAAGATGGTGGTCACAAAAAAAAACTTATTTTTGGCTACCGAATTTTTTCTACCGAATTTTTACTCCCTATTTTGAAGACGGTGGTGTTCTTGAAGATGGTGGTCACAATTTTTTTTTTTTTGGCTACCGAATTTTTTCTTCCGAATTTTTACCCTCCATTTTGAAGATGGTGGTCAAAAAAAGCTTTTTTTTGGCTACCTAATTTATACTCCCCATTTTGAAGATGATGGTAAAAAAAACTTTTTTTTGCTACCGAATTTTTACTCCCCATTTTGAAGATGGTGGTCACAAAACGTGGATATTGTGTTTATAAATTCTTAATAAATATAGTCAATAGTCGATTAAGGGTAGTCATTTTTAATTAGTCAACACTTAAATGAGCTGACATGTATTTCTATTAATTTCATGAGGTTATGTGAGGCAGGTTAAAAAAAATTTAGTGATTTTTAAAGGGACTCGAACTAATTATTTATGTGAAATCTCAAAATTTTAAATTTATTTTAAATTACGTCCCCATGTAACACACGGGTTATAAACTAGTTTTAATTATAAATTAATATTAATATCAAATTATTAATTAATTTTATATATAAATTATTGTTATTTAGAATTACTATGAATTTTGTCTAATATTTTTATATTATTATTCAGTATATTTTGTAACACCCTCCTTAGACCCCGGAAGACGTTAGGGTAAAAAGACTGATAAACCATGCTAAAAGATCAAACTTCAAAATTTTACTCATTACATTCCAATAATTATATTACAACGGAAGACTTACAACTAAAATAATAATCTAGCACCTAGTTTGTCCCATACCAAACTATATTTTACAGCACAAGCTTACTAAAAATGTTCAACGGCGCCCTAAGTCAAATCCATTCTCTTGCTAACCCTGCACGTTCCCTCCTGAGATATACGACATGGGTTAGCTTGCAAAATCAAGTGAGTTCATGTTAGTTCTATAAACACTGAAATAAGCACTTCAATAATTAACATTTTATTATAAACTGAGAACTTAAACAATACAGAGATACTATCTCAACACACCATGGTGTTCTACATAGGGTGCGACTTAGTGCATCTTTGACGCACCACTCAACTGAAAAACCATTGGGAATTAATCTTGAAAAAATACTATTACTGATGAACGTGAGACCATCGTCATTAAGAACGATAAGATACTAGATATAATTTCAATTAATTAATTTACTTCTAATTTGTGTGTCGACAACCGTAAATCATTTTAAACCCAAGGTTTTACATATAAAAACGATGCCCATGACCTAATTATTATAACCTTGATGCTAACGTCTCTTTAACGCTAGGGTCCGTATACTAAAACAGATTAAAATGAAAGATTTACATACCAACAGACAACTTTTCTTTGTGAAGATTTGGGTTTTGAGAGCATCAAAACCTTCTTCTTCTATATAAAACTTGGAAATTTCTTTCTTGGCTTGCTTTCTATCGTGCCCGTGAAAATGGAGAAATCTCCCTTTTAATTCGTTTCTTGATAAAACCCAAGTAGAGGAGTGGTTGTCAACCTCCTCAAACTTCTGCATATTTCATGGGTTATGGGAGTCGAGCCAGGTTCAAACGAGAACAAAATCCATTTAAATAAACATGTGAACCAACAAAATCATTCATGATTTTACATTAACACAAAAAGGGGCTTTGGTCAATGGTCACGACATCAGGTCCACCTGGCTTTTTCGCATGTTAATATAAAATCATATATGATTTTATTGGTTCTCATGTTGTTTTAAATATATAGCATTCTCGTATGATTCTCCTTCTACGAGAGTCATCCCATATCCATATTCTTGACTAGTTAAACAACAAAAAAGCAACCCACAACTCTTGCTCACTTGACACATATAGCCCTTGAGTTTTTTTTACGTCTTCACTTATCATTTTTGGCTCCTTTAGAGCATCTCCAACAAGTTCTTTATAATTTTTCTAAAATAACAAAGAATCAAAATCTAAAATCTCTAAAAAGAATTACATTTTAACTACAACAGATTTTATATTTTAGAGATTTTAACATAAGTATATTTATATAACATTCTTTAATTTATCATCCCGATACATTTTAAAAAAACTTAATACAAAATGAAAATGTTTTATCTCATTGGTGGGATTTAATAAAATAATCATTTCGCTCACTCACCATCAAGTTTTAGAGAATTCTCTAAACTTGGAAAAATTTCAAGTTTTCTCTATTATAGCAAACAAGATAGCAAAGTTGTTGGAGAAATTTAGAGAACAATTTTTTTTTTCTATCTTAGAGACGATGTTGGAGATGCTCTTACTAACTTTACTGCTTACCCCAAAAAGCTTGGTGTACATATTTAGTCATAAAAAACAAATACAACAATTTAAAAAATATTTTTGTAAACTACTTAAAAACCAGTAAATAACATTTTAGGAGTAATTTAGTCATTTTAACTATTTTAGTCTACTCCTGTTGTAGTTGTACAAAAAGTAGGACAGATTATTAGTTCAATTTTGTTCTGTCCAGTTCCATTCGTCCCGTCGCGTCCGGTCTGCTTACCAAACGCTACCTAAAGAACCGCATGTCCTTTAGGTATTTGAACAAAAACATTGGTTCTTATCGTGAAGTTTGTGGAGAAGTGACATTTGCTTTATTTTCTTGACTTTAATTATAGTTATTAATATATATATATATATATATATATGAAGGTTCAAATGAGAACTTTGCATTTTTAAATAAACAAATGGACACTTGTGGATCACATATAATGTGGGTCCCACATAATATTAAATCATAAATGATTTAATATTATGTGGGACCACATCATATGTGGTCCACAATTTGTTCATTTGTTCTTTTAAGAAGGGATAGTTCTCATTTGATCCTCCCCTATATATATATATATTTATATATAGTAATACACTAATACTGATTGATGTTGAAAAAATAAATGAAATCCACAAAAATAAAGGTTCTTATAAGAATTGTCATTGTGGAATTTTAAGAAAGACCTTAATTTGATGAGTTGAAGATGAACTAACAACAAAAAGTATAAAAAATAAGTACTTATAAGAACCTCCATTGAAGATGCTTAAACATCACATGTGTTACTTAAAAACACAAATAGTCATTCAAAATTTGAATATAATAACAAGTTTTCACTACAAAAGAAAATGACTTTCACCTACTAAAAAACACCCAGGGAAATTTCCCTGGGTGATTACCACGGATCACCCAGGAAATACTAATGGTTCCGACGAAATCCGATGTTTTCAAGAAAATACCAACGGATTGCCCAGGAATTTCCTGGGTAATCTGTCACTGATTTGATTTACCCACCAACAAATTAGACACCAACTTTTGTGACGGTTTTGTGACGGATTGCCGTTTAGCGACGGATTTTCCAGGAAAATGTCCGTAGGTAAAAGACTTCCATTTTTAGAAGTGTTTCACATACATAACTTGAAGTAGATACAAAACGGGTACCAACCGAAAAAAGGTTGGTATTAGTTAAGATAATACCAAGTATAGTTGATTGATACATGATACACATTTTTGCATATCATACGATATTGAACAAAAGAACTTGATACCATACCCATAAGATTTTTTTTATCAATATAATGAAGATAAAAAAGATTGAAAAACATAACCCAACAAATAAACTAATTAAGGGACTATTTACTAAATGTTTATTATTTTATAAGTGTTTAACGAACTTAACACTAATCCATTTCGATGACTTAGAATGTCACCTATTATTTTAATTAAAGATGATAATCTTTCCCAATAAGCATTTAATCAAATCATATAATAAAATTACAAAAAAATTAAACATAACTAACGTTGGTCATGGAGAGCATCTAAGAACTCGTCATCCTCTTCAAGATCCTTCATATACTCCGGCAAAAGGCAAACTTCAACATCCATGCTTCCCCCACCATTCCGGCCCGGATACATGGTCATTTTCCCGTCTGCCTTATTTGCACCACCGCTCCTGGCCGCTACTGCTTTCCCCAACCCAAACTCACACCCATACATGTCGAACCTCGGTGAACTCACAAAGCTTACAGCGTTAGGATAGAACAAGCCACTCAATTTAGGTACCACTGGCTTCTTTAACCAAGACTCCACCCACTTTTTCACCGCCTTATTGTCATGGTTAGCCACCGCTTCTTGTAATCGGATGGCCGCCCACCCGAGGTCGTGAGCCATCAGATCCTCCACCGTTGCTGTTCCTCTTACTCCTTGAACCGGGCTACCAAAATAATCAACCGGTAGAGGTGGGTTCAGCCGACAACGGGCGCTAATTGCCAGCGTACAAATGGTTTCGCTCTCCCCGGATTGTTGTCGGGCTCGCGTTACGCATCTCCACAAAAGTGCCGCCACCGCCTGTAAACTTGAGATTTTATGGGTATTGCATTCGGCGTTTGCTTTTGCTTTCAGTCTCGAGACGGTGGCGGAAGAGAAATGGAAGAATCTTGCTTTACAGTTCTGTGGATGTTCGAATTGTTCGATGAATTGATCGTGATGGGTAAATGGAAGATTTATAATGGGATCGTATCCTTCGAGGGGCTGTCGTATGAAATAACGTTTTTGTTCTTTGGATCCGAAAGTATCACTCCAAGCAGCCATGAAATGCCAGAAAGACGCTCCGTCGGCGATAAGATGGTTGACGGAGCCACCAATGAAGATCCCATCGTTAAGCTCAGTAACCTGAATGGATAACAATGGTAACGTATAACCGTCGTGGTTGATGACATTATTCAGGTCAAAAAACGAATAGACAACTAAGGGTACATCGGTAGAGGTAAGGATGTCGGAGATATGAACATCCACCGTCGCGTAAACGAACTTGACGCCGGAGCTATTTTCATGGTCAATATAGATGACATATGAAGGTGGGTTTTCTTGTTTTCGAGTGGCTAAACGGCCGGCAAGAGGATGGAAATGAGTGAGGGTGGCGGAGAGAGATCGCCGGAGTTGATCCAAGTAAGTGGTTATGGAGAAATCTTGATTTTCCGGTGGTGGTGGTTTTGCAAAAAGGAGACCCTTTTGGCTGTAGTTGAGATTGAGCATAGGGAGCTCAAAAGCTGTGAAGTGGATGGGTTGGTTTGCATCCTTGGAAAGACCGTCCTCCGATGGTTTGATGTAACACTCCGATATAAGCTTTACCACCGGCGAATTCATTGAGGAGCTTCCGATAAGAAATTTGTGGATATATATATATGTGGTTTGCAAGAAATTTGAGTATATAAGCTCTACAAGAAATTTGTCTCACAATTCATAATAATTGCAAAAGAAAGAATTAAATGCGGTCCTATAATTTTTTTTATATACTTATAAAAATATAAAATATTTGTTATTGGTAAAAATAAAGTGTGCAATTACAAAATAGTTAAAAACAAAGTTCAAATAAAAATAAAACTATCTTTTACATTGTCAAATTAATGCTTATAAATCTCACTGATTAATATCTTGATAAGTATAAAAACTTAATTAACAACAATGTTAAAAACTATCAAGGTTCTAAATAGCGTCAGGCACGACGTGACGGCGAGGTCAAGCCTTAAGTCATAGAAGTCACATGACGAGCCATGACGTTCTTCAAGACGTGTCTTATGACGATAAATTTGTATATCATATATAACATTATACATATATAAACCATTGTTTTCTACTATTATTACTCAATGAGTTAATGATATTAAACATTTTAAATTATGTTATATATTAAAAACAAAAAAATAAGACATTAAAAAGGTAAGAATAATCAAATATGGTGTTACAAAATTCATGCATTAGTTCATGGCGTGCCACAGACATAACGTGACATCAAACACAAACTTTAAGTAATAACATAATAACTAATTAATACAACCTACGTATATTTTTGTTCTTCAACACTAAAATATTATGAACATTTTCAAAATAAATTAAACAATTAGGCATTATCGTTTTTTGATAGATTTTCTAGTGTTTTTAGAACACAAAATCATTTATTATACTTTCATAATCAAGATTAGCAAGAAAATCATTTATCTCGTATATACTTCTTTGATTATGGATCTACTATAAAAAATTCAATGTCTAATCTCAGCATTTAATGTGTATTCCTGAATAATCTCATTTTTTTCAATTAATTTTCAAGTACCTAAGCAATTTACATTTATTTAATAAACAATCGATCCATACTCTTTTTTGACTTTGAATAAATTGTTTATATTTTCTTGTTTTAACTTGTACAATAACCTGACTTAAATATTATATTCAAACCATCATATATAATTAAGCTATTATTATCGATAATTATAAAACACATGTCAACAAAAATGTCTTATTGATTTGTTGAAATTAAAAAAAGTGATAATAAAAACTTAAAAACATAAAATGGGGATTGCATTAAAAATTATGGTTGGAAATTATTACCAATAAGAAACAAAGAAATTTATTAAATATTTATTTGATTGATAAATTTGAAAATGAAAAAGAAAAATTTATTAAAATGGTCATTCTTATCAGGTATTGGTTTCACCTTCTAGTAGGGGGTGAGCATCGGAACCGGATACCCGCCTTTAGAACCAGAACCACTTCGGAACTGTCGGTTCCGGAACCGATGTGATTGGTTCCGGTTCTGAATCTCATTTTTTTGGAACCGTTACCCGCTGGGTACCCGCTACCCGCCACTTATAAATAAAAAATATTTTATTTATTTGTAAATAATAAATAAAAACTCAAACTTTCTAGTTTATTTATGTAATAATTAGTTTTTATCAGATTACTTTTTTACCATTTGTTGTTTTTATTACTTTAGGTCGGTATTTTGTAGTTTATAATTATATTTCTATTGTATGCAAATGAAAAAAAAAATCAAACTAGGTACCCGGTACCGGAACCGGTTTCTAATGGTTCCGGTTCCGTTTCCGGTTCCACGGAAATTGGCCGGGTACCCGATTATGCTCACCCCTACCTTCTAGTTTCTCCCAAGTTTGTTGATGATTTGGAGCATAAGCATCTTATAAGGAGCTTGGGCATTGTTTGGCAAAAATAAGGTAGCTTATAAGTTATCTTATAAGCTACCTTATTTTCTAGGTACATGTTTAACAAACTAGCTTATGACTTATAAGTTAACTTATTGAATAGGTACTTGGGAGTGACTTATTAATGACTTATTGAACTTTTTATCATTTTTCTTCCGATTATGCCCCTGATTAATATTAACTAATATTATTTTGAATTTTATTAATTAATTTTAATTGTAATTATTAATTAATATTATTTTTATTTTATTTATTATTTATTAATTATTATTTCATTTAGAATTGTTTAGATTTATTAATTATTAATTATTAATTAATTAATATTAATTATTGATTAATTATTATTAATTCATTTTAATTTTAAATTATTCACTAATATTAATTACTTATATTATATTGTTTATTTTTTACTATTTTGTTTGAACTGATATGATTATTTTATTAAATATTTATTTTAGTTATATTATAAGTGATTAACATTTTAAGATGTTCTTTTTTGTCATTTTACATGTTGATAAGTTAGTTTTCGCCAAACGTGGCACGTTCATCAGCTACCTTATAAGTCATCAGCTACCTTATCAGTCATAAGTTATCTTATCAGTTAGTTTGACAAATATAGCCTTGATTTCCATAGGTTGGTGTGAAGTCCATGGAAGAAATGCAACTTGAGCTTCATACACCACAGAACATAAAGTATGAATCCATTATCCTTTTTACCTTAACTAGAAAACAATTGGCATTGCAGCGGAACAAAATATCTTTATGGTTTCTTTATGTTCTTTTTACATATGCATGTTTGGATCGGACATTATCTTTCTCTTTGCAGTTTTAGCTTATTTTTGTGCTTTAATTCAGGGGCGGACCTATAGTAGAACCTACGATGGTACGGGCCATTGTATTATTTCTCTAGCGAAAGGTAAAAAAATTAGATTTCTGGAAGGTGCAACCGTATCATTTTGCAGTGTGCCACCATATATATTTTAAAACTACTATATGGACATAAGTTCTCCTTGCCATTTTCTTAGTTTTTTGCTTTTAATTTCAAATTTATTATGTTTTCTAAAAAATGCATAGTAAAAGACTTGAACCCAAGACCTCACATATGAAAATCAATGAACCAACCAATAGATCAATTATGGTTTGGTGAAAAATATCTTGAATATTTTTTCTTATAGTTAAATGGTGCAACCATTTGAAAAAATCTCTGGACCCGTCCCTGCTTTAATTCATACTCTTTTTGTAATGCAATTTCTCCAACAGTCCTGCTTATGCTTTTCATCGGGTTTAATATAGGGAAAACTTATAAAGAGAACTGGAAAAGTTCCAAGAGGAAAGAAGGGAAGTGGAGCTTGATCTACAAAGGGCCTCTTCAAGATGGCTTAGTGAGGGAAAAAAAAAGGTGAAAGTGGAGAATGTGTTGAAGAATCTTAAGAAGGTGGAAGACGAGTTTGATCAATTGGATGAGGAGACAAATCAACTTGACATTGAGATGAAGGTAATTTGGAATAAAAATCACATGTCCCAAATTCACATGTCTCATTCGTGTCCCATCAATGAAATTAACACACATCAGATTTTCATTTATTTTAAATTTATTTAATTCATGTTTGCTTTCTCTCTCTGATTACGTGTATAAATATTATTGATGGACATGAATGAGATATGAAAATTTAGGACGGGGATTTTCATCCAGATAATTTGTTGATCAAAGGGTTTCCTTTTTAATTGGGTTGTAATTGGAAATGTAGATCAAATTTCAAGACGTGATGTGAAATTTTGTAGGACCCTTCAACACACTTGTTTTAAGTTCCTTTCTGTTTTTAAACTTTGTGTATGATGCCCTGTAGACTATCAAGACAAGTATGCTTATTTTCATATTTTTTTTCTTTCTTTAATTTGTGATTTCAGCATTTAGACGAGGATGTTAGTTTCACTGCTATACAAATACAAATATGACACACCAACTACAATCTAGTTCCTAGAATATAACCGGATTATATTTATATTTCTTTTAATGAATTTAAACGCTACCCGGTGCTTTAAAAACAACCGGGAAGTACGTGATTATTAGGTAACGTGTTTTTTCTATAAAACTGTACGACGCTTTACAAACAACCGGGTAGTATTTGATTACCTGGTAGTGTTTTTTATAAAACTACCAGGTGTTTTAAGAATTGCCGCTTCCAAAAAAATTGATTACTTGGTAGAATACTTTTTATAAAACTACCCGGTGTTTTACGAATAACCGGGTAGTATTTGATTATTAGGTAGCGTAGTTTAATAAAAACTACCTGTGCTTTACAAACAACCGGGTATTATTTGATTATTTGGTAGTATGTTTTTATCAATTACCCGGTGCTTTACAAACAACTGGGTAGTATTTGATTATTTGGTAGTGTGTTTTCATAAAACTACTTGGTGCTTTAAAATCAACCCGGTAGTATTTAGTATTTGATTACTTGGTAGTATGCCTTTTATAAAACTACTCGATGACTTACAAGCAACCCGGTAGTATTTGGTTACTTGGTAGTGTATTTTTATAAAATCACCTGATGCTTTAAAAACAACCGGGTAGTATTTGGATTACTTGGTAGGATACTTTTTATAAAACTAATTGGTGCTTTACAAACAACCGTGTAGTAATTGATTATTTGGTGGTGTGTTCTCGTAAAACTACTCGATGCTTTAAAACAACCGGGTGATATGTAAGTTAGGGTTTAAGACTTTCATTAACTACCTGGTGATGTTTATACAACCAGATACTATCTGTCCTAACTTTATCTACCAACTGCCAACACCAATTTCACCTTTTATAACATTTTCCATAATCACTCTTTCTCTCTATCTTCAAGAATTTCCACCCAATCATCAACAACTTCTAACATTCTCCTAAGAAGTAGGTTTTCTTTTTTCTTTTTCAAACACAACACATATATGTATTTGTTATTATGTTATATATATATATATATATATGTATTTTGTTATTATGTTCTTTTATTTATACATGAATTGTTAATTAAAATTTGTTATGGTTTTATATTTTATAGAACCGTTTGAGCAATCAGTGGTCAAGGATTACTTTGCTCATTTGATTAATCGAATCGGTGATATACGATAATTTCTTGTCACTTCAACTTTTTTTGTTCTTTTATCAATAAACATACATAATAACATTCATTTAGTATCTCCATCTCTCTTAGGAAGGTCTTCTGTCTTTTTAAAATTATATATATTTTTTATGTTCGAGATCTATTTGACCTATCTTTCTAGGGCCCTTCTATCGACCGGTAAACCTATCTTTGACGTTCTCGGGTTCGGCGCCCCATAGTTTCGGCAGCCAAGCTGAAATATGAATTGGGAACCGCTGATCCATTCTAGATAGCCAGATGGAAGTTCTAGTAGATTTAGAGCTAAGTATATTGCATATGCCCTTAGGCATAAACCCGTTTAAAATTAATCTAATAAAGATTAATTTCGGATAGTCCCCATTTTGGGACTCCTTTTTGAATACTTGGTCTCATTTAGTATGTTGTTGTGTATTACTAGATGAAGTGTTTAAGAAAATTCGGTAAGGCATCTCCCATTACTCCTAGAATTGTATATGGGTCACACGTATACTTGGGGAGTCAAGGGGAAATGCTGCCTAAATTTCTTAAATACCTCATCCAGTAATACACAATAACATATGAGACAAAGTATTCAAAAAGTGGGTTTAGGATGACCACCAACCATTTGTTCTATGAATACATTGCATGCATTTCATTAATAATTTATTTTCTATATTACAGATGGATCATAGTACTTGGATGTATAAAATACAACGTGCTACGGTTGAATATTTGGCGTATTTGGATGAGTTTATTAAACTTGCTGAGAATAATCGGATGAAGAAAAGAGAAAGCTATACTTGGTGTCCCTGTAAAGATTGTCAAAATTTTCATAAGTTTACTTACTATCATGTAATTCAAGGGTATTTTATACATTGTGGGATTATGGAAGGGTATACAATTTGGTCACGATATGGTGAGAAATTTGATGATCGTAACACATTTGTTCGTGATTGTAGTGACGATGATAATGATGATTTAGACGATGACAATCGTGATAATTTAAATGGCATGTTACATGATGTGGAGGATAATGTTAATGATACGGATTATGAAAATTTTCGAGAATTGTTTGTCGACTCTGAAAAGCCGCTGTATCTTGGTTGTATAAAATTTACCAAACTTTCTGTTGTTTTGAAATGTTTAACCTAAAAGCAAGCAATGGTTGGAGCGATAAAGTTTTACTAGCCTATTAGAGACTTTGCATAAAATGCTTCCAGAAAGTAACGAGTTGTCTGTTTCTTTATATCAAACAAAAAAATGATATGTCCAATGAGATTGGAAATTGAAAGGATACACACATGTCCAAATGATTGTATATTATATAGAAACGAATATGCAAACCTACACGAATGTATTAGATGTGGTACATCGTGATATTGTTGGTCCCAAAAAGGATCTACAAGAGTTAAATACTAAGTAAACAGTTTGTAGAAGGGGGGGGGGTTGAATACAAACACACAAATTTTGGTTTTTAAATGAGTTTATTTGAAATAAACAAATTTACAGTTACAAGCGGAATTAGAACAAGTTAAGAACCTATTCTATTGTAACTAAGGAAACACACAGTTTGATGCACAAGAAGATGAAAGAAATGCAGAAGGTAGAGGCTAGAAGGAAGCATGCATTAAGATGAAGAAGATATCTTCATCTATTTATACCCGCTTGCATTTAATGCAAGACAAAAGGTACATGCCACGTGTCAAGCTTGGATAGGAAGCTTGTCCTTGTAAATAAGACAGCCATGCTTTTGGCCGAATATGAACAGTACCGTATCAGATATGATGGGGACATAAGAGACAAGTCGTACGTCCTTTTCTGACATTGTTCTAGGTTTGACTTTTGTGCATCGAGGATAAGATCAAACTTTAATCTTGCAGAGGAAGCTTCATTTGATCGCTGACACTGAATGTTCAAGGATGAACTTCAGTGTTGCTGAGGCTTCACAAGACTTCACACTTTGATTAGATAATCGCTGCTATCGCTGAACCGCTTCAGGTCACTTAGCTGATTATCTCTTTCTTCAGCTTTGGTCTTCGACTTTCGCTGAATGGTCTTCTGGTGTGATAGCTGATCTTCAGGTCTTCAGAGACAAGCTTGTTGATCCTTGATCTTCAGCGATCGCTGATGGCAATCAGCGTATGCTATTGCTGAATTTGAACAGAAGCTTATCTAAGGAATTTCACTAAATATAATAAAGGAATCATATTCAAATCACTGAGAGGAGTTATGATCAACAATCTACCCCTATTTGATTATGATTAAGCAACATAGGAAAATTGCTTTTAAAAGATTAGTAGGGACTTATAAAATTTAAAATACATTTTCTAAGTACTAATCTGTAATTTTTTTTTCAGCTAAACTATTATCTGAATTGAGTTTCATTTATAAGGATATGAAATCACAATTTTTACAAGTAGAAGAGCTTAAAGTACATTCACTGATTGAACTTTCAGAGTGAAAGATCAGTGAGTAAAAGATAGTGTAACGAAAGTAGAACTCTTATGTTCATTGTCCCTTTTACTATTTTCAGGGATCTTTTCAGTACTAGGGTGGAGTAAAGTACTTTGAATTTCATTAATTAGAATCTGAAGAATTACAGCGAAATGAAATTACAATGATAAAGATAAAGTACTTGTACACTGAAGAAATATTACAAAGGAAATAGAAAACTATGACTAGTCAGAGATGTTCTCGTTTCTTCTTTGTAGCTCATTCTCATAAAGAGTCTTCTGTCTGTTCATCAGAGGAGTGTCTGACCAGCAGCGCCAAAGCATGATCTTTATGAGAGAGGATGGTGCCCTGTGAATTTCTTGGTTTCTGAAAAGTCCTAAGAACCCTTCATTATCCAAGAATACCATACCAGGTTCAGGTAGTGAGATGATTTCGTCTTCTTGATATATTCGTTCTTGAGGAAGAGAGGTACAAAGCATTGATATATCAGGGAGCTCAAGATGACCAAGAATGCTTTGATAATCAAACTTAGTTTCATGCTCATTCTTCGAACTTGAGCCACCTTCAGCAACTGATCTTTTCTTCTTTGATGGTTCAGGGAGAGGGGGAACTTGTACATGTTGAGACATTCTTTGCAGCAACTGATTCAACTCATCTTCTACCATATTTTTGAACTTGGACTTGGAACCCTGAATGGCATCTCTGATTTCGAGCCATTCAGTGTATCCATATAACCTTAAGAATTTTGCTTCTTCTCTCTCTGTTCTGGATGGCTCATCATTCTTACATATACCTTTGGACCACCTCTGTTAGAGTGTCGCCCTTGGATAGTTACGTGAATGATTTTGTCATCAGATCTTCGAAAGTTCAGCATCTCTGTGCACCAATCCAGTTCTTTGTCTTTCTGAGTTGTGACTTCATTGGTTAGTGCAGTGAGAATCTTCTGTTGAGTGAGAATGGGATCTACATTCAGGTTTTCCTGTACAAGTTCTTTCTGAGCCAGAGCTGCAGCGAGCCGTTCACGCTTTTCTAATTGCTCTTTGGCTGCTTTGTCTCTTGCTGAGTCTTCCCTAAGAATCTTCCTTGCTAAAGCAAGATCATTCTCAGTTTGCTTTATTTCTTCGTCTCTGATCCTCTGAGCTATCAGAGCTTGTTCTCTCTCTTCCTTGGATAAGAAGTAAAATTCATCTACTATTCTGATTGGTACAGCGTTTAATGGATCTTCTTGGGGCACCCTTATTGCTTCGAATTCCCTTAGGAATTTTATTCCCCTTTCTTCCTCTTCAGGCTCGCTTATTATCTGCTTCTGAATGCGACGCCGAGGGATGAGGCCTTCTTCTTCCTTAGAGTCAGTTTCCTCTATGTACATAAACTGCTCATTGGAAGAAGGTTCCTTCCTTGTGGATGAGTCCTTTGGGGGACGGGGGTCACTGAGGGAAGGAGAGGAGGAAATAGTTTTGTCAGAGGGAATTTTAGTGGGTGAAGAGGAGTGTATGGGAGATTCAGAGAGAGGAGTAAAATAAGGGATAAGCTGAAGCGATACCTTATCAGCGGTCTCCCCTTCTGATATTGGGATGGTGGCCTCAAGATCGACCACTCTGGCTGAGGGTCCAGCTTCGTCCCCCAAGGGCTCTAGCTGAGATGTACTTGGTCTGGATAATCTGAAATGCTCCAGTGCAAAACCCAAGTCATCATCATCATCATCATCATCAACCTCATAGTGAGGGATGCGTTCCTCTTCTTCTTCATCATCCTCTTCCTCATCATCATCATCATCAACTCTAGCAGTTGAGGAAGGTTCTGGTCGTTGGATGTAGGGAGAGATCCTTTCATCTGGAAACCGACGATTGTGCTCGCCGATAAGTTCGTCAGTGAACTCTTTGGCCACCTTCTCCCCCTCAATGTTATCATGGGGCAGAACGTGGATCATCAGAGTGCGCACATTCGTGTGCACGTCTTCCAGCATGGTCCGATCAGCAGAAGCAAATGAGGGACCAGTCTCACTGAGCTTCGAGAGAGCCTGCATCATTTCGGACTGAGTCTTTAGAATAGACTCGAGGACAGCGGCCTGAGCATCCACCTTGTGCTCTATGTTGGTGAGAGATTGACGAAGGTCCCTGTGGTCGTCCTTCAGAGACTGAACGTCAGACACCAAGTTGCTGACGTTAATCTTCATTCCTGGAGTGCCAGCGACCTGTCTGAAAAAATCAACTCTGCTGAAGTTTGCAGAGTGTCCAACCTGGCCCTGGTCAGAGCACACTCATTGACCAGATGATCAATGGCTGGGAAAGTGGGAGCAGGCAGGGACACAAGAGCCAATTCAGTGACTCTGGGAGGAAGCTTGGGATCCAGGTTCTCCATCTTGACATCCCTGAGCTTTTTGGCACTGGGAGGGCGTTGAGGAGACTGCATCATCGGCTTCGAGGTGGTGGTGGTGGTTGTGGTCGCTGTCGCTGAGTAGACAGGAGCAGTGGCTGCAGCTGATGACATTGACAAAGAGGCGAGAAAAGAATCCGGATCAGATGATGGATGAAAAGTACCATTATTTTCCTTGAGAATATCGTGAGGATTACTCTCAGGGACTACGTTTGCAGAGGTAGTGTCCTGAGGATCACTGACCAGTGTCTTAGAGTATCTGAAAGAGATACTCTGAGGTCCTTTTAAATTGGCTTTCCAAAACTCAGATTGCCTAAACAATTTTGAGGTTTGGACTGCGTGCATTTCAGCATTATCAGAGATAGGGACAACTATCACTGAGTCACTTGCTGATGTGAGGACCAAAGAAGTAGAGATGGAAGAGGTAGAGAGGGCAGTGAAAGTAATACCTGATCCAGCTTCAGCAGAGCTGGCTATAACACCTTCAGAGACCTTAGTCACGGATGGTGGTGGTAGTTCTGATGAAGCTTCAACGGCAGCAGAAACCGTTGGAGTGGCTGTGGATGAGGGTGGTGATTGAAGTGCACCATAATCAGAGAGGATGGTCTGTTGAGAGACCACCTTCTTGGGTTTCTTTGATGCGATGGTCTTCTTATGACCATCAGCGGGGGTTTTCCTCTTTGCCAGCAGCGGTGCCTTGGGTACTCGGCCGAGGGGATGGGCGGCGAGGAGGACACCGAAAGAGGTGCTCCTATGATTTGGAGCATATAGGGAGTGAGGGAGCGTCATCTGGACGTTCTTCCAGGTCCAGGGACTTCTTCCCTACCATGGAGAAGGCGAAGTCACCAACCTTCGGGTAGCTTTCCCCGAAAGCTTCTTCAAGGATGATTGAGAAGAAACGTGGGTAAGGGATAACGTGATGTCTGGTGGAGGCGTTGAGGCTCATCATTCTTACATATACCTTTGGACCACCTCTGTTAGAGTGTCGCCCTTGGATAGTTACGTGAATGATTTTGTCATCAGATCTTCGAAAGTTCAGCATCTCTGTGCACCAATCCAGTTCTTTGTCTTTCGAGTTGTGACTTCATTGGTTAGTGCGGTGAGAATCTTCTCGTTGAGTGAGAATGGGATCTACATTCGGGTTTTCTGTACAAGTTCTTTACGAGCGTAGCTGCGGCGAGCCGTTCACGCTTTTCTAATTGCTTTCTTTGGGCTGCTTTGTCTCTTCGAGTCTTCCTAAGAATCTTCCTTGCTAAAGCAAGATCATTCTCAGTTTGCTTTATTTCTTCGTCTCTGATCCTCTGAGCTATCAGAGCTTGTTCTCTCTCTTCCTTGGATAAGAAGTAAAATTCATCTACTATTCTGATTGGTACAGCGTTTAATGGGTCTTCTTGGGGCACCCTTATTGCTTCGAATTCCCTTAGGAATTTTATTCCCCTTTCTTCCTCTTCAGGCTCGCTTATTATCTGCTTCTGAATGCGACGCCGAGGGATGAGGCCTTCTTCTTCCTTAGAGTCAGTTTCCTCTATGTACATAAACCGCTCATTGGAAGAAGGTTCCTTCCTTGTGGATGAGTCCTTTGGGGGACGGGGGTCACTGAGGGAAGGAGAGGAGGAAATAGTTTTGTCAGAGGGAATTTTAGTGGGTGAAGAGGAGTGTATGGGAGATTCAGAGAGAGGAGTAAAATAAGGGATAAGCTGAAGCGATACCTTATCAGCGGTCTCCCCTTCTGATATTGGGATGGTGGCCTCAAGATCGACCACTCTGGCTGAGGGTCCAGCTTCGTCCCCCAAGGGCTCTAGCTGAGATGTACTTGGTCTGGATAATCTGAAATGCTCCAGTGCAAAACCCAAGTCATCATCATCATCATCATCATCAACCTCATAGTGAGGGATGCGTTCCTCTTCTTCTTCATCATCCTCTTCCTCATCATCATCATCATCAACTCTAGCAGTTGAGGAAGGTTCTGGTCGTTGGATGTAGGGAGAGATCCTTTCATCTGGAAACCGACGATTGTGCTCGCCGATAAGTTCGTCAGTGAACTCTTTGGCCACCTTCTCCCCCTCAATGTTATCATGGGGCAGAACGTGGATCATCAGAGTGCGCACATTCGTGTGCACGTCTTCCAGCATGGTCCGATCAGCAGAAGCAAATGAGGGACCAGTCTCACTGAGCTTCGAGAGAGCCTGCATCATTTCGGACTGAGTCTTTAGAATAGACTCGAGGACAGCGGCCTGAGCATCCACCTTGTGCTCTATGTTGGTGAGAGATTGACGAAGGTCCCTGTGGTCGTCCTTCAGAGACTGAACGTCAGACACCAAGTTGCTGACGTTAATCTTCATTCCTGGAGTGCCAGCGACCTGTCTGAAAATCAACTCTGCTGAAGTTTGCAGAGTGTCCAACCTGGCCCTGGTCAGAGCACACTCATTGACCAGATGATCAATGGCTGGGAAAGTGGGAGCAGGCAGGGACACAAGAGCCAATTCAGTGACTCTGGGAGGAAGCTTGGGATCCAGGTTCTCCATCTTGACATCCCTGAGCTTTTTGGCACCGGGGAGGCGTTGAGGAGACCGCATCATCGGCTTCGAGGTGGTGGTGGTGGTTGTGGTCGGCTGTCGGCGAGTAGACGGAGCAGATGGGCCGCGGTCGATGACATTGACAAAGAGGCGAGAAAAGAATCCGGATCAGATGATGGATGAAAAGTACCATTATTTTCCTTGAGAATATCGTGAGGATTACTCTCAGGGACTACGTTTGCAGAGGTAGTGTCCTGAGGATCACTGACCAGTGTCTTAGAGTATCTGAAAGAGATACTCTGAGGTCCTTTTAAATTGGCTTTCCAAAACTTAGATTGCCTAAACAATTTTGAGGTTTGGACTGCGTGCATTTCAGCATTATCAGAGATAGGGACAACTATCACTGAGTCACTTGCTGATGTGAGGACCAAAGAAGTAGAGATGGAAGAGGTAGAGAGGGCAGTGAAAGTAATACCTGATCCAGCTTCAGCAGAGCTGGCTATAACACCTTCAGAGACCTTAGTCACGGATGGTGGTGGTAGTGCTGATGAAGCTTCAACGGCAGCAGAAACCGTTGGAGTGGCTGTGGATGAGGGTGGTGATTGAAGTGCACCATAATCAGAGAGGATGGTCTGTTGAGAGACCACCTTCTTGGGTTTCTTTGATGCGATGGTCTTCTTATGACCATCAGCGGGGGTTTTCCTCTTTGCAGCAGCAGTGCCTTGGGTACTCGCTGAGGGGATGGGCAGCGAGGAGGACACTGAAAGAGGTGCTCCTATGATTTGGAGCATATAGGGAGTGAGGGGAGCGTCATCTGGACGTTCTTCCAGGTCCAGGGACTTCTTCCCTACCATGGAGAAGGCGAAGTCACCAACCTTCGGGTAGCTTTCCCCGAAAGCTTCTTCAAGGATGATTGAGAAGAAACGTGGGTAAGGGATAACGTGATGTCTGGTGGAGGCGTTGAGGCTCATCATTCTTACATATACCTTTGGACCACCTCTGTTAGAGTGTCGCCCTTGGATAGTTACGTGAATGATTTTGTCATCAGATCTTCGAAAGTTCAGCATCTCTGTGCACCAATCCAGTTCTTTGTCTTTCTGAGTTGTGACTTCATTGGTTAGTGCAGTGAGAATCTTCTGTTGAGTGAGAATGGGATCTACATTCAGGTTTTCCTGTACAAGTTCTTTCTGAGCCAGAGCTGCAGCGAGCCGTTCACGCTTTTCTAATTGCTCTTTGGCTGCTTTGTCTCTTGCTGAGTCTTCCCTAAGAATCTTCCTTGCTAAAGCAAGATCATTCTCAGTTTGCTTTATTTCTTCGTCTCTGATCCTCTGAGCTATCAGAGCTTGTTCTCTCTCTTCCTTGGATAAGAAGTAAAATTCATCTACTATTCTGATTGGTACAGCGTTTAATGGGTCTTCTTGGGGCACCCTTATTGCTTCGAATTCCCTTAGGAATTTTATTCCCCTTTCTTCCTCTTCAGGCTCGCTTATTATCTGCTTCTGAATGCGACGCCGAGGGATGAGGCCTTCTTCTTCCTTAGAGTCAGTTTCCTCTATGTACATAAACTGCTCATTGGAAGAAGGTTCCTTCCTTGTGGATGAGTCCTTTGGGGGACGGGGGTCACTGAGGGAAGGAGAGGAGGAAATAGTTTTGTCAGAGGGAATTTTAGTGGGTGAAGAGGAGTGTATGGGAGATTCAGAGAGAGGAGTAAAATAAGGGATAAGCTGAAGCGATACCTATCAGCGGTCTCCCCTTCTGATATTGGGATGGTGGCCTCAAGATCGACCACTGCGAGGGTCCAGCTTCGTCCCCCAAGGGCTCTAGCTGAGATGTACTTGGTCTGGATAATCTGAAATGCTCCAGTGCAAAACCCAAGTCATCATCATCATCATCATCATCAACCTCATAGTGAGGGATGCGTTCCTCTTCTTCTTCATCATCCTCTTCCTCATCATCATCATCATCAACTCTAGCAGTTGAGGAAGGTTCTGGTCGTTGGATGTAGGGAGAGATCCTTTCATCTGGAAACCGACGATTGTGCTCGCCGATAAGTTCGTCAGTGAACTCTTTGGCCACCTTCTCCCCCTCAATGTTATCATGGGGCAGAACGTGGATCATCAGAGTGCGCACATTCGTGTGCACGTCTTCCAGCATGGTCCGATCAGCAGAAGCAAATGAGGGACCAGTCTCACTGAGCTTCGAGAGAGCCTGCATCATTTCGGACTGAGTCTTTAGAATAGACTCGAGGACAGCGGCCTGAGCATCCACCTTGTGCTCTATGTTGGTGAGAGATTGACGAAGGTCCCTGTGGTCGTCCTTCAGAGACTGAACGTCAGACACCAAGTTGCTGACGTTAATCTTCATTCCTGGAGTGCCAGCGACCTGTCTGAAAATCAACTCTGCTGAAGTTTGCAGAGTGTCCAACCTGGCCCTGGTCAGAGCACACTCATTGACCAGATGATCAATGGCTGGGAAAGTGGGAGCAGGCAGGGACACAAGAGCCAATTCAGTGACTCTGGGAGGAAGCTTGGGATCCAGGTTCTCCATCTTGACATCCCTGAGCTTTTTGGCACTGGGAGGGCGTTGAGGAGACTGCATCATCGGCTTCGAGGTGGTGGTGGTGGTTGTGGTCGCTGTCGCTGAGTAGACAGGAGCAGTGGCTGCAGCTGATGACATTGACAAAGAGGCGAGAAAAGAATCCGGATCAGATGATGGATGAAAAGTACCATTATTTTCCTTGAGAATATCGTGAGGATTACTCTCAGGGACTACGTTTGCAGAGGTAGTGTCCTGAGGATCACTGACCAGTGTCTTAGAGTATCTGAAAGAGATACTCTGAGGTCCTTTTAAATTGGCTTTCCAAAACTTAGATTGCCTAAACAATTTTGAGGTTTGGACTGCGTGCATTTCAGCATTATCAGAGATAGGGACAACTATCACTGAGTCACTTGCTGATGTGAGGACCAAAGAAGTAGAGATGGAAGAGGTAGAGAGGGCAGTGAAAGTAATACCTGATCCAGCTTCAGCAGAGCTGGCTATAACACCTTCAGAGACCTTAGTCACGGATGGTGGTGGTAGTGGCGATGAAGCTTCAACGGCGACGAAACCGTTGGAGTGGCTGTGGATGAGGGTGGTGATTGAAGTGCACCATAATCAGAGAGGATGGTCTGTTGAGAGACCACCTTCTTGGGTTTCTTTGATGCGATGGTCTTCTTATGACCATCAGCGGGGGTTTTCCTCTTTGCAGCAGCAGTGCCTTGGGTACTCGCTGAGGGGATGGGCAGCGAGGAGGACAAGCGAAAGAGGTGCTCCTATGATTTGGAGCATATAGGGAGTGAGGGGAGCGTCATCCGGAGCGTTCTTCCGAGTCCGGGGACTTCTTCCCTACCATGGAGAAGGCGAAGTCACCAACCTTCGGGTAGCTTTCCCCGAAAGCTTCTTCAAGGATGATTGAGAAGAAACGTGGGTAAGGGATAACGTGATGTACGGTGGAGGCGTTGAGGCTCATCATTCTTACATATACCTTTGGACCACCTCGGTTAGAGTGTCGCCCTTGGATAGTTACGTGAATGATTTTGTCATCGGATCTTCGAAAGTTCGGCATCTCGTGCACCAATCCAGCTTCTTTGTCTTTCTGAGTTGTGACTTCATTGGTTAGTGCAGTGAGAATCTTCTGTTGAGTGAGAATGGGATCTACATTCAGGTTTTCCTGTACAAGTTCTTTCTGAGCCAGAGCTGCAGCGAGCCGTTCACGCTTTTCTAATTGCTCTTTGGTCGCTTTGTCTCTTGCGAGTCTTCCCTAAGAATCTTCCTTGCTAAAGCAAGATCATTCTCGGTTGCTTTATTTCTTCGTCTCCCGATCCTCTCGAGCTATCGCAGCTTGTTCTCTCTCTTCCTTGGATAAGAAGTAAAATTCATCTACTATTCTGATTGGTACAGCGTTTAATGGGTCTTCTTGGGGCACCCTTATTGCTTCGAATTCCCTTAGGAATTTTATTCCCCTTTCTTCCTCTTCAGGCTCGCTTATTATCTGCTTCTGAATGCGACGCCGAGGGATGAGGCCTTCTTCTTCCTTAGAGTCAGTTTCCTCTATGTACATAAACTGCTCATTGGAAGAAGGTTCCTTCCTTGTGGATGAGTCCTTTGGGGGACGGGGGTCACTGAGGGAAGGAGAGGAGGAAATAGTTTTGTCAGAGGGAATTTTAGTGGGTGAAGAGGAGTGTATGGGAGATTCAGAGAGGAGTAAAATAAGGGATAAGCTGAAGCGATACCTTATCAGCGGTCTCCCCCTCTGATATTGGGATGGTGGCCTCAAGATCGACCACTCTGGCTGAGGGTCCAGCTTCGTCCCCCAAGGGCTCTAGCTGAGATGTACTTGGTCTGGATAATCTGAAATGCTCCAGTGCAAAACCCAAGTCATCATCATCATCATCATCATCAACCTCATAGTGAGGGATGCGTTCCTCTTCTTCTTCATCATCCTCTTCCTCATCATCATCATCATCAACTCTAGCAAGTTGAGGAAGGTTCGGTCGTTGGATGTAGGGAGAGATCCTTTCATCTGGAAACCGACGATTGTGCTCGCCGATAAGTTCGTCAGTGAACTCTTTGGCCACCTTCTCCCCCTCAATGTTATCATGGGGCAGAACGTGGATCATCAGAGTGCGCACATTCGTGTGCACGTCTTCCAGCATGGTCCGATCAGCAGAAGCAAATGAGGGACCAGTCTCACTGAGCTTCGAGAGAGCCTGCATCATTTCGGACTGAGTCTTTAGAATAGACTCGAGGACGGCGGCACGAGCATCCACCTTGTGCTCTATGTTGGTGAGAGATTGACGAAGGTCCCCGTGGTCGTCCTTCGTGGCGAACGTCGGACACCAAGTTGCGACGTTAATCTTCATTCTGGAGTGCCGGCGACACATGCGAAAATCAACTCTGCTGAAGTTTGCAGAGTGTCCAACCTGGCCCTGGTCAGAGCACACTCATTGACCAGATGATCAATGGCTGGGAAAGTGGGAGCAGGCAGGGACACAAGAGCCAATTCAGTGACTCTGGGAGGAAGCTTGGGATCCAGGTTCTCCATCTTGACATCCCTGAGCTTTTTGGCACTGGGAGGGCGTTGAGGAGACTGCATCATCGGCTTCGAGGTGGTGGTGGTGGTTGTGGTCGCTGTCGCTGAGTAGACAGGAGCAGTGGCTGCAGCTGATGACATTGACAAAGAGGCGAGAAAAGAATCCGGATCAGATGATGGATGAAAAGTACCATTATTTTCCTTGAGAATATCGTGAGGATTACTCTCAGGGACTACGTTTGCAGAGGTAGTGTCCTGAGGATCACTGACCAGTGTCTTAGAGTATCTGAAAGAGATACTCTGAGGTCCTTTTAAATTGGCTTTCCAAAACTCAGATTGCCTAAACAATTTTGAGGTTTGAATTTGCGTGCATTTCAAAGCATTATCGGAGATAGGGACAACTATCACCGAGTCACTGACGATGTGAGGACCAAAGAAGTAGAGATGGAAGAGGTAGAGAGGGCAGTGAAAGTAATACCTGATCCAGCTTCAGCAGAGCTGGCTATAACACCTTCAGAGACCTTAGTCACGGATGGTGGTGGTAGTGCTGATGAAGCTTCAACGGCAGCAGAAACCGTTGGAGTGGCTGTGGATGAGGGTGGTGATTGAAGTGCACCATAATCAGAGAGGATGGTCTGTTGAGAGACCACCTTCTTGGGTTTCTTTGATGCGATGGTCTTCTTATGACCATCAGCGGGGGTTTTCCTCTTTGCAGCAGCAGTGCCTTGGGTACTCGCTGAGGGGATGGGCAGCGAGGAGGACACTGAAAGAGGTGCTCCTATGATTTGGAGCATATAGGGAGTGAGGGGAGCGTCATCTGGACGTTCTTCCAGGTCCAGGGACTTCTTCCCTACCATGGAGAAGGCGAAGTCACCAACCTTCGGGTAGCTTTCCCCGAAAGCTTCTTCAAGGATGATTGAGAAGAAACGTGGGTAAGGGATAACGTGATGTCTGGTGGAGGCGTTGAGGCGGCTGCACATATCGCTGAAAATGTAATCAGCATAGTTCAGAGGGTGACCAGTGCAGAGAGAGAAGGCAAGATCCTGAAAATGCTTGCTCGCCTGATTGTGGGAGCCAACTTTTGACCCCAGGCACTGAATGACCTGGGTGAGAACATATTGCCAGCGAGCAGGGAGTCGCTTCTTCTCCAGCTTAGAACCCACCGTCTTCACTAAGGGGTTCTCCCACTTGTAGCCAATGGAGTCCAAGAAAGCATCAATCTGCTGCTTTGTTGGTTCAGCACCCCATTGTTCATTTTTCTTGCGCTGAGGGAGCCTGAGCGCCTTTCGTACAAACCCTGCTGTGAACGCGAAGTAACCAAGGTCAGGGATTGTGAAAGAGATAGCAGGGAGGACATTGCCCTTGTCTGTCTTCAGCGTAGTACATTGCGCCGTGTACCAGAGAGCCTGTAGGTGAGACGCAATGCCCACTGGGTTGTGGACGAAGGCATACATCAGCGGGCATGCCTTTAGGAAGGTTGCAGCATCCTTGAACTGAGGGCATTCAGAGGGAATGTCCACCAATGCAATGTAATTGCATGGCTTGAAGGTTGATTTTTCCATCTGAAAGTGACAAGTTGGTGCCGCGGCCAACTGGTTAGCAGCAGCGGTTTCAGCAACGTTGGAAGCAGAGGCCATTTCTGTAGGAAAAATGGCAACACCGAAGAGATAAATCATGGTTTTAATACATGAACGTATAAACCAGAGATTTGGTATTTAAAAGAACCAAATGTAAGGTAAAAAAAACAAGTGTTTTGATGAACAATATCAAAATGCTTGTTGGCAATTAAAAATCTAAAGATAAATAAAATAGTATAAAACGTACAAAAAAAAATTTGTTCTTAGAACAGGGTTTTGAAAGTGAAAAACTTTTCAAAAAACAAGATTTTATAGATTTTAAGAAAGAAAAGAGATTAGAAAGGTGAAACGAGTTGTTTCCAGTTCTTGATATAAGGTTTAGATCAAACCTTAACCGTGTGAAGAAGAAAAACGCACAAGTGCGTGTTCTTGGTGTTCTTGCAGAAAGCTTGAAGATTCAAAGTTTATCCTTTGCCTTTAAAGAAGTTATGAAAGCGGAAGGAATAAAGTGAGACAAAAGGAATGCTTAAATAGCCAGAGGAGAGAGAAAAAGAGAGGATAACTAAACGACGGTTTTAGCTTTTTGAAAAAGAAATGATGACCTGGCGCACGTTCCAAGAAAGGAGTTGGAATGGAAACGTCGCGGTCCGTCGTGTGTTAGAAAAAGGTCTGACGTGTCCTTTTCTTAAATATTTAAAAAGATTATAAAGATAATTATCCAAAAGGAAAGTTTATCCTTTATAATTTTAAAAAATTCATCACTAACAATAAAGGATTGTCAGTGAGGAGTTTTAATTTAAGAGAGACATTCTTTGATGAGAAAAGATATCAAAGAGTGTTAAAGATTAGAAGATAATACCTGAGGAGATGACCTAGATATCGCTGAATCAGAGTTCAGTGAATGGAGAATTTGAAGGCTTTATTTGTAATCCTTTGTTGGTCACTGACTAAAGAGTTATTCAGCGTTCAACATACCAAGTTCGCTGATGAGTAGATTGAATCTTGTTTCATCAAGAGGTTTGGTGAAAAGATCAGCGAGCTGATATTCAGTAGGAACAAAATGAAGCTCAACTTCACCATTCATCACATGATCTCTGATAAAGTGATATCGGATCTCAATGTGCTTGGTTTTGGAGTGAAGTACAGGGTTGTTAGCAATTGCTATAGCACTTGTGCTATCACAGTAAATAGGAATTTTAGAGAGCTTTAGATCGTAGTCTCTGAGTTGATTTCTTATCCAAAGGATTTGAGCACAACAACTACCAGCTGCTACGTATTCAGCTTCAGCGGTGGAAGTGGACACTGAGTTTTGCTTTTTACTTGTCCAACTTATTAACTTACCACCTAGTAGCTGACACCCACCAGTGGTTCTTTTCCTATCAATCTTACAACCTGCAAAGTCACTGTCAGAATAACCGATGAGATCAAATCCTGAGCCTTTGGGATACCAGAGACCAAGATTTGGAGTTCCTTTCAGATATCTGAAGATTCGCTTTACAGCGATTAGATGGGATTCCTTCGGTTCAGCTTGATACCGAGCACAGAGACAGGTAGCGTACATGATGTCTGGCCTACTCGCTGTAAGATACAGCAGAGACCCAATCATTCCTCGATAGGCAGTGACATTTACTATTTTCCCATTGGGATCCTTGTTTAACGTCAGAGGAGGCGCCATAGGAGTCTTCATCGCTGAGCATTGATTCATGTCAAATTTATTCAGCATTTCTTTAACATATTTGCTTTGACAAATAAAAATTCCTTTGTCAGATTGCTTAATCTGCAAGCCTAGAAAATATGTTAGTTCACCCATCATACTCATTTTATATTGTTTTTGCATTCTTGCAGCGAAACGAGTGCATAATTTGGGTCTTGTGGAACCAAAGATAATGTCATCAACATATATCTGAGCGAGAATTGTATGACCTTTATATTTTCTTAAAAACAGAGTTTGGTCAATTTTTCCACGAACAAATTTTTCTTTAAGAAGAAATTTAGAGAGGGTGTCATACCACGCTCTAGGAGCTTGTTTTAACCCTTAAAGAGCTTTTTCAAGTTTAAAAACATAGCCAGGGTGGTTAGGGTCTGAGAAACCAGGGGGTTGTTCAACATAAACTTCCTCGCTGAGTTTTCCATTTAGAAAAGACTTTTAACATCCATTTGAAAAACTTTGAAGTCTTTATGGGCAGCATAAGCTAAAAAGAGTCTTATGGCTTCTAAACGAGCTACAGGGGCAAAGGTTTCATCATAATCAATTCCTTCTTCCTGTCTATAACCTTGAGCAAGTCTAGCCTTATTGCGAATTATAGTCCCGTTTTCATCTAGCTTATTTCTGAAAACCCATTTGGTTCCTATGACGGTTTTATCAGAAGGTCTAGGAACAAGATTCCAAACTTTATTTCTACGAAATTCAGTCAGTTCTTCTTGCATAGCTGAAACCCAGCTAGGGTCAGAGATAGCTTGATCTATCTTCTTAGGTTCAGAGAGAGAAATGAAGTTTACATAAAGACAGATATTACCTGTACCTCTACGTGTTTTGATACCTGCAGTGGGATCGCCAATAATTTGATTTATTGGATGATTTGCAGTCCATCGCTGAGCTGGTGGTTGAGGAGAAAGATCAACGACGATTCGGCGACACATTCTTCGGTTACGGAATAGGACTTGTTTCAAGAATGTGTACTTCATTTAGAATCAATTCAGGGGATTGATTTTCAGAGGAGGTTTGGTTATTCACAGAGGAATTTCCAAGAGATGAATCAGTAGCAGGAATCTGATTTAAAGGAGTAACATTTATCCCTGAAGATGGATTATTGTTACTTGTTGAGTTTACAGGGATTTCATCATCACATACATCAGCTGGAGTTTGATTGCTGAAGTATGTTTTAGGTTCCCCATAATGAGATTCCATCCAAGCATTCAATTCTTCATCATCATCAAGATTATGAGAAGGATGAATGGGACGAGATTCATCAAAGTTGACATGCATAGATTCTTCAACATGTTGTCTTCTTTTGTTGAATACTCTGAAAGACTTGGACACAGAGGAGTATCCAAGAAATATACCATCATCAGCTTTAGGATCGAATTTACCCAAATGATATCTGTCATTCAGAATGTAACACGTACATCCAAAAATGTGAAGATATTTCAGAGTGGGTCTTCTCCCATGAAATAATTCATAGAAAGTTTTCTTGAATCGCTTAACAATCAGGGATCGATTCTGCGTAAAGCATGCTGTATTGACAGCCTCAGCCCAGAATTGAGTTGGAAGACGTGATTCGCTGAGTATTGAGCGAGCTGCTTCGATTATAGTTCGATTTCTTCTTTCAGCAACACCATTTTGCTGAGGAGTTCTTACAGATGAGAAGTTGTGAGAAATGTCTTTTTCTTCAAAGAAACTAACCAAAGTACTATTTTTGAATTCAGTACCATGATCACTTCTTATGGAGCGAACTAGTAAGGAGTTTAACACTTCCATTCTTTTGATAAAAGAGATTATCATTTCAGGGGTATCACTTTTGGATCGAAGGAAGAACACCCATGTGTATCTGGAGTATTCATCAACAATCATTAAAGTGTATTTCTTTCCAGAGATTGATTGGACATTGACAGGTCCAAAAAGATCCATGTGTAGTAGCTGAAGAGGAGTGGTCACTGAAGAAACTTGCTTTGACCTAAAGGAGGCTTATGTCAGCTTTCCCTTTTCACAAGCTGAACAAAGAGATTCCTTTGTAAAGGTGTGATTAGGGAGGTCTCTGACTAAGTCTTTTTGAGACAACTCATTTATTGTCTTAAAGTTGAGATGAGAAAGTCTTTTATGCCATAACCAGTTTATGTCAGTGGATGCTTTAGAGATAAAGCACATGTTCTCAGAGTGAGAACTATTCATGTTTATGACGTATACGTTTTCAACTCTTTTGCCAGAGAGGGCAAGCTTATCATTTCCGTCAGTGACAGCACATCTATTCTTGAGGAATAGAACCTTGAAGTCTTTGTCACACAACTGACTAACGCTCAAGAGATTATGCTTTAGTCCCTCAACGTAAGCAACACGAGAGAAAGTTGTGGCTCCGTTGGACAGAATTCCATAACCTTTAGTGTATCCTTTGCCATTTTCACCAAAGGTCACTGATGGACCAGCTTCTTCTTTGTAGTCAGAGAGCAGAGATTTTCTGCCAGTCATATGCCTTGAGCATCCACTATCAAGATACCAGATACCTTTGGCACTCTGCATACAACAAAAGATTAATTGTTTAAAGCTACCCATATTACTATGGGTCCTGCTTGGTTAGATACAGGATTGGCGGAAGTACTACTAGCTGAAGAACTCTCTTCAGTGGATATCTTCACCTTGGTTGGTTTAGCAACTTTGGTGGATTTCACTCTTGTTGATTTATCAGCTTGAGCTACTTTCTTTCCATGAGCTAGTTTATCAGTTCTAGTAGCATTAGGACACTTGCTTGCAATGTGGGTTGTTTCACCACAGTGAAAGCATTTACTATACTTAAAAGGTTTGGAGATAAGAGAGGGAACATGAAGTTTCTCAGGGATAGGTCCAAGAATTCCTTTATCCATGGTCCTTGGAGGTATTACAACCTTTTCAAGGATAGGAGTGAGATCGATTTTAATCTTGGGAGTTGGTCTTTGAGAATAATCAGGGACCTTCTTCCCAGATTTAGAAATCTTCTCTGAGGACTTCTTGTTCTTATCTAGAGATTTCTTATTCTTAGGAACATGGTCAAGAACCTTGTTCTTGATCATCTTCTTAGAATGATCCTCATGAAGCTTCTCTTTAGAGGAAGTGGAAGAAGAGGTTGAAGAGGAAGGATCAGGGATAGAAGAGATAAACATTCCAAATTTGAGCATGGAACGATCATTCTCTGATTCTTCCTTTTCAGGGTTATAGCCTAACCCACTTCTCACTTTCATAGGTATTTGGGCATTGATAATCTCATTGACTTTATCAGAAGCCTTACACCATCTTTCGATGGTTGCTTTTTCAGACTTGAGATCAGCAATAGCCTTTTCCCTATCAGCGATAGCTTGTTGTTTCTCAATGCTTATTGTTTGATTTGCAAAAACTTGGTCTTTGAGAGAATCCTCAAGTTTGGAAAGTTCTTTGATTCTTAAGTGGCAATTTTTTAATTGTTCAGATAAGTCAGTGTTAATTTTCTCAGCTTTTATCTTTCCATTCAAAGCATTGTAGAAGTCAACAGTCATTGCATCGAGAGCCGACAAGTTATCTTTTTCAGAGAGTAAGGGGTCAGAGGGAATGTTTACCTAAGTAGACGGAGACTCAGAGGAAGAAGTTTCAGAGACTTCTTCAGCATCCTCTATTCTTGCCATTAGACAGAGAAAGGCAAGATCTTCTTCATCTGAACCAGACTCTTCAGAGGTCTTGGCCCAGTCATCTTCAGCATCCCAGTCAACTTCAGCGACAAGGCCTTTGCCTTTTTGCTGGTTTTTCTTCATATCTCTGTATTTGTTTTTCATTTTCAAATACTTCTCCTGTTTATCAGAGGTATGGGAGGTAGTGGGAGCAGGAACTTTCTTCGACCTGCATTCATTTGCAAAATGGCCCTTTCTCTGACAATTGAAACAGATCGCTGAGGCTTTTTCAGCAGGCAACGTTTTCTGTTTTTCAGAGTCAGAGAGGTTAGAAGATTTTCGAAAATTGCTCTTTCTAGCAAATCTTTTAAAGTTGTTGGTTAAAAGGGCTAGAGAGTTATCAAACTCAGAGATGTCAGTATCAGTGAGTTGATCCTCTGAATCAGTTTGACCTAATTCAGTAATGGAGGTTATAGTGGAAGAAGAACCATTTTTAGAAGAAGTTCCCTCAGAAGTCACAAGTGTCAAAGAAGTACTTTTAGCACCTTTGAGTTCATTAATAAGGTTCTTTCCTAAAAGCTGGGATTGTTCCTCATTTAAGAGCATCCCATATAATGCACTTAAGGACAAGGTTTCAAGATTCTTTGACAGTTTTATACATGTAGTGTACACTGCCCATTGATCAGGGAGTGCCTCCATGAACTTTGTCAGAATTTCAGCGTTTGAATACACTCTGTCAACTGATTTGAGATCGATCAGTAGACAGTTGAACCGCTGGTGAATTTGAGAAAGAGATTCACCCTTTTGATACATAAAGCTTTCGTATTTTCTTACGAGGTTTATGCATCTAGTAACTTTAACCTCAGAAGTTCCTTCATATTGGATACATAAAGTATCCCACATGGCTTTTGAAGTCCTCATTTTCATGACGGAATGATAGACTTCATCAGGTAAAGCCATTGCTATTATAGATCTAGCTTTAGAGTCAATAGCAATTTCTTTCTTGTCTTCTTCAGTCCATCTGTTAGGAGTTTTAACAATACTCCTTTCAGGGATGGCTGTAGTAGTAGTGGTGGCAGGAACACTAGCTACTATAGTTGTTGGAACGAATGGTCCATTTTCCAGATAGTAGGGAATCTTTGGATCAGATCCCTCTAGAAATAGAGACATTCTTTCCTTCCATAATGGAAAGTTATTGTTAGGTCTGAAAAGATTGTATCCGAGATCACAAATATTGAAGACATGAAGGGTCAAAGTGAAAAGTCATCAAAGTCATTATTTAGGAAATGTTTAATGTTTAAATATAAGGAAACATTCCTTTTTGTAAATAAGGCAAGTATATAATGCCTTAATCTCCTAGTTTCCTTATATCGTATTTCCTATACATATAAATAGAGGGTTAGGGCTAGCAATTAAAGAGAACACATTAATTCATATCATTAAAGAGAGCTTATTAGATAATATCGTTGTAATCGTACAAGTGAGATATCCGACTACGAAGCTTCTTTAATATCTGTGTTCTTATCGTTTTATTCGATATAATCATTGTACTTGCAATTACTGGGATCTACAAGTGGTATCAGAGCGGACGATCTGAGTTTTTGCGTTTTTCTGAAGTTATCCACGAAACAGAAGGTAATTTTTCGATTTCTACGTTTTTTTTTTAGTTTTTATCGATTCATACTGTCTTAGCTATACCCAATAAAAACTCATAATTTTTAAGATATGTTTTTTTCTCGATTCGTTCTTCATTCTTTTGACTGGTTCTCGATTACGCTTTACCCGATAAAATAAAATAAATCATATTTTTTTAAGATCTGTTTTTCTCGATTCATTCTTCATTCGTTTAAATTTTTGTCGATTCATCGTAATATATCCTTGATTTCTATTCAAACTATTTAAATATGTTTTAATTAAAATTATTTTAGTTTATTTTGATTACTTTTGAAAATCTTTACATAAGAAAACTCAGGAACTAGTGACTCTTGCAGCTTTTCTTACTAAAGAATTCTCTAGTAAAAATCATAAACTCTAGTAATTTTGATTTTTTTTCTTGACTGAACAAATAAGAAACTGGAGAACTTAGACATTCTTGTCCATAAAAAGACTTGTTCTTTTTAGTCAAGAACCCTTTGTTCTTGGTTTCTGGTTTATCGGTTAAAGAAAATTCGGATTAAGTATCTTTGAATTTTTATCGAGTCCTTCCTAATCGACAAAATTTATTTTATCGAGTCATATGGAATCGATATAAATTTTTATCGATTCGGTTTTTATCGAGTCAAAGAATTTTTTTTTTGTCGAATCTTAATCTATCGAGACTATTAGTTATCGAGTCCTTTGTGATCGATAACTTCTTTTTATCGATTCAAAGTTTTTTTTTAGAAGTTTTATCGAGTCCCCTATACCCGACAATAATTTTTATCGAGCCTCATTCACCCGACAAAACTCTTGTTCAGAAAGCCTCAGCTGATAAAAATTGTTGTCGACCCCTGTTCTATCGAGAAAACTTTCTGTTTCACAAAACAAACTCAGAAAATTTCAAAAACTCACTGATCGAGATCATCAATCCAAGTACAATGACTTCTCGCGAAACCATTGGTTCGGACACAAAACCCCACGAGGTAAGTCTTTCAGACTATGATCTATTTATGATTCAAATGAATGACATGATGATAAAATTGCAAGAACTTCAATCTAAATTGAAAACCGAGAAACTCTTGGTTTCCAACTTAGAAGCACGCTTAGAAAATAATCATAATCAATTGCTTCTTATGCAAACCGACCTTGTCAATTCTCAAAGTATAACGCACAATCTCGAAGCGGAGAAAACGATTTTTCAAGAAGAAAATGTTCTTTTAAAACAACAAATCTCGGATCTCACACTTCAACTTAACAAATCTAAAAGTGAGACCGCAGAATTGTCATCCAAATTTGAATTTGTGAGTTTTCAAAGACAAGACCTTTTAGAAAAACTCAAAGATTTGGAACTAAAGTTGTACAAAATTGGTCAAACTAAGCACACAATTCATTTAAACGCTCCAAAAGATTTATGTTCTAAAGCTGGATTAGGATTTGATAATCCAAAACATTTAGAAAAAGCCATCTACAATACTCCAACTATCTATAAATTTGAATATCTGAACCTCGTTCCGGATTACAAAATTCAGTTTATGAAGTCGGATTCCAACGTCAAAGAAAGGGAAGATTTGAATAGGAAAAACAAAGGTTTTCATCAAATTCCTTTCTGCTACCCTCATATAGTAGAAAAGGAATCTTCAGAAGCAACTCTTCCAAATGATTATTTTCCTTCTTATACTGACGAAGAACTTCAAACTAAAATTTATGAATTTAAACCTTATATTCCCACCTTGTTCTTAGAAAAGAAAATTATTCAACTTGAAAAGGTGTTGGAAACTGAACGTTCTTCGTCAGAAAAGGAAAAAGAGGCATTTATTTTAAAAATTCAGAAATTGGAAAACGAGGCTTTACATTTAAACAACAATCACGAAAATGATTCTATTTCCAATATTTCTTCGTGTAAAGCTTTCGTTAGCAATTACTTAGATGATTGCGAGGAATTGTTTAAATTAGATCCAAACTATATTCCTCCTAAACAAAAATGTTCCCATTCTTCCGACCAAATTGATGATGACTTAGACTTTCTTGAGGAAATGCCTCGTTTTGACGAGTACGCTGATTCCTCATCAGTCCTTAAATCCACGTAACAGTTAGATGACATAAATGCCGATTTTGACTTCAATCCTACACTTTCAAATCATACGGAGTATTTGGACAAAGGCAAAAAGCCAATCGAATCAGTTTTACTTCCAACGGATCCGAATGAGTGTTCCACAAGTCAAATGCATTACACTCATTCTAACCAAAAGGATCAAACTCACTTTTCCAAACCCATCAATTCTCATTATGTAAAAAATGCTAAACGTGGTTCAGATTTTCGAACTTTAAAGCAAGTTTGGGTCGAAAAAGGCAAAAGTGCTCCAAAGTCATCATCTCGCAAAAACGATAACTCTTATTATTCAAAATTTCCTAATGTTAAAAGAACCAATCGAAATTTTCAATTTCCTTGCACGATTCGTTCTGTTAAACATTTAATTAATTTTTCTCGGAATAAAATTTGTTGCTCGAATTGCGGTGTCAATGACTTTATGCAATTAAATTCTTTCTCTTATGATTATGGTGGTTTTCCTAGCATGCATACTTCTTACAGTTCTCATTATGTCAATCAAAGGTTTGATCATAAATGGTATGGTACATATAGTATCCCCACTTCCCCATTTGTTGCATCAAAAGCTAACCTCCGAGGACCCAACAAAGCTTGGGTACCAAAATCTTTTTAATCTGTTTTGTAGGTACGTCATGTGTGTTTTAAATTCCAAATATTCACATCACATGACAATCTTTCAAAAGGTTATGCTACATTTAAGGGCAGTTTCACATTTTTACCATTTAATTAGCTTCATAGTATCTCAGCTATGGACCTGCTCTTAACCCGTTTTACATTGCATTAGGACTTCTGAATACTTCAGTTCAGAACTCGGACTTTAATGTTTAACTCTTTGTGTGATAGGATTTAGACGTTTCAATGGTCAATCCAAAGCCGGAAGGACCTACCCATGAAACACATCTCTAGTTTAGATATATTTTGAAAGGGTATGTTTAAATTTGAGTGCTTGTGAGATAAAAGAAAAATGTGAGAGTGTGACAAGACTTAAAAGAAAATATATGGTCTTTACCAAACCTAAACAGTTATCCGGGTAGCCACACAATCTATTCATTCTCGATTCCTTGGAGATGAATATTGAACTAGACATAGACCCAATGTCGATAACTTGTGTCACCCCACCCAACTACTCAAGTATCTCACAAAAGATATTTGTTTCATATATTACGGAGAATGAGTATATCTGCTATCTTTTCTTCACTCGGAAGATTAAGATATTGAAAAAGGAAGACACACCTCCGGTCTCCGAACTTCACATTCAATGCACATTGAGTCTGTGAAATGTATTTTCACATTTTGAGCCTTAAAATTAGCATTTAATTCATAAATTCTTTCTACACATTGCACGAGTCTTTGTGATTCACATTGCATATCTTCGTGTTTATGCCGGAACAGTTTGAGAAGTTAGTTTTATAACTTGCTTCTATGATAACTGGAAGTCCTATCAGTGCCAATCCATATTTACACTTGATCATATTCGCACTTATTGTCTTTGATTGTTCATAATGATTCGGATTCTCCTTATCATTCTGAGGGGGAGAGATTGTATATCAAAGACACGACATGAGAAATGGAAGATGACAAATACTGATTTGTTGAATACCGATTTGTTGAATGCTGATTTGTTGAATACTGATTTTTATCGAGTTTCCTTACTTGATTTTTGAAGTAAAATGATTTTGTCGACTGCTGAAGATAAAGTTGAAGACTTATCGAGTGCTTAAGACCCGACATAAATTTTTATAGATTCAACTTGACCCGAGATCGAGCACTTAAGACCCGACATAAATTTTCATCGACTCATCTTGGTCCGACATCAATTCTTGTCGAACCTACTTGGCCCGAGATTTTTTTTCATCGACATCACCTAACCCGACATGATTTTTGACCCGACAAGTTTTATACCCTACGACATCGCGACTCCTTCGATTTTCTTTTCATGCTAATGTTAAGGGGGAGCTACGGAGCTTATCAAGTGATCATATTCGTAGGGGGAGCAAAAGAATTCAAGATAGTGATTTGTTGACAAAATTTCATCATCTTCAAAAGTGCTGATTTGCTGAAGTGTAATCTCGAATACAAAGGGGGAGATTGTTAGGTCTGAAAAGATTGTATCCGAGATCACAAATATTGAAGACATGAAGGGTCAAAGTGAAAAGTCATCAAAGTCATTATTTAGGAAATGTTTAATGTTTAAATATAAGGAAACATTCCTTTTTGTAAATAAGGCAAGTATATAATGTCTTAATATCCTAGTTTCCTTATATCGTATTTCCTATACATATAAATATAGGGTTAGGGCTAGCAATTAAAGAGAACACATTAATTCATATCATTAGAGAGAGCTTATTAGATAATATCATTGTAATCGTACAAGTGAGATATCCGACTACGAAGCTTCTTTAATATCTGTGTTCTTATCGTTTTATTCGATATAATCATTGTACTTGCAATTACTGGGATCTACAGTTATCATGGCTGAACCTTGGAGGTTTAGCTAAAGATCCATTATCGTTGTAGTTTGTATTAGGGTTTGTCATTTTAAAAATATTATATTAAGAAAAATATTTTAAAGAAAAAGAAAACAACACTGCTCTGATACCACTTGTTGGTCCCAAAAAGGATCTACAGGAGTTAAATACTAAGTAAACAGCTTGTAGAAGGGGGGGTTGAATACAAACACACAAATTTTGGTTTTTAAATGAGTTTATTTGAAATAAACAAATTTACAGTTACAAGCGGAATTAGAACAAGTTAAGAACCTATTCTATTGTAACTAAGGAAACACACAGTTTGATGCACAAGAAGATGAAAAAAAGAAATGCAGAAGGTAGAGGCTAGAAGGAAGCATGCATTAAGATGAAGAAGATATCTTCATCTATTTATACCCGCTTGCATTTAATGCAAGACAAAAGGTACATGCCACGTGTCAAGCTTGGATAGGAAGCTTGTCCTTGTAAATAAGACAGCCATGCTTTTGGCCGAATATGAACAAGATGCGTATCAGATATGATGGGGACATAAGAGACAAGTCGTACGTCCTTTTCTGACATTGTTCTAGGTTTGACTTTTGTGCATCGAGGATAAGATCAAACTTTAATCTTGCAGAGGAAGCTTCATTTGATCGCTGACACTGAATGTTCAAGGATGAACTTCAGTGTTGTTGAGACTTCACAAGACTTCACACTTTGAGTAGATAATCGCTGCTATCGCTGAACCGCTTCAGGTCACTTAGCTGATTATCTCTTTCTTCAGCTTTGGTCTTCGACTTTCGCTGAATGGTCTTCTGGTGTGATAGCTGATCTTCAGGTCTTCAGAGACAAGCTTGTTGATCCTTGATCTTCAGCGATCGCTGATGGCAATCAGCGTATGCTATTGCTGAATTTGAACAGAAGCTTATCTAAGGAATTTCACTAAGTATAATAAAGGAATCATATTCAAATCACTGAGAGGAGTTATGATCAACAGATATAAACAGAAAGAACATGCGGAAGAAAATATTGATGATATGAAGACCGGCTTTGCTAAATTATTGTGGTATTTGCCCATCGTACGTACCAAGATTGAAACGATTATTTGCAAACGCCAAAGATGAAAATTGTTACGTTGGCATGTCGAAGATCGTAAAAAAGATGGAAAATGAGATCATAAAAAAGATGCAAAATTGTTACAGATGCAAAATTGTTACGTTCACCGATGTTTATTTGTTCAATTTTTTATCTATTTCAAATATACTAGTATATTGCACCGTCCGTTGATGAAATACGTTCCTTTTTATAGAGTATGTAATAAAGTTAGAGAAACGTAATTTATTAATTGACAATTAGTAAAATTGAATCTTTTCTAACTCTTTACTTTTGAATACGAATTATTTACATTCATAAATTCATTCTATATTGTTTTGACTAACAAATGGACTTTTATATGTTTTTTTTCTATTATTGTTACAATAATAATGTTATGATGTTGAAATTAAAGTTTACAAAAATGGTAAACAATATTAAACATTACGCCGAGTGTATGCAAAACTAATCTTCCCATAACTTATAAAAATTGTTTTGCAATGTAATTTATTAACATAATTAGCCGATCCGAATAAGTGGATGCCCAATAGATGTATCATATTTACATGATTTTTTTTTGAATTAAAGACCACTTGTAGTTGAGTTTAGTTGAGGTCATAACATCTATGTTGCTTACAAATGTAGATGTTGATATTAATATAATCATGGAACAACAAAAACCTTTTCTTTTTGTGGGGGGGGGGGGGGGGGGGAATAATAATAAAAAGACTTTATGGAAAATGTGAACGGAGAACTTTAGGTGCATGTTGATGAAGAAGATGGAGGCAATGAGTATAACCAAACTTCATAATAATTGCATTTAACTTGGCAAAAAAGGAACATAAAATAGTTAAGATATATGGTTGTTTTAAATGGAATTCATGAGATGCACAATAATAATAATGAAAATGTTTGAGTATTAATGGTTCGAAAATCAAAAGAAATATTTTTATTCGAACAATATTACCGTTAATCACTACTAGAACATTGAGTATTTTCAACGGAAATTAATTTTCAACAGAAAATGTCGTTGAAAACTTTCTACGAATTTTAGAGGATTATTGACAGAACATAAATTATCTACGAATTTTCAACGAATTTTTGTTGAAAATCTCTCACAAACATATATGCATTTTCAACCAAAAAATTTTCAACGGAATGTCTCGTCAAAAAGTTTTTGGTTGAAAATGCATTTTATGAGAGTTTTACAACGGAAATTCGTTGAAAATTCGTAGAAAAATTATGTTTTGTCAATAATCCCTTTAAAATTCATAGAAAATTTTCAACGACATTTTCCGTTGAAATTTTTTTGTTGAAAATACTCAATTTTCTAGTAGTGAATCAACTGTAAGTTTTTTAGCAACCAATAGATAACCACTAAGATTCCAACATAGGTGAAATCATGAACATAAAAAATAATACCCAATAGAGAAGAAGAAATTAAGAGATGGAAAGAGCAAGAAACTAAGTAAATGATAGTCAAATGTAGATTTTTTATATATGCCAATGATCTTCATAACCACACTTGCAATAATTTATATGTTAAAATCCATTTTTTTGAAGTAAGTGAACAATTCTTTTCTCCTCCACCACTAATGATTTCCTTGCTTGGAAATGAACATAAGAAATAGCATAAAACACATTTACATAGTACATAATCAATCAAATATAAAAGATAAAGCAATAAAAAATACAAAATACAAAATAAAAATACAGATACAAAATAAATTTATGGATTTTCAATGAATCCTTATTCAAGTTGTTGTCATTCAAACACTTTCAAGATAAGTAGAGATCGAGAAAAAGAAAATAAACCTTCGATTCCAAAGCAAGTATGGTTACACTCCTCAAAAGTAAACCTGAAATGAGATACATAGAGAGTAAGATTCATAATTAGAGATGAAGAAAATAGATAGTTTGATGTTAAACATAATTTTGCAAGTAAAATTATCAACAGAACATCCAAATTATAATGAAACATAAATTTTTCACAAAAAACCAAAAGGGAATTAAATATTTGTAAAAAATAATGAAAAATATATATTACAATTGTCATTGTTATTATAAAATATTATGAATTCCAACAAAGAAAGTTCATGTATAATTTAAAAAAAAAGTTTATCTACCAAGTAATAAAAAATGACATAATTTTCTTGTGCCCTTTATATATAGTTGATTGTAATAAATATTCATTTAAATATATTAATGACTCATAATTAGAAAAGGTAAAATGTTTTCCGAATATATGAGTGATTTTAATTCTTGAATTAATATTTATTAAAAGTAAAATAGTTGATTCAAATTTTGTTTTATTAATGTATATAGTTTGATTTTAATCTAAATTAAAAAGATGATACCATCATTATATATATCAACAGTTGCAGTAAATTTTTATTTATTTTCAATTTATAGAATATTATTTTTATCTCTTTATATATATAACTAGTGTTCGACACCGTATGTTGCATGGTGATGATAATTTTTTAAAAACTATTAAGTTAAATAGGCGATAATCACGTATTAGATATTAAATTAAAATGAATCAATATTACACTTGATATGAAGTTGTTTCATCATCCTCAATTGTTTTTATATACAAAAAAAACTTAAGGCTTGGAGATACTAGTAATGTTTCTAACTTTTACAAATAGAAAAGAATTGAAAGAAATGCTTACCAAGTTTCTATGTGGATTTATGATGTAAAACCCAAGGAAGCCAACAACCCTTTTCTATGTGGATTTGTACGTAAAAGAAACTTATGTGAATCCAAGGTTGATGTCAACATGACCAAAATTGAGATACATTGTAAATCGCTTCCACAGGGTAGCAAAAAAAGAAACAACTGTTTCTCTAATCGCCTTCAATTTGCTTCTAATCGCACTCAAAATCCAGCAACCCTATTTTGTGAACCGAAGGTTGATGTGAACAGGGAAACCAAGACAAGAGAGTAGATGGGGATCGAGAAAACAGAAGTAAAGAACCTATAAAAATCGAGACTACTGAATTTTATTAATTAAACAGATGATCATCATACATTTAGGAGCACATCAAAGAGGGAGGATTGTTGGTTTAATTATACAAAGAAGTAAGCAAACAAAGTATAAATTAAAAAATGAAACCGAAGAACTCGACACACGATTCTAATTAAACTAACTTTACCTTCTAAATTTCCATGTCGATATCGAAAACAATGGTTGATTATGCTAACAAATAACCAAAGAGCCATTTTCTTTTTTCATCTTATGCCTATCATATCCGTAGTTCTGTGACAATCTTGTAGCCAACAACATGCCATTATAGCTCAAAGGAACCTGCCCGAATCCAGCCACTTTCAGCTTCAGAACCCATTTCTCGAGCTTTTTGTGTCTCACCCTTCTTTTGATCCCTTCACACGTCATAATGTATATACAATAATTTATTTTAGAAAAAGATTGGTTGAGCATATTCACTTAATAGAGTCATGCAAGTTATTAGTAATAATAACTATAGTTTAAATATTTCTATATAAAATAAATCAATACATAAATTGAAAAATAAATCTAACAATTATAGTGAAAGGTTCATGATAACCAACACTCAACACAACAATTTTTTTAAAATAGTACAACATATATACAAAATGTATCAAGAATTATTGAATAAAATTATTATTACAGATAAAATATATAATTTAAATAATCTTCATATTAAAAACCGAATATTATCATTTTCTTTAAAATTATAATCATCTTTAAAAAATGACAACGCAGGATTATAATAATCAATATTATTATTTTAATATAAAAAAATGCAGAAGTCTTTGAATCCTAAAAAAATAATTTATCAAGAGTCCATATTTTCCTTCAATCTTTTAATTTCTTTCATCAACAATTCAATGATTAATTTTTTTTTGGCATATTTGAATCAAAATTTGCATTGATGTGTCCACCACATGAACATGATTACATAGCATTGTCAAAACTATATTTTTTTCACCTTTTTATGTAAAGATGATTCAACAGCTTCATTAAAATGTAGTTGTCTTTGAATTTTAAAAAAATATTTTATCAAGAGTCCACATTTTCCTCCAATCTTTTATTCTCTTTCATCAACAATTCGATAATTTCAAAAAAAATTGGCATACTTGGATAAAAATTTGCATTGATGTGTGCACCACATGAACACAATTATATAGCATTGTCAAAACTTTTCGTTTTTTTCACATTTTTGTGTAAATATGATTCAATGGCTTAATTTTCTAAATCAAATTGTATCATTAGCCGATTTACGTTCTATTACCATTGTGGGCTACACTGCTAAAAAAAAAGAAACATGGAAGTGAGAATGAAAGTAATAGTAAATCACAAAATAGAAAAAAGCAGTAATACGTTGAAATTGAAAGAGTACTCAAATAAAAGATTTCATGTAATAATATGTGGACATTGATGATAAAATTTTAATATTCTTTGACATATTAAGCAATCTTTAGATAGTTTTTTTGTGTTTGTGTCACTTACTACAAAAAACTACATAAAAAGAAATAAAGTCACCATGATAACAAATAACTTAACAATAAACAAAAAAATCATAAGAATGATCGATCTTTTACCAAGATGAATCTAGAGAAGGAAAATGTGTTAGAATGAGAGAGGTTTAGAGGTATGTACGACAACAAAGTTAAAAAAATCCTTTGTGCTTAAATAGGAGAAAATGAATGAGAAATTGAAATAAATGAAGGAAAACAAATGGTTAGTAACATAAAGAAAAGACTAAATGAAAAGTTAATTTACATAAATTGCAATAAAAATTAATGATTAATCAACATAAATAATGGAAAATGAATAGTTAATAACATAAAAAGGGGAAAACAAATGGTTAATTAACATAAAATACAATGGTGTATAAAATTACTAAAAAGACCTTTATTTTTAATAACGATATAACTTAGATATAGGGACAAAAATGTCATCAACATATTCACCCTTTTAAAAAGACCTCTTATTCTATCTTACATTAGTGTTTTGTGCATTTCAATTTTGAATGATCCATTTGAGTAGTCCATCTATTAAAGAAATTATGAGAAACTATGGGAAATAACTACTAAGTTTTTTAGCATGTTATTGTTGTTACGTTTATGTTGTATTCATCTATTTCTCACCATCCTCCAATAGTTGTACCACTTTTTCTTTTCCTTTTTACCTCTGAAGGTGATATTTTTGGCTTTCTATCTTTAGTGTTTTTCAATTCCTTTCTTTTATGTTTTTCTCTATTATGATTTATACAGATTAATCCCACTGTTTGGGTAATAGATCATGAGCTAAAGAATGCAAACTTAAAATGGACATCACTCGCTTTAAAGAACTCTATGATAATCATGTTGAACATAAACCCATTTCCTTTATAAACAAGAGTCAATCAAAGATTTGGGCAAACTACTTTTGTGTTACCGATTATTATTCACTTTGAAAAGGACAAGGTTTTCTTATTATCAAGGGACTAAATGTGATAGGTCTGTTATCAAAGTTTTATTCCATTATCACTTTTCTAGGCTATATTTAAGATCCAAAATGAATTCGAATTTGCAGATTTATAGCCAAATATGCTTGAGATTGTATAATAATGTTTCATCTTGCAAAATAGTAATGACTTATCTTTCTTCGTGGATATTCTTTCAAAGGTGAATCTAACACGTTGTTGAGTAAACGTAAGTGCTAATAAAATAATACATATGACAAACACCTGACTTTTTTCGTTTCTACAAATTGCTCTGAAGCTTTGGGAGTTCTTTTATTATCAACATATGAACTTGGATCAGTGTAATGCGATGGTAGGTTATGATGTTTATATGTTGTTTAAGCGAAATTAGATATGGGAGCGAGAGTTGGACAACCATGAAAGTTACGAATATTGTGGCTTTTGTAGATCATCCATTCAATTTGAAATGCTTATAATATTGAAGAAGCTTTTGGGCATGGATATTTGGATTTGGAAAGAAGAAAAAAAATATTTGAATTCTTTGAAACATCACATGTAATCTGTACATGCTTATAGATAAAACAACTTTTAAAAATTGATGCTAATAACTACAAATTATTTTTAAGATGGTTATTGTGCAACTGTCAATATCAAGGTGTTAATAGGTCAACTTTATTGATCTTAATGCTTCTCATGTTCCTTCTAAATCTTTTGGCTTAATCTTGCATTACTTTTTTGGGCAAAGTAATGAAAATTTGTTTTAATAATATTTTACATAGCGTTGTGGAAGTATACACTAAGGGGTTGTTTACTAAACGCTTATCGGGCCATTTATCTTATCGAATTAACATGACAATGGCCGAGAAGTTTACCCGGTAAGATGCAACGCAAGGAACGAGAGTATACCGATAAGTGAAGGTGATGACTATTATCGATAAACACTTACCCGGTAAGTGAGTGCCGACTCTTACCGATAACCGCTTACCCATTAATCGTTTTGGTAAATGGCCCCTAATTCCATTAAACTGAAATGGAAGGTTTTTGGTATCTAATAAGGTACGATCTTAAGAAGGGTACGACATCCATTGAGCTTTGAGATTCAAATAGATATGAGTCTACGTTCATGAAATGTAGATCATGAAAATGATACAGATGGAGATGGACTAGCTCAAAACACAAGAAATGATGATTAGCAAGAAGATTGCAAGAACACAAGCAACCCTGAAAAATACACAACATGAGTATGATGAAGCTGATACGAAGGTGAAGATGGCAAAACCCTGTGAGTTAAAACACATGAATAACATGAGTGGAGTTTGGAGGTTAATATCGGTACTTCATCAAATGATGTGGCTCCAACTTGGTCCACCTAATGACATTTAAGTTATTATATTTTTTTTTCAATTTTATTAAAAAAAACAAGTATATAAAACTCATTAATTGTAATTATATATGACCCGTTCAAGATGTACAAAAATTATTTTTTGATAAAGATGATACAATTACATTGTTGTTGTAACTTTGAGTTTGTGGGGTTGTCTTGCAAAGTTTATATAGTCTCTTTATTTCTACCTTTTTTTCTAACAAAAAAATTTCGTCACCGCACAACGTGCGGTGGATCATACTAGTTGATTATAAAGTGAGAAACCCAATGAATATATGTGTTACATGTGTATATGGTTGATTAATGTTTTAACATTCTATGTCGTTAAATGCAATAACATTTATATACATCTATACTATGTTATAAAGAAGGTTAAACGGTTTCTGTTTAGATTTTTAAGAGGTACCATCCATTATACTTAATGTACAACATTTAGTATTTAATCAAATCAACTATTAAACATTTTTTGGTTTGTAAAGCTCCTGCGAAATAATTGTGTTGGATTTGAGATTTAATATCTCATTTACTATATCCTTTTTAATAAATAATTAGAAATATACAATATCTCGTTAATAAAAATGAATGCTAAGCTTAACCGACATTTATATAAAAATATGAATTTCTTTTAATTCATTTAAAATGAAATTTTACGTATAAAATCCAGGAAACAACTGTTGTTATATAGGATCCGGACCACTTCTTATTATTGTGTGTATATAATATATCGGTGGATCTAACTGTATGCGTACAATAGTCATTAACATTCAAAAACATTAACTTATGCCATGTGTATAGTGAACGACCACCGATTTACCCTACACATTTGCATCTTCCCCACACAATTGACTTGTTGCTCACTAAGTGGCACACAAGCTCACAATCAATCGCACCAAGCTGCAAGAAATGCAGATCTGAGGTCGAATCAATGAACATCTAGTCTGATTACACTCAAGGTTCTAAATGGCGTGAGGCATGGTGTGGCGGCAAGGTGAAGCCTCAAGCCTTAGAAGTTACGGCGAGGCCACGACATTTTTCAAGGCGTGCCCTAATGCGGCATATATATATATACACCGAGAAAGAGAGATAGACACTCACCCGTAGCAAAAGTTATGAATGCATATAGAGCTTATAGAAAATGATATCAAGAGTGCAAAATCGAGGTTAAATCTCTTGAATCTATGCTCACTACTTTTTTCAATTATCAAAGATTTCATGTTCGACTTTTCGTGGATGGGATTTTCGGTTTTATTTTTGAAGTTTTATTTTTATGCTTATTCATGTCTTGGTTCTTGTACATAATTATCATTTATCGCGCATGTTCTATATTAAAGTAACCCAACACCTTATAAAATAAAGCGTCATAACGTGTCGTAACGCACCATGACGTGTTATGATGCAAGCCAAGCCTTATAGTGGAGCCATGGATGTTAACGAGACGTCGACACCAAGCCTTGACGCCATAATGCGCCATAACAAGGCTATAACGAGTTATTTAGAACATTGATTACACTTCAAATGCACAAATGCACAAGGTAAGTCTAAATTATTGATCCAAATTGTTGTTTATCTAAGCTTGCATCTCTTCAGATCAACACTAATAATATACACCAGATCAATTCCTTTCTAAAGCGCAATTCATGAATTAGTTTGAGATTAAAAATTATCAAGACTCCAAATCCCTAAAAAATAATAAATAAATAATAGACAAACTAATTTATCTTACTAAATATATAAAAAAATAAAGTTATTTAATAAAAAAATTAATATATAAGCATTGATACCATACTAAGAAAAATAAATAAAAATAAAAATAAATAGTATTATGTAATAAAAGTGTTGATTTATAAGTATTGTTACGTTACTAAAAAAACAATTAATAGTCTATTAAATTACATAAATATATTGATGTTATATTAGTAAGAAAATTAAAAATTAAAAAGTTTGATTTATAAACACTGTTAGCTAAATAATTAAATAATAAAAAATAGTTTATTAAAATAAAAGAAGGCTTAATGTTTTGATTTATAAGCATTGTTAGCTAACTAAATTAAGTAATTCAAAAAAATATACTTTATTAAATTCAAAAAATAAAATGTTTTGATTTATAAGCATTCTTTGATAATTAAATAAATAATTAAAAAATAATTTATTAAAATAAATGAAATCTTTAAAAAATGAAATGTTTTGATTTATAAGCCTTGTTAGTTAACTAAATTAAATAATTAAATATAAAAAATATAGTTTATTAAATCTAAAAAATAAAATGTTATGATTTTATAAACACTGTTTGATAATTAAATTAAATAATTATATAATTAAAAAAATAGTTTATTGAAATAAATTAAGGCTTTAAAATAAACTATTTTAATTTATAGGTATTGGTAGCAAACTAAATTAAATAATTAAACAATGAAAAATATAGTTTATTAAATCTAAAAAATAAAATGAAGGCTTTAAATTATTTACTAAAATATAGTTTGTTAAAATAAAAAAATATTAATACATAATATAATTTAATAAAATAAAATAAACAATGTTTTATAAACAAAAATGAAAAGTTTTAGCATTTAATGAGTTGAAAACATTTAAAAATAAATCAAAATTGTGAGAAAAAAAGATAAATATGAAAAAAATGAGAATTTAATTATTTTAACCATTTTAGAAAAATCATTTATCAAAATAATCATTTTCTTTCTGAGTTGATCAAAATAACCAAAAGTTAATCGAAATACATACCGATGATCGAGTTGCCTAACCTCCGCCCCAAATACTCTAAAACCTCCCCTATACCTCCAAAACCTCCTCCACACCTCCAAATCCTCCCCCAAATTAATTTACCAAATATTATTTACATTTTCTACCCTTAGAAGTTAGTTAATAAATCACTTTAGGTACCTTACTTTTTAATTTTTCATTTTACACCCTTATCACATTAACACACATACTCGTATATCAATTAAAATACGTCTAAAAATTACGTTTTTATTTTAACAAGCTACACTATTATAATCGTCTCGACAATACCTTCGAAATGGGCCCAATATTGAATATTTTTCGATTTAATGGTTAAACGGTTATTGTTTATATTTTTAAGAGTACCATCCATTATACTTAACGTACAACATTTAGTATTTAATCTAATCAACTATTAAACATTTTTTGGTTTGTAAAGCTCTGCGAAATAATTGTGTTGGATTTGAGATTTAATATCTCATTTACTACATGCTTTTTAATAAATAATTAGAAATATACAATATCTCGTTAATAAAAATGAATGCTAAGCTTAACCAACACTTATATAAAAATATGAATTTCTTTTAATTAAATGTCATTTAAAATGAAATTTTACGTATAAAATCCAGGAAACAACTGTTGTTATATAGGACCCGGACCACTTCTTATTATTGTGTGTATATAATATGTCGGTGGATCTAACTGTATGCGTACAATAGTCAACAACATTCAAAAACATTAACTTTTGCCATGTGTATAGTGAACGACCACCGATTTACCCTACACATTTGCATCTTCCCCACACAATTGACTTGTTGCTCACTAAGTGGCACACAAGGTCACAATCAATCGCACCAAGCTGCAAGAAATGCAGATCTGATATTGAACCGATGAACATCTAGTCTGATTCCACTTCAAATGCACAAGGTAAGTCGAAATTATTGATCCAAATTGTTGTTTATCTAAGCTTGCATCAATCTCTTCACATCAACACTAATAATATACACCGGTCAATTCCTTTCTAAAGCACAATTCATGAATTGGTTTGAGATTAAAAGTGATCAAAATTCCAAATCCCTTCTTACAATTCTCACCTTAACTCCTATCCAAAAACATTGTTGGATGTCTATAATTATAGATACAATACTTTTGTAAAGGCAAGTATGTACACGTCAAAAAATGGATAAAACCTACATCCTAGTGAACACTACACGATGTCTTTTGTTAATGATAATATAAGCACCTGCAACGGGTTCCAAATCCAATTATATGCATTAATACATTCCATTTCCAACTTTAACATTGTAGTTCATAAGACCCCTGGGCACGGAGGGTCTAAAAAAGGCCGAGACCAAGCATAGTAAATTATCTATGTTAAGCATAGTAAATTATCTATGTTACTCACGTTCTTGATAATTCATTTAAGAGCATCATAAAAGAATATTAACAATTTAAAGAGTAAAGTAGTAAACTACAATTTTGGTCTCTATGGTCTATACAAATCATTGAAAGTGGTGCCTAGATTTCAATAACTACAATGATTGTCCCTACTTTTTACATTTTTCTTTGAAAATGGTCCATTCCGTTAAACTAATCCGTTAAATGAGGATTATATGTGTCTTTTAACCCTTTTTTGTCTTTATTTTAGGGACCAAAATTGTAGTTTACCTTTTTCAATTTTTTGCATTCATATATAATCACACATGTGATATATATATTTAGACACATCTTAAAATACAAACCAACCAAAGGTCACAAACTCATACTAACGAATATAAAAATGATTTTTTTTCATCAAACACTATGATTTAAGATATTATCACACATATGTTTGTTTCACCTTGTGAAAAAATCACATGTGAAAAATATACATGTGAAACTTTTATATTATGAAACAAATATATGTGAAACTTTCAACTTATGAAAACAAATGCATGTGAAACTCTTACAGTATGAAACAAACATATGTGAAATAACATTTTAAATCATAGTGTTTAATGAAAAAAAAAATCATCAAAAAAATCATTTTAATATTGGTTTGTACGAGTTTGTAACCTTTAATCATTTTAAAAAAGTCATTTTAATATTGGTTTGTATTTTAAGATGCCTATATATATATATATAGGGGTGGTATCCGTTGCAAACTAATCGATTTTTGCAAACTGTGCAAACTCGTAGTGAACCCAATGATAAAACACCAAGTGATATTCATAAATGTTGAAAATGTATTCACGAATGACGAAAGTGTATTCATGAATGGCAAAACTTGCCGGAAAACTCGCCGGAGAATACAAAATCGTCGAAAAGTGTGTTCATGGCAAGAAATTAATAAATATTAATTAAAATTGGTTAAATTACAAAATGACGATGATACCTTCAATAAATTAATAAACTATTAATAAAATTAATAAAATACTAAAACAATATTATCCACATACCTTATTTCTATTGGAAATTGTGAGTTTGCAAGTTTGCAAATATTGAATAGTTTGCAACGGATACTACCCCTATATATATATATATATATATATATATAACTGAGATCATATGAGACTAGACTGTTCTTGTGAGACGGTGAGACCACATTTTTTCACTTGAAATTTTATAACAAAACATTGTGAATATAACCTTCATAGTGTTTCTATTGTGAAAGTTCATATTTTTTTCCTTCACAGTGTTTTGCTGTGAATTAAAAGTGCAAAAATGTAGTTTAACGAGTCTCACAAAAAATATTGGTTTCACACGAGCCCAACCATATATTTATAATAATACATACACATAATATCTAAATTTAAATATATTTTATATTTTATTTTTACACTTACACTTACACTTAGATTTTATTTTTAAGAAGTAACTATAATCAACTTTTTAATCATATTTGTACAATCATCTCCATCTAAAAGTTTGGATAGGTTATTCAATTCTTAATTTTTTTTGTCTCATATATATATATATATATATATATATATATATATTTAGGTAAAAGATCAAGGGATGATTTGGTAAAAAAAACCGGAGAACCACAAAAAAACCGAAAGAAAAAAATATAACAAAATGAATGTCAAATTATAGATAATAAAGTGATTGTTTTTGGTGTAATTTGTTTCGCTCAAGTTTTTATTATATTTCAATTTCAAAAAGGTTGTGTGATATGTTTATATTTTTTAAAAAGTGGTTCACTACTAAACGAAAGACTTTTGCCTACGGACTTTTCCTTAGAAAATCTGTCGCTAAAGGGTGATTACTCACAAAACCGTCACAAAAGTTGGTGGGTATTTCAAATCAGCGACAGATTACCCAGGGATTCTCTGGGTGATCCGTTGGTATTTTCTCGAAAAACATCGGATTTTACCGAACCATTGGTATTTTTTGAGTGATACGTGGGTAATCATCAACAAAAATTTTCCTGGGTAAATTATTTTGTGAGTAAAAGTCATTTGTTTTGTAGTGGTTATAACCACATTTGTAACCATATCCGTTCTTCAGTTTTTTTTTCTTTCAATGTTCTCTCCTGATCTCACTGTATATTTAAGAAAAAAATGGTGTTTTTTGTGGTTCTCGGTTCTTTTTTTTTCTTTCAAGATTCTCTCTTGCTCTTTTCCCTAAATATAAAACTAAGATCATAAAAGTACTTTGAGAAAAAAAGGCCGAATAACCTATTTAAACCTTTATATTGAGATGATCCTACGTATATGAGGAAAAAATTGGTTATAACCATTGTTTTAAAAATAAAATGTAAAAAAATTGTAAATAGTAAATATAAATATAAATTATGTGTATGTGTGATTATGAACGGATTCAAATGAAAACTCAAATTTGGTTGTGAACGTGAAGACAAGTGAGATCGCAGCACGTGTCATATTCATACTGAATAATGAAGAAAAATATTTAGACTGAATAATACTATATTCAAATTGAATAATAAAGAAAAGTATTCAGACTGGATGTACTATTATTCAGACTGAATGTAGTGTTATTCAATCCGAATAATACTACACTCAGACTAAATAATACTATATTTAGTCTGAATAATACTACATTCAGTCTGAATATGACATGTGCCGCATTCTCATTTGTTTTCACGTTCACAACTAAATTTGAGTTCGTATTTTAAATTTCCTCTGTATGATTATAATATATATATATATATATTGTGTATGGAAAAACGTAAACTAGAATCTTGGTCCCTGAGAAAAAACCAAAAATGGTAAAAAGACGTATATAACTCTCATTTAACGGAACTAATGATCAAAAACCATTTCAAATGAAAATGTATACAATAGAAATAATAATTATAGTTATTGAAATTTAGGGACCACTTTTGATGATTCATGTAAACTATAGGGACCAAAAACGTAGCTTACTCTAATTTAAATATAGCGAACTCAACCAAATATGATAAATTATTTTGCTATTTAAGTTATTTATTTCCAACATTTTGTCAAACTCCAATTTTGGAAATTTGTGAATTACTATCCACGTGACCGAATAATATGTATGGTCCAAACCCTTTCCATTTCACATTTTGTACGAATTTGTATGTTGTATCATTAAAATGATATTTATGATCCAAAAATTATTTGTAATGTGCCAACTAGCTGAGAAAAGGTATAAAAAATCTTAACAAATTATGAGTTTTTCAATGATAAGTGTTAAAATTGTGTTTTAACAAAAAAATTCTTTAATTTTTTAAAATTAAACAAATAAATTTTTGAATTTATTAAAGCAAGAAAATAAAACTCAACAAACTGTTACTATATTTTATGCGATTAGATCCAAACAACTTTTTGAACCAGTAAGCTATCACGCATGTAAAATGAAAGAAATATAGTATCATTTATCTTTCAATGTATCACAAACCAGTAGAAAAATGCAACAAACCAATAAAACGATAAAAATACACCAATTTTTATCAACCATTATTTAGTTTTCAGATTTAAATAACAATAAATAGCGTTCCTTATAATTTGTAATTGTCATTTTGATCTAAAAAAAATAAATAATTATTAACTTATATTATGATTAACATTTCAGTCTTTAAAATAAGTAATGAATAATGGAAATAATTTATTGTAGTTTATTACTCATATAATAATATATCAATAAAGAGGTGGTCCATTTTATAAGTACAAGGACTTAGTTCAAAATCAATTATAAATTTAATAATTTAAAATATCAAAGTTCACGGTATTTATTTGGTTAAAAAAATTTGAAGATTTTATTCATTTGACTTCAAAAAGTTTAGGATATATTTGTTAAAAGAAGTTTACAGACTTAATCATTTAACATATCAAAGTTTATTGAGTTTTTTTAAAATTTTCAGTAAATATAGACTATATAGTTATTCTCCTTCTTTTGTTATTAAAATAATCAAAACTTGAAAAGTATTTAATAAAATTGTTTATAATATACTAATTGTTTTAACGTAATAAAATTGTTACAATATAATTTTTTTAATAATAAATATAAAATTACATTGTTTCTAACTTCCATCAAAATATAACTTATATTGATTTTTATTATTGTAATAATCATTTTATAGGGTTATACAAAAAGCATTATGTTTACACATTTGGAAGTATTTTTTACCCTGTATTCTATTATGATATGTATGTGTTTCGTGTATATGAAGTTTGATGTAGGAAAAATGCATGATGGTAAAAATAGAGAAAACCCAACCATATTGCTACTGCCCAAGGGAAATGTTTTACCGCCAATCTTAAAAAACCATCTCCAACCCATCACTAAAACACTAAAAAATATAAAGCTCCAAATTGTTGGCCTTTATATTTGAAGGCCAATAAAGGTGATCGCTAAAAATTATATTAATATTTAATTCATATTTTCTAATTATATATAAAGATTAATAGTTTAATAAATTAATTAATAAAATAGTATAATAATAAATAGGTATATTATTTTATCATTAAAAGTGTTTTTAGTGTTTTTATTTTAGTGTCTGATTGGAGTGGATTTTTTTTTAGTGTTCAGGACCCACCATTTTTAATGTTTTAGTGTTTTGGGTTGGAGATAACCTAAAGCTTTCATTATCACATCTACAATTGGCATGATCTTCTTCATTTTATGGGATTACATGATGGTGAGAGTAAGACACATTTAATTATAAATCCAAATGTGACAAATAAATAAAATCATATGTACATATAAACCGATCAATAAGTCCTAATTCGCATAACCTATTTTTTCATTGGAAATTTTTTATCACCTATTGATATCAAAATAAAAAAACATTTAGGTGACGTTTGTTTTTTAAGAGGTCAGAAATCTGAAGTCTGATTTCAGTTCGGAAATGGTTATGAAATGCCTAAATGAATCAGACATAAGTGGTGATTAAGAGCTTAAAATGAAAAAACAAACAAGACCTTAGTATTAATATTTTTTTTCAGAAAGCAAACGTTTTTTAAATTAAAGGTGTAATGTCTGGTTTAGTAGTAAACAATTGTTTGTTAAGAAAACCAAGTTGTTTTTTCAGACGAGTTGTTAAATCAACACCTAAGACATAAATATGTGTATACCAGCGATTTTTTACTTCTTAGTTTCATTTCCATTTGGGCTTCAATTTTATTTTGGTTTTGTTATTTTCTTCGATCAGGGTCAGATTTAGGATGTCCATGGCAAAAAGGCAAAAAAAATGCCCCTAACATGTTTATGTACAACCAAAATGAACTACTTAAAAGGGGTTTGGAACCTAGACATCTAGGCGGCTCCGATTTTATTAAATATAACAAAAATAATGCAACCGGGGGGGGACATAAACCAAAACCCCATGTAACAAAATATAAAGTACATCACCTAAAACAATGTCTTCTTGCGTTTTTTGAAGCGAAAGTATCAATCAATTTATCATAGTTAATATTAGCTAAAAACTTACTCTCAATACTCAAAATTGCTAACCCATTCAATCTTTCTTGACCCATGGTAGACCGTAATATGACTTCAACAATTTTAATTTCGAAAAACTTCTTTCCGCGGATGCTACAGTCACTGGTACGGTCAACAAAATCCTGTAAGCAATCAAGACATGTGGAAACATCTCCAACTTCATTGCAAACTCCATTATTTGTATGGATGTCCAAGGATTTCGACTCTTCGATGCCTCTTCTGGTAACATTTCCTGCAAAATTTGCAACTCCATATACAAATATTTCCCATCAATATCAGAATCATCACCATTTGTTAACACATGTTCAAGATTCAAACAACATTTTTTAACTCATCATCATGTAAAGTAACCAACTTTCTTCCATCAAACAAGAACCCAAACATAGATTCAAATTCTTGCATTTGTTCAAATCTAGTTCGTAATTGCAAAAGAGCCATATCAACTAAAACAAGAAAGTAATCGGTTCTAAATGTCTCTTGAGCGGATTGTTGTGCTCTCTCCGTATTTGGAATTTCATCAAATTGCTTTTTTCTAGAAAAACATTTTACTACAAACTCGGGCTCAATTCCAATATCATTTGCGATTTCTTTAGCTTCACTAATAGCACGCGCAAACCCATTTTCTCTATATTTTTCAAAAAAGTCAACTAATCCTTTGAGATTTTGCAAGGCAATATCGAGAAGCATATCTTTAGATTATAATTTCTTACTAACTAAATTAATTCTATATAGAATTTCATGCCAAATAACCAAACTTACAAGAAATTCAAAACTTGAAAGTTCACCATTTATCAAAGACATGGCATCCCTAGTCACATTTACATCATCACTTGCTTGAGCCAATTCGGTTAAAGCATCTATGATTGGGCCAACTTGTGTTTTGATAGCTTTGACACTTTCAATGTGACTTTCCCATCGAGTAGTAGAAAAGATTTTAAAGTCAAATTATCAATATGTTCTAATAAAACATTCCATCTCTTTGTAGAATTAGAAAAAACTTTGTATATTGCTTGACAAGTACCAAAAAAGTTTCTTGCTTTGAGACAAGAATTTGTCATATCACATAAAACTAAATTAAGACTGTGACAACTACATGGCATATAGAAGGCTCTAGGATTTATATCAAGTAATCTTTTTTGCACATCTTGATGCTTCCCTTTCATATTAGCCCCATTGTCATACCCTTGTCCCCGCACATAATTAATATCTAAATCAAGTGATATCAAAACATCTTGTAACGCATTAAAAAGTCCTAGACCGGATGTATCTTCTACCACCAAAAACTCTAAAAAGAACTCTTCTACTTTTATAGGAGAAACAGACACATCAACGCATCTTATAATCAAAGTCATTTGTTTTTTATGACTTACATCCGGAGTACAATCAAGAATAACCCAAAAATATTTTGCCTCTTTGATCTTTTTAATAATTGCACTCTTAACTTCGGATGCCAACATTTCAATCAATTCATTTTGAATTTTGTGGCTAAGATAATGATAATGAGTTTTTTTTTCTTTGATACGTTCAAAATGTTGTTTCATAACGGGATCAAACTCAACAATCACTTCAATTAAGCCTAAAAAATTACCATTCGATTCTTCATAAAAATTTTCTTTTCTCCCACGAAAAGCAATGTTGTTTTTTGCTAGACATTTAACAACGGGAATTATTCTAACCAAAACTTCTTTCCAATGGTCGGTATCTTTTTTTATTAAATCTTGTAAATCTTTATCGAGTGTTTCATTCTTACACAATCTCAATCGCAACTCGGACCAAATTCCAAAACTAGTAAAATGCTCGGGACTATTTTCATGACCACTTAGTCGTTGACCAAGATGTTTCCAATCACTTAATCCAACACTTGCTAACTGGCTTTTTGACCGACCCTCTTAAAAAGTTTGCAACAAAAACAAAAGACTTTATCTAGCTCTTTTGAATACACTAACCACTTTCCATCAAGACATTCACCATTGCGTAACTTACGAACATAAAATTCTTCAGAAAAGTGTCTACCTATATTATCTTTAGGGAAATTGATGTTATTTTCCCTAATAGGTCCTCCTTTTTCAACAAGCAAATATTTCATATTAGAATTTAACATATCCCAAATTCTTGGATCAAATATATTCAAACCAATATCATTAGAAGCATTTTCATTCACATCACAAACATTTTCACCGCAAGCATTTTCATTCACATTAGAAACATTTTCATCACAAGCATTTGCATTTTGATCACTAGCATTTGCATTTTGATCACAAGTATTTTCATTTTTATCACAAGCATTTGCATCACAAGCATTTTCATTTTTATCACACACATTATCAGAAATATTTGGTTGTCTAACAATAAACTTATTTAGAGATCCACGCATCTTTTGAGCAATTTCTTCTTGTCTTCTTTTTCTTTTTCTATTTTGAGCACCTGAGGGTTGTGATCGAGGAAACATACTTTATTCTTAAACAACTAATACGATATAGAGTAATAGAGAATAGAAAGATAACACATGACTTCACGAAATTATCAAATAGGTCGAAACTCAGAAGCTTTGTTTCTGCAATATTAGCAATGGTAAAAGTTAAAAAATTTATCAGAAAATACAGAAATCAAAACTAAACAAAATAAACCAAATTAAAATAAACCCTAAACTAAGCACTAAAGTAAACTAAATTAAATCAAAAGACAAAAAGTAAACCCTAAATCCCTAATAAACCAAATTCAAAACAAAAATTGAAAAATCAAAAAATTACCGAACTCAAAGTCTTCAAATACTCAGATGCTTGATGCCCTATTGCCCTTTACTGAGTTGGAGCAAAAAGTCAAAAACTCAATCTAGAGTTCCATACGAGAGCGAGACCAGAGAGAGATGAGGTCAAGAGTCGAGAGATTGAGAAAGAGGAGCGATTAAGCTTGATTCAATTTCACAGAGACACAGAGTGACAGAGGTTCGTAATCGGTTTGAGAGAGCCGAGTTCGTTCGTTCGTGAAGACAAAAGACAAAAGACTGAAGACGTTAAATCGTGAAGGAGCGAGAGCGATAGATGTGAGACGACGGATCAGAATATCAGATACATCAAGTTGGGGTTGGGCTATACTAACGATAACACCCTATATGATCCTAATCCTTTTTTTGGCCCAAATTGAACCTAGTATAGGTAATATAATTTTTTTTCGGTAAGCAGTTCGATCTCAAAAGGAAGCCTTGAAGAAAATATACAAAGATTTAGGCATATCATATATGTTGCCTCAATTCCAAACCCTTTGGTTTTTGAAGTTTTAATTTCTAATTACATTAATGTTTGAATTCTTGATTGCGATGAACTGATTAATTGTTATTTATTTGCTTAGTTAACGTAGTGATCAGATGTTTAATTGGGTAAAACTAAGGATCTTCTAGTTTGGTTGATGAGAAAGTAGTGGTTGACTTCGGACATACAATTTGAACTTAAATGTGACTTGAAAGGGTAACTCTAAGAAATGTAACCGAAGTTGTAAAATAAGTTTAGTAGATTTAGGGGGAAATGATAGAACTATGTTGAATTGTATGAGAAGGTTTTATTATACAAAATATATCTTGTCTGATCAAAAAGGCAAAATGCATCTATAACAACCTAAAGTATCATCAAACTTTTATGGTCCATTAAACTCTAATGTCATGATTTTGTCTACTTAAAATGGGATCTTGAAGCTAGCTAGTTACTGGGATGGAAAAGTAACATGGAAAAACTTTACCTTGGCAACATTTGCTCTATCATATAAATATATAATATGTTATAACTTATATAAATACATATTGGGCATAATTGTCACTTATTACTTAAAATGTTCTTGCATTCCGCTTATTAGTTGCTTCAGACAAATATTGAAATAAACCTTAATCCACCTTTCTGGCAAAGCTCGTTAATCTCTGGAAGAGCTAGTATGGGATCAAACAATAGCAATTGGAATTCAGATTTGGACTCGACTCGTTTACACCCACAGTGACAAGCACCCAGAGTTTACCCAGTAAGTGCGAGTAATCACTTTTAATTGGCAAGTATATACTGGATAAGTTTTTGCATACGATGCAGTTTTAATGAACTTTATCTCGTCAATAAAAACAAACTCTTTATAAAACAAACAAAGAATTTACAAAAAGAAAATCAGATTCCAAATCCTACAAACCAAACATGATTTATAAACGAATGAAATTCAAATTCATTCCAAATCCTGTAAACCTGGAATTCAAATTCATTCCAAATCCTACAAACCAAACACATAAAAGGATTTTAAATCCATTCCAATCCAAATCTCACCATGAAATCTAAATCCCTCAAAAACAATTCTATAAACCAAATGCACCCTGAGAGTTCTACCTTTCACAAATATATTAACCGATGAATTAGTAGTTGTTGTTCTTGTTTCTTTAGTACCTTTAGTGGTTTATATCCTTGTCATGTTCCTTGGATTATTTACAAGCGATATTCAAAGTCTTAATTTTGCAACTTTAGCTTAAGTGGTTCCATGGAAGCTCACCATTGACTAATTTTCTAAATAGTATTTTTTTAGTTTAACCTAAGGATATATGACCTAAAATTTGCTTTCATTTCAACTTTTTGGGAAACTCCGTTTGATACCATAATTCAAAGCTTGTACTTTTTGGGAAACCAAAATGGAAACAAATTTACTATTATTATTCTTAGAGTAAATTACACCGAAGGTCCCTTGGTTTACTCAGAATTTGGATATAGCCCCTCTTTCAAAATAAGTACATTGATTGTTAGTTGTACTTATTTAGAAAGAGAGACTATATCCAAATCCTGAGCAAATCACAAAGACCTACGGTGTAATTTACTCTTTATGCGTATTTTCAAAAGTAATAATTCCACCATTGAACTCATTAAACAATAATAGTTTTCTAAAATGGATGTTTTTCATTCATAAAGGATTTCAATTTCCAATTATAAATATTTATAAAGGATTTCCGCACCTATAGTTTTGGGTCTTTGGAGTTAAGGTCGAATTTTGGTTTAGAAATAATTTTTATGATTAAGAGGATGTTGGTTTGGTGAATCTGGAAAAAAGTAAGTCATTGGGCAAGTTTTGGTACCTGCGCAACTTTCCCCACAACTCGGAGTCACGTGGGAAGTCGTGTTACTCTTTGTTGTTCCCCTCTCTCTCGCCCGCGCAGCCTGGTGTGCAAATTGGATAACATCAATTTTTGGTGTTATTATGATACCAATTTCCATGTTGTTTAGCTCGTTTCCAAACAAACGAAGTGTATTTTCTTACAATTTCGTGTGAGTTGTATAGAAGTTGACCCATTTAGATAAATATAGGAATTCGATGTTTTTCTGGAAAAATCCAAGATTTTATGTCTTCAATTGATAGAGGACGTGAATACGAAGTAAACAAGCCCTTCCGAAGCCTAAACGGAGCTGAAATGAGTAAGTTATGGCCAAAATGGAGAAAGCGGGTGAGAAAGCATCTCTACCCGCCCAGTTGGCTGTTTTGATGGAAAAAGCGGATCAGAAAGCGGGTTTACCCGCCCCATAACCCGCACAGTTGGCCGTCCTCCATATAAAAAGCTGAAAAATCAGATTTTCAGGGATATCTTCTTCTTTCTGAAAACACACGACTAGGGTTTCTGGTTGGGCCATTTTGGGCGATTTTTGAGAGCAATTTCATCGGAGAAACACGAAGGGACTGAATATCTAAAGCCAATTTCATCACCAAATCGTGGAGATTCATCACCGAAAAAGGGGTTTTTGTTCTTATTTAGCTTTTGTTTGATTTCCATGTCTAGATTAGAACTTTCTTCTCTTTTAGTTTTGTTTTCTACCATCCCCAACATGAACTAATCTTTAGATGTTGGGGGTTGGATTTTTTTTTGGTTTGAAGCATATAAACACACGAAGTTGTGATTTTTGTTAGGGTTTTCTTTTATTAATGAAGCATATGAATTTGTGTTTAAAGCTTTTGTAAGTCTGATCAACATGCAAACTGATTCCATTATTATAAATTAGTTCTAGAGAAATAATTTGTAATTAGATGTATGATTCATGTGCCTAAGATGAGAATCTGGATAGAGATATACCAGTTAAATCTTAGTACTTTTGTGCAATCTTGTTCGATAAATTTCTAGGTTTAGGTATTGAGATCGAAAGATAAAATACGTATTTTCCGGGAGTAAATCTGTTATAACTCGAGAGAGAGTAACAGTGATTTTTATGATTGTGTATTCATTAATGGGAGTTTACCTGATAAGTATTGCAACTGAAGTGTTCTATGTGGAAACCATTAGGACCCCAACTCCCAACTGCTTGTCTCCTATAAAGTTTTCAGCTTCTTTTTCGTTCTTTAAATTGTTTATGATTTAGTTTAATTAGTTATTTAATCAGTCAGCCAATCAAAACTTTCGATTGTCCAGTTAATATTTACTATAGTCATTGTGTTACTTGGTCCCTAGTTCCCTTGTTTCGATCCCGTACTTTTAGTATATTATTACTTGATTCGACCCGTACACTTGCGGTTAGATTTGGGGGGGGGGGGGTGTAAACCCGCCTATCAACGTCGTGCTACAGGTCACGTAGGTCATTGTTCAGCGCGGGGTGAATCTAAAAATGGGATTGCAGCCGAAAGATTTCCTCACTTTTCATTTCTCACTCGTTTTTCTTCCCTATCCTCTCATTTACTCCAACTTTTTGAGCATTTACTTCTCAAAACCAACCATCCTAAGGCTTTTACTCATCCTCTAGCATAGAGATTTAAGGCTAAGCTTCTAAGATCCAAGCCTCAAGACCAAGGTTCAACTATTCATCTTCTCCAACAACTTTCTTGAGTTTTCTAGGGTTTTCTTCAAAAACCTAGTATTGTGAGTTCATTCTACACTTTTACAAAACTATATACATGTCAAAATGATGTATTTTACTTCCTCTTGGTTTATATTCCAAGTATTTACATATTATGTGATTTTGACAAATTAGGTCAAATTTGGGTGAATTGGGGGGTTTGCACATTTTGACAAGATGAGTATAAAGAATGATTTTAGACACCTGAGAAATGTTTGTTTGAAAGTATTTATGGATTTGGAATATAAAATGTTTATACCCTTACATTATGTTATGCTACTAATAAAAATTGATTTTTATCACTTGGTAGGGTTTACGTATAACATCTAATATTGCACAAACTTGGTACATCTACATAGATATATCTATATGTAAGACTAGAATGTAATGGTTCCATATACATATAAGTTAATTTATTCATAAGATGTACAATATCCCTAATTTGACTATAGACTGGATTGGGTTGATGTCAAGGTGCACTTATCTTTGAGCTTATTATATCATTAGACTAAAGACTCGATTGGATTGATGTCAATGTATATTTATCCGGATGCTTACTATCCCGTGTGACTATAGACTGGATTGGGTTGACCTCACTGTAAGTTTATTCTTTAATAATGCTCCTATAACATTGGTTGTGACCTACTTTTAAGGTTCGTCACACGTATGATTAAAACGGGTCTCCCCCGCTATCTTCGAATAATTTGTACCTTCCCAAGGGTAAGCGTGAGTTCAAATGTCTCCCCCGCTATGTACGTTTTCTGCATTTAAAAGTTTTACAGTTGTATTCATATAACTATTTGTTCTTACTAGACTTTAAGCCTAACATTTTTCTTAAGTGACATGTATATCAGGTGATCATAGTGACGGCGCTCCCAAGGTTTGAGCGGAGCGCTATTTCCGATTGAGGCCACTTTTGGGATTACGCTTTTGAGTGTATATAGAGTTACTAGATACTAATCTTTTGAGGATATTAACAACATCCGAATGCAATCTATATTTCGATCTAGTGTAGATTACTAGATTGTTATTTAGTACCTATTTATTAATGTAAACTCTTATACTATTTCCCCTTTGTTGGGTGATCTTTATCCATTTAAGTCGTATCTTGTAGATTGTGTCAATTCAAATTGTTTTCTATTTTCAGGGTGTCACACCTGACTTCCCGGAAGTATAGACTGAAAAAAGGATGATTCCATTTTAATGTATTTTATTATACTTTTAATAAAATACAATTAGAATATTGATTATTTATGAGATTAAGAAATAGACAAATAAAAATTATATTGTTCGATTCCAACCTAACCTACATAACACCATGTTTTATATCTTTGAACTTAAATGTTGACTTTCTATAACACTACGTACATGGAATCAAGTGTTGAGGTATGCATCAAAACCACAAAAATATCGGTTCGATCGAACCTAATCGAATTTTTTTATGGAAAGGGACAACTCAACCATGCAAAACAACCTATCTACCCTACCTTAAAACAATCCCTCCCCCCACCCCAACAAGCACGAACCAAGGGTTCAACCGACTCTGGTTCGTCCGATCCCTTGGACTCATGTTTTACCTAATCAATGGGCATGGCATAATGACTTATGCCTTTATTCATTTAATCATCATCTGCACATAACGAGAATAAACGATAATCTTATTCATCATTGAATGCATATATACACATAAAGTCATGATGAAATACTTAATTTCTAAATCGATAATCAAGATGCATGGTCATAAAGTTGAAACGAAGAATCAACAACTTATAAAATATAACAAAAGGATCATTGGCTCAACGGTACCTGAATTACAATTACCAATGACTCAGTCTCCCAATAGGTTAAGGTTCAAACCTCACAAAATATGAGAAGTATGCATGAATATTTGTTGTATATGAATAGTCATAGGTATTTCATATATCAGTACATAGAAATACAATCATTCATACAATGTTCGTTCTCCAATCTTATTGTTTACACTAAGAACCCTGATTGAAATCATACAAGTAAAAACCATTTTCTTGAACAAACCAATCACACATGTATGCATAATGCATAATGCATATGCGGTGGAACAAGAGTTACAGAAACTAACATTTCATAGTTTTCCTTAAACTGAAATCTTTGAGAAAGATAGGCAAATAGTACATAATGGCCATTATTGTGGAGTGGCCCCCCAAGGAAAACCAAGAAGGGGGATATTCTTTCAGGATTGCAGCTACTGTCGCGTTTGCAAATTCTTCTGACGGCATTGACTTTTGACCTTGTGAAAAATTCGCTCGTTCTTTCATTGCAGCTTCGTATTTCTTGTACAATTTCCATTCCGGCATCCTGTTGTAGTTGGCTATAGCCGAATTTCCTATGTTTGATCTCACGGCTCCAGGTACAACATTAATCACATCGATTCCCAATGGCTTCAGCTCCAACCTGTGCCAAATTCATAAGTTGGTAAGATAACTTCAGAGTCTTGATAGGATTCGGTGCATTAGTGTAGGTATGATCTCAACCTTTTGGTAAGTTTTCTTCTATACAATATGAAATTTTGTTACATTCTTTCTTGTAAAGTTATTTCATTTAGACATTGGTAGGTTTTCAGGAATAAAATTCGATTCAAGTCTGCGAGCGACAAACATTGGCTGTTGCATAATGCATAATGATCACAAGAGGTGCCTCAATGAGAATATCCGGAAGCGGAACCCTAGGTGTACGATCAAAATTGTTCCTACTCTTATATTCTTATCCTAAATTGACCATTGTCTTAGCTTATTTCATTAAAATTGAAACAAAAATGATGTAAATGACACAACTATGACAGTTTAAGCAACTCATTAATAAATCTCTTTGTTATATCTATTTTTTGGATCATTATCTTATATTTTGATTATATGTCTGATCAATTATTAGAACAGGTCAAGTAGAAAACCTCAATGTATCAGTTAGTGCATGTATAGCAGCTTTAGATGCAGTGTAGACACCTGACCATGGTCCAGGTGCCATAACTGTCACACTTCCAATGTTCACAATCTTTCCCTTCTTCCTTGATGCCATGTGAGGAACAACCGCTTGAATCAACCTCATGGAACCTTCATGCAAAGCCCATGAAAAGAAAAGGATTATATATAAAGTAATTAAGATATCGATCGACACACGACACTATTTGAAGTAAAAAGATGAAGTATAACAAAAAATTAAACAAGGGAAACCCTGTGCAATAATTGCATTGTGGCTGACCAATAAATCTACATGTAAGAGTGTGGATGAGGTTAGCTACTCTTAGGATCAAGTTACCTCCTTGGTGTGGACAACAAAATGGACAGTATCTGGTACAGTTAGCCATTAGCCTGGGATCTTACAGAAGAATTATAAGGTCCACGTTGGTTGGGGAGAAAGTTGCCTTATAAAGGACGGGATTGGATACCTTCTATATCATATGCGTTTAAAACTGTGAGTCCAAGGTTGGACAAATCAAACAATATCTAGTAGGGTTGGTCTTTGATGTTACATTGGTACTCCTGGAGCACCATAGACCTGGTTGCCTTATGGTGGTTGGAATAAAATCCTCCTGGTTTACAATGATAGTCCTACCTCTCCGTTGTTCGTAAATGGTGTTAACACTTGCATACCATCAATTTCATAATCATAGTCCGTTCTAGGTTTTTAACTCCTAAATTTTTCTGATGTAATCCTTTTAAACGGTAAAGTAGTAATGGATCCTTCAGGCTGTTCCACATTTTGAAGGCCCTGTGCTAAAATCTAAGTGTGTTCCTATATTTTTTTCACTTATGTTATTTATTATATTTTTTATATCAAAATATATACGAAAATATTAAATAATTATCAACAAGATTCAATATCGTTGTGTTAATGATCCTAAATCTTATATGATAATCTGATTATAACAATAAAAAGTTAGTTAGTAAGAAAACTAAAAGTAATCACATAACAATACAATATACAACACAAAATAATTTAATCATGGTGAATATTAAAAGTTATTCATTCTTCACTAATAAACTGATAACTCGATGTGCATTTTTCCAAATAAAAATAAAGAACTATGCATTACTATTTTTTAAATATAAATCTTCTAACGTCTAATAACAAAATCATCTAATCTTATTTTCATAATGAAAATTTACTAGAAATTCGTCAAACAATCAAACAAAGTTGATAGAAAGAATCAAAGAAAGTACTAAATATTTCTTGATAGACTAAAATTTGTACTTTGAAAATGGAGAACCTAAAAAAAATGTTACGAATTAATGGTATCCGTCGCAAAAGAAAGCCAAATAAACAAATTGGGATTTTGGTCCTTTGAAGTCAATTTAGATAATGAAATCTAATAGTTTTAATCGACTCATAAGATTCTAACAATAAAATTTCTATCACTAATAAAAAAAACATATAATAAACATTATACACAAAAATAAATAAAAGAATCATTAAATTTTTTATATAGAACAACTTTATATTTTGGTATCAACAATAAATAAATAATTATAAATAAAAAGAATCATCAAATTTTTAATACAATATATCTTAAAAACACGAAGTTCGTATATTATTAGTTATCTTTTTTATTTTCTTTTGAATTGTAATTAAGTTACGTTAAAAATATAGAAATTACACGGAATTTTTATAAAATTAACAATTGAAAACTCGAATTTAAAAAATTACTGCTCAAGGGCCCAAAACAGATTCGAACATGGGACTAATACCAGTTAAACAGGCCCTTTGTTTACTTTGTGGATTTTCATTTTTATATTATAAATATCATACTCATAAATTAAAAAAAATCGGAGACCCTGTACAGAGACACCACCTTGAACACCTTTAGGAACGGGCTTGGGATCCTTCTTTACAATCCAAAGTCCAAACAACCATTTATATATAGGTTCTGGAGTTCAAAATATCTCAAATGATACCCAAAAGTTAAACCGTCACTTATTAGGATGAAGGGAGAAACTACTGTGAAACGGGATACAGTTGGAAACGAACTCTTATCTCGACTAGATTAATAATTAAGTACACAAAAACCAAAAGAAATCATACAAATCACAAATAAGCGATATCAGTGAAATTACTTCAAACATCAAACGGAACTCATAAAACACAAGTACAAGATCATACCGTAAACATTTGTGTTGAACGTCTGTTCAATCGAAGAAAGAGGCATTTCCGCGAGAGGACCGATACACTGAACACCAGCATTATTAACAACAACATCAATACGCCCAAACTTATCGAGTACATTACCGACAACCTCTCGAACACTCTGATCCGACAAAACATCAAGTTGTTGAAGAAAAAACACATCAGGATCATTGCTTAAATCAAGCATGGAAGAAAGTGAGCGCGCGGTGGCGACAACTATGCAGCCCATGGCTGCAAAAGCTCGGGCGAGGGCATTTCCAATGCCGCCGGAGGAGCATCCTGTAATGATCACCACCTGTTTGTGATAAGTTTCCATTGAAAATGGCCAAGATTGTGGTAATTATTTTTGGTAATGTAGAAGCCTTAAATTCCAAAATTCTGGCGACCATTTTTGGTAATGAAGCCATAAGTTCAACGTGGGAGTTGGGATCGGGACCCATGTCGTTAGAAATTTATGTTTTAATGGTACACTTTAAGAAAATAAAATAAAATAAAATAAAATAAAATGGAGCAGTCCTTCTTTGAAACAAATCTACCTTTTTATATTTTAGAGACTGAATTATACTTTTAAAACAAACTATTTACAACAAAGATTCCTAATTTCAAAATTTTAGAGTATACGGACTTTGAAGTTAACAATGTTATTTAGGGACCACAAAATGTAATTATAGGGACCACAAAATGTAATTATAGGGACCACAAAAATAAATAAGTTTTTGGACAAATTATAGGGACCACAAAATGTAATTCAATATCTAAAATTAATAAATAAGTCTTTGGACAAATTATAGGGGCCGCAAAATGTAATTCAATTTAAAATTAATTAGTATGGGTCCAATGTGTTGTGTGGTAGTGATAAATATTTTAAGGACCACCTTAAGATAAAACGTAATTCTTCGGTTAATAATTAGTGAGATACAATTTAAAAGTTACGAAGAGTTTGAAATGCATCAGCAATAATTTTGTTGTTATACAATTTATAAAACTGAAACGCCATGTCGCACAACCATATTACTATTATTGTTACTAAATGTTTGAAGATCTTTTTCTAAAAAATATATTTCCACACGTAGAGAATGTTATGTAAATAACAATAACTAATAATGCTCATTTAATTATATTAAAACATGTAATAAATATTGTATAAATAATAATTATTGCAAATAATGTATAAAATTGGAGTATTATGTAAATAATAATTAATGAAAATTGATAATGGTAACGTAAATAATAATTACTTAGTTTCAACGGTTATTCCCTTGTATATAAAAATAGTAATATTGTGTAAATAATATTTAATGATAAGTTATCTTATATTAAATTATTATAAGTATTTTATTTAGGTATAATAATAAGAGCGTCTACAGTAGTGGAACCTTCAAAAACCTTATTTGCCATAAAAATCTGTGTAAAACTTTACAATAGAGGTTGTTACAAAGACCCAACTTTCCTTATTTTTAATATATAAATTATTAAGAAAACAATATAATAATAAATAATAAAAAATGAATGTTTGCAAGAACCCGAATTCTTGTTTAAGCACATGTGTGCCTATAAAAAATTGTGACCGGACAAGAACATGTGCCCCACAGTGGAGGTTCTTGTAGAAACCTCAACAAAACCTCAATAAGAACCTCCATTGTGGATGCTCTAAGGGTTTTTACGTGTAAATTAAAAAAGTCCACAACCACAAAATACGTCGGAGATGAGAACGAGGCGACAAACAAGACGAGACCATGAGGAGACTGACGAGATGAGAACGCCGGCGAGAGAGAAAGAGAGAGTAGCATTGGGCGTTGGCCGTCGACGAGATGAGAATGCTGGCGAGTGTAAGGGTGGCCGGAATTTTGACGAAGACAAAAGAGAGCAGAGAACTAGGGTTTTTCCTTTTTGGATTTTGGAAACGTTCTAAACTTCTAATAAATTTATATTTTAGATATATTAATATGTTACTATTAAAAATAAAATAAAATATATTAATGGGTTAAAAATAGGTTATTAATGGATTGAAAATAGATTATTAACGGGTTGAAAACATGTTGAAAATAGGTCAGAAATTTCAACCCAACCCAACCCATTTATTAAATGGGTTAGACGGGTTGACCCATTTAAGTTAAACGGGTTGAAAATCTCAACCCAACCTGCTACCAATGGGTTGGGTTCGGGTTGGGTTGGCGGGTCGGGTCACTTTCTGTCACCCCTAACGGTTTGTACAAATTGTTTGGTTTGTGAACATGAGGACAAATGAGAGCGCGACACGTGTCATATTCAGACTGGATAATCAAAAAAATATACAGACTGAATATAGTATCTATTTTGTCTGAATAATGCTTATTCAGTCTGAATAAATACTATATTCAGTTTTATTCAATCTGAATATTTGTTTGATTATTCAGTCTGAATAATCTACATTCAGACACGTGTTGAGCTCTTGTTCGTCCCCTAACACGTTTACACACTAGAGTGAACCATATCGTCGGGAACCAAATCATCCTCGGCCAAACAAGAACGATCCCATTCCACCGTCGTGATCCATCTCTGTGAAGCAACATGGACGATCAAGGGTTTACGTTTTAATTTGGTCCCAGTGATTTGATCGACTTCCATAGGATGAGGTTTAAATTCATGGTCGTTAGTGATTTTCTTTGAGTTTTTTTTGTTGATTTTGTGTTCACTCGTCTTTTTTGTTGAGATGGTGATGTTTGGCCAGAGGTATTACTGGTTACAGAAATAGGTTGGGGACAATGGTCCATGTGTAAATGTGTCTATATGTTAAACTGAATAACTCGATGTTAAAAGAAAAGAAATGAGGAGCGGGTTTCCCGCGATAGCTGACGAAGAAAACGGAAGGGGGTTTGGCCCTGTGATTTGCCCTCTATATACTTCAGTTTTGTTCCGTATGTATAGATCTATATAGATGAGGTTCGTTGGTTCATTTACAAACTGGATGAAGGGTATAAACTCGCATAAACCAATATAAAAATAAATTTTTTCATGATTTTTTTTCATCAAATTCTATGATTTAAGATATTATTACACATATGTTTGTTTCACCTTGTAAAAAAATTACATGTGAAAATAATACATGTGAAAATTTTACATTATAAAACAAACATATTTTTCATTATTAATTGATTTTTACGAAACAAGTATTTTAAACATTTGTAAGTTTTAAAAATCTAAACAAAACCACTTTTTATAATATATAATAGATATAGATACATAAGGGTGTAAAATGAAAAACTAAAAATGAAAATTTACGATGTTAAATTAAGTTTTAAAAACAACTCGGTACGTATTTATCATTTTTAATATTATTATTAAATACAGAAATATCGATATTGGGCTCTTTTGAAGCTATTGAAGAAACGACTATAACCGTATAATTTATAAAAAAGAAAACATTTTTTTTTCAAATATTTTAGTTAATATACGATTATGTATGTTATTATGAAAAATGAAAAATGAAAAATGAAAAATGAAAAATGAAAAGAAGTAAACTATAACAAATTATAAGGGTGTAAAATATAATTTAAAAATAAAAATTAATTATAATGCTGAATCGTGTAAGTGTAAAGTTTTAAAAAATATACATAATATATCAACATTTGTACCTTTTAAAAATCTAAATAATAACCGTTTAAAACTCTTTATAATATATATATTGATAGATAAGAATGTAAAATGAAAAATTAGAAAATAAAAATTTTAGTTTTTAAAATAACTCGATACATGTTTATCATTTTTAATAATGTTATTAAACCAAAAAATAATCGATATAGTGTTCATTTTGAAGGTATTAAAGAAGACGATTATAATCGTATAGTTTATAAAAAAGAAAACGTTTTTCTTTAATATGTTTTAGTTAATATACGATTATGTATGTTAATATGAAAATATTGTTAAATGAAAAATGAAAAAGTAAAATATATAAAAGTTAATTAAAATTACTATAACGTATAAATTGTAAATTTAAAAATAATTCACTATGTTATTTGATAATATGATTAAGTCAAAAAATATTCAATATTTGGCTCATTTTGAAGATATTAATAAGACGATTATAATGGTATAATTTGTAAAAAAAGAAACATAGGATGTAAAATGAAAAGATAAATTTTTTTTAATAAATAACTCTAGGGCATAAAATGTAATTTTTTTAAAAATAACTCGTTACGTATTCATGTATATAATAATATGATTAAATCAGAAAATATTCAATATTGATCTCATTTTGAAGATATCGACGACACATTTATAATGGTATAATTTATAAAAATAAAAACTTATTTTTTAATTGTTTTATGATTCATATACGATTATTTAAATTAATATGATAAATGTGTAAAATAAAAAATAAAAAAGTAAGTGACATAAATAAATTAAATAACTTACTATAAGAATGTAAAATGTAACTTAAGTTTTAAAAATAATTTAATTTATAAAATTATATTAGTAATGAAAGGTTGGTGGAAAATTTTTTATGCTTTAAATATTGTACCTTATGCGTAAAATTGTGTACGTCTTAAAAGTGTAAAAATAACTGAACAACATGTTTTATATAATAGTGTATATATATATAGGGAAGAGTTCAAACGAGAACACCTTCATTTTACGAGAACGCGAGAACATCTTTATCATAGACAATCACATGTGATACTATTAATTTATCACATGTAATACTAAATCACAGACGCGGTCGACTTTTTGGCACGATCTAGGTTGCGGGCCAAATCACACTTAAATCATTAAGCCCACTCATATGTATTATCACATGTGACAAGGGTGTTCTTGATGTGATACTATAATTGATGTGGGCTTGGACGTGGAGGATCGGGCCTTGATGTTCTTGGAGGCTTATGATCGGGCCACCAAACATGGTCGCACTTAAATGGCCACAACTTTTGAGCCAAGCGTCCGTTTCGGGTCGTCGACCAGGCGAATCGAAGCTACTTCAGAGGAGCACGCCGTGGTTAGGCCCCAAAAAGGGGCCTAACGGATTTTTGAACCCCAAAAAAGTTGTTTAAGTGGACCTTATGGATGTTTTAGTGCTTTTTTTGGTCATTTTGGGCTTGTTTTGTTGGGCTTTTATGTTTGGCCCATTATCTTTTCTAGGTCCGTTTTATTTTTGTTTTCATATTTAAATATTTATGATGTAATTTGGATGGTCACAACTGAATTTTAGAGACTCTCGATTTTCTTCCCAAATCTTAAGTTCTTTGTTGAATTCGACATTTGAAGCCTATGATTCGGAATTCGTTGAACGAATCAACGAATCTTAGAAGAGGTTGTCCATGGTATTCGCAGAATCAACGTGGTAATCTAGTTTTCCGTTTATTCGCTGCATCAGTTTGGTATCAGAGCCGAATTCTTGGTTCTAATGCCTCCCAGGAGACCCCCACCCGTTCAGAGACTCGATGAGGCTTATGAACGAGAATTGGAACAACGTTTTATGGCAAGGATGGAGACACGACTGGATCAAGTGGTTGACCAATTAACCGACCGGGTGGCGGATATAATGAACCGTCGAGGTCGAACCCCCCCACATACGGATGATGAAGATTTTGAAAACGTGTTTTTTGATGATTCGTCTTCTGAAGGGAATCCGAGGAGGCGGGACAGACGAGTTCCAGAAAGTGATAATAGGCATTGGGAGACGGGGATTAGAATCGATATCCCAGAATTTGATGGGGAAAGTTTGAATCCAGAAGTGTTCATAGACTGGTTGGCTACGGTGGAAGAAGTTTTTGAATTCAAAGGGGTTCCTCAAGATACGTGGGAGAGCATCTGCTTGGTGGCAACAATTGAAGCAAACCCGAAGAAGGCTTGGAAAGTCAAAGATCGTAACGTGGGAAAAGATGAAAAAACAATTAAGGTCTAGTTTTTTGCCCCATAATTTTCAACGTTTGATGTACCAAAGGTTGCAGAACTTGAAACAAGGGGCCAAATCAGTTGATGATTACACAACTGAGTTTTACAAGTTGGTAGCCCGTAATGATATCCAAGAGACGGAGGAACAACTTGTTTCTCGATATGTTGGAGGTTTAAGGGTTCAGATAATGGACTCTGTTAATCTGTTTGATCCGGTAACCGTGTCTGAGGCGCATCAAAGGGCCTTGGCTATTGAGAAACAGAACCGTCGGGTGGGTTCTTACACATCTGCCAATACTGGGGGAAGTTCTGGCCCAAGAAATCTTGCACCACGTGGTGGCCTTAATCAGAGGAATCCTGGAAGTAGCAGTGCAGGGCCAAATCCAAAGGGGGCAAGTAGCAGTGGGCTTAAGTGTTTCAATTGCGGGGAGACGGGCCTTAGACAATCAGAATGTAAGAAGGCGGGGAAGAGGAATTTGTTTGCAGAGAATGAAGATTGGCATGATGGTGATGGTGATGAGGATTATCAAGAAAATCCTTTATATGACGAAGATCCTGAATACGAAGAAGAATTCGTGGATGGAGATGTAGGGGTGAATTTGGTGGTGAGGCGTTCTTGTTTTACACCAAAGGTCACTGATGATGATTGGCTTAACCACAACATTTTTCAGTCTACGTGCACAATCTTGGGTAAGGTTTGTACTTTCGTTATTGATTCAGGTAGTTGTGATAACTTGATCTCTGAGAAGGCCATTCGAAAGCTAGCATTGAAGACATAGAATCATCCCAAGCCATACAAACTCCAGTGGCTTAAAAGGGCGATGAGGTAACAGTCTCTAAACGAGCTCTCGTTTCTTTCTCTGTTGGTACTAAGTATAAGGATGATATATGGTGTGATGTAGTTTCTATGGATGCTTTTCACTTGTTGTTGCGTAGGCCTTGGGAGTATGATCGCAACAAAGATCATAACGGGCGGACCAATACTTATAGTTTCTTATTTGATGGTGTTAAGATAACTCTTGTGCCTAGCAAGCCAAAAGAGTTAGTTGTCAAGCCTTCGGGTACTCTTTTGACCCTTGCTCAATTTGATGAGGAGCTTGGGGATGTAGAAAATGTCTATGTATTGATAGGAAAGGAAGTGGCTGAGGAGGTTGACATTCCAGATTCTATGGTTCTTCTACTTGAAGAATTTGCTGATGTTTTCCCAGAAGAATTGCCAGATGGTTTGCCTCCTTTACGTGACATCCAACACCATGTTGATTTGGAGCCTGGAGCCTAGTTGCCTAATAGGCCACACTACAGAATGAGTCCAAAGGAGCATGAGGAATTGTGTCGACAGGTTGAGGACTTGGTTTCTAAGGGGCACGTCCGAGAGAGCATGAGTCCATGTGCCGTTGCTGCGCTACTAACTCCAAAGAAGGATGGATCGTGGCGTATGTGTGTTGATAGCCGTGCCACCAACAAAATCACTGTGAGGTACAGATTCCCTATTCCTCGGTTGGATGATTACTTGACCAAATCAGTGGTGCTACTGTTTTCACAAAACTGGATCTAAAAAGTGGGTACTATCAGATTCGCCTTAGGCTTGAGTATGAGTGGAAGACTTCCTTTAAGACTCGTGAAGGGTTGTATGAGTGGTTGGTAATGCCCTTCGGTTTATCAAATGCGCCTAGTACCTTTATGCGTGTGATGAACCAATTGTTTAGGCCTTTTATTGGTAATTTGTGGTTGTCTACTTTGACGACATTCTTATTTACAGTGCTACTTTTGATGAGCATGTGAACCACGTACGGGAAGTTTTATCTTTGCTTCGCAGGGACAGTTTTTATGCAGCTATTAAAAAGTGTGTTTTTATGGTCCCCAAAGTACTGTTTTTGGGATATGTGGTTTCTGGAGAAGGGATACAGGTGGATGAGTCTAAAGTGGCAACATTCAAACAGTGGCCTACACCGATGACCATAACTGAAGTTCGTAGCTTCCATGGCCTTGCTTCATTTTACAGGAGGTTCATTCCACACTTCAGCACTATTATGGCATCGGTGACAGATTGTATGAAAGGGAAGACCTTTATTTGGACAGAGGCGACAGAGTCGGCTTTTCAGTTGATCAAGGAAAAGCTCACAACCACACATATTCTGGTATTGCCTGATTTCTCTCAAGATTTTGAGTTACACACTGATGCTTCAAAGGTTGGTATTGGGGCAGTTTTAAGTCAAGGGGTGGCCCATTGCTTATTTCAGTGAAAAGCTGACAGGGCCAAAATTACGGTACAGTACTTACGATGTTGAGTTCTATGCGGTGGTTCAAGCTGTGAAACATTAGCGTCATTATCTTTTCCATAAGGAGTTTGTCTTGTTTACTGATCATAACTCTTTGAGACATATCCGCAGCCAAGACAAGGTGTCGCATAAGCATGGGAGATGGATTGCTTTATTGGAGAAATTCACTTTTGTTGTGAAGCATAAGTCAGGGGCTTGTAATCGGGTGGCGGATGCATTGAGCAGGCCGAGTAATATGCTAGTCTCCATGAGGGTCGCTGTGCCAGGCCTTGACACTCTAATGGACCAGCTCATTGTTGACCCTTACTTTTCTGTCATTTTACAGGATGTGCAAAGTGGGCAGAAATCAGATTTTAATATACATGATGGTTTTCTTTTCTAGGGAAATCAGTTATGTATCCCGTACTCAAGCCTTCGTCTTCAAATCATCAAGGAGTTACATGGTGAAGGGCATGTCAGGAGAGATCGCACTTTTACAATTGGTGCAATCTTCATATTTCTGGCCTACTATGAGAAAGGAGGTGGAGCGGTTTGTTAAGCGGTGCAAAATCTGCCAAGTTTCTAAGGGCACAACCACCAATGCTGGGCTCTATCTGCCTTTACCTGTTCCTATACAGCCTTGGGTGGATATTAGCATGGATTTTGTATTGGGATTCCGACGTACTCAACAAGGTAATGATTCTATTTTTGTGGTTGTTGACCGTTTTTCTAAGATGGTCCACTTTATTCCTTGCAAGAAGACGACAGACGCAGTTAATGTGGCCCAGTTGTTCTTCCGGGATGTTTACCGTTTGCATGGTTTACCTTCTTCCACTGTTTCTGATAGAGACACTCATTTCCTGAGTCATTTTTGGCGTAGTTTGTGGAAAATGGTAAATACTAAGCTTAACTTTAGTAGTGCTTATCATCCTCAAACGGATGGACAGACGGAGGTTGTTAATAGGTCTCTTGGTAATCTTTTACGGTGTCTGGTGGGTGATCATGTTAAAGCATGGGATCAAAAACTTTGTCAAGCTGAGTTTGCTCATAATCATGATGTCAACAGAAGTACTGGTTTTAGTCCATTTCAGGTGGTCTATTCTGCTCAACCACGAGGGCCACTTGATCTGATGTCAATTCCTATCGTTGGTTCTGTTCCAAAGAAGGTGCAAGATTTTGTGGACGGGTTACACGAAGTTTATAAAACTGTGCATGACAATTTGGTTCGTGCTAATTCCAAGTACAAGAAACATGTTGATTAGACACGCAGGCAAGTGGATTTCGAGGTTAGTGACTTTGTTTGGGCAGTTTTAACTAAATATCAGTTTTCAGTTAGGGAGTATAACAAATTGTCGGCAAAGAAGATTGGACTAGTGGAGATTGTGGAGAAGATCAATCCTAATGCTTATCATTTGAAACTGCCAAGTCATATTCATTGTGCCGATGTTTTCAATGTGAAACATTTGTTGCCTTATAATGGAGATCCTTCTGACGATGAAGCTGTTGGAGATTCGAGGTCGAATTTTGTCTACCCAGGGGGGAATGATGTGGGCTTGGACGTGGAGGATCGGGCATTGATGTTCTTGGAGGCTTATGATCGGGCTACCAAACAGGGTCGCACTTAAATGGCTACAACTTTTGATCCGGGCGTCCGTTTCGGGCCGTCGACCAGGAGAATCGAAGCTACTTCAGAGGAGCACGCCGTGGTTAGGCCCCAAAGGACGTAATATAAAAATTTCTGATGTTTAAATATAAATATTTCGTTAATGTGATAAGGACGTAATATTTATATAAACATTTCTGATGTTTAAATATAAAAATTTCGTTAATGTGATAAGGACGTAAAACGAAAAATTAAAAAAAAGGATGTAAATTAATTTATTAACTAACTTTAGGGGTGGAAAATGTAAATTATAAATCATAAATTAAGAGCATCCACAATGCATAACCTATTCAATAACTCATTGTTTTTGCCATATCAGCTTTCCACTAACTTATTTTTACAAAAACTCATTCTTAAAAACCTTCTCCAATCCATTAACCTTTTGAAAAGCTTTTTGTCATTTAAAATTTAACATTCGCCCTTTTTTATTTAAATTGTCTTATACAACCCTCCTAAAAACCATCATAAATACATTGTATTTAATTGTCACACAACGTTTTATCATAGTTAGTTGTTCGTTTGTCATGTCCATGACCGTTCTTTACTTGTTAAATGTCTAATTTAAAATTTGGGGTCATTTTTACATTGTTTAGGATCTTCTATAAATAAAAGATGATAAAAATATGTAAAACAATATAATGACAAAGATACAAAAAAAATCAATTTGTTAAAAAAATGAAAGATAATAATATGATTTTTATATTTTTTTAGGTATTCGATATTGGTGTCTTTTTAATCGTCTTAACAACAGTTTTCAATAATAATGTGTTTTGTTATAAAATATATTTTCTTTTATTATAAATATTTAATGAATTAGATTAATAATCAAAATTATATTAAAAAGGGGGATAATATGAAAATTGAAGGGGGTAAAATAAAAATTATGAAAATTCATCAACCAATTATTGTGTGGTAAGTCTTTGTATTAAAAGTCATGGATTAGCTATATTGGATAATAATTCTTTGTCCAAAAGCTTTTTATATTCTAATAACCTATTATAGCTGATGCATTGGAGATGCTCTGATGAAAGTCTTCCCAAAATTATCCAAAAGTGTTCGAAAAGTATTCAAAAGTGTTAAAAAATTACAAAAAAATTGAAAGTATTCGAAATCTGAAAATGTATTCCATATTTTAATAAATTCACTTAACTTTTGGTTATTTTCGTAAACATGAAAAAAATGATTATTTGGATAACAACTTTTTTTAAAATAGTTATAATAATTAAATTCCCTATTATATATCATTTATAATTAATTGATATACAATTAATATTAGAAATTTTTTTTGATATCGTACCCACTTTGCACCTATATACGGATATAAAAACCAACGGATTACATATGCCCTAAAACAAAATAAACCTAATGTCTTGAGATCCACGTTAATAAATGGCATATTTTTTATAGAGTAAACTACGATTTGGGTCCTTGTGATTTACCATTTATAACAATTTTGGTCCCTGTGGTTTAAAAACTACTTTTTTGGTCCCTGTGGTTTCATTTTGCTACCATTTTGGTCCTTGCATCTAACAGAGTTAACGAATCTGTTAAAAAAGTTTTAAAAATTTACATTTTTAGTCCTTGTGATATATAAATTTTAAATATTTAATCCTAAATTTCATTTATTATATTACTAACTAAAATTTGACACTTTTATATATATATATATATATATATATATATATATATTATCATTTTTGTTTTTCCTCTTTAATATATTTTAATACTATATATATGTTATTTTTTATATATATTTTAATACTTTTTTATTTACTTATAATTACTAAAATAACTAACTTTTTTAATATTTTAATTAATAACTTTTTTTATTATTTAATCAAAGTTTTATTATTTATTTGAAAATGGTTGATTTTTTTTATTAGTTTTTTAAAAAAAAACAGGTTGAATTAAAATGAGAAAATATTGTGAATTATTAAAAATATTGATAAATAAGAGATGTTTTTTTTAAAGTTTATATTTATTTTAAATTATCATTTGAATTAATAACTCTTTTTATTGTTTAATCGAAGTTTTATTTATTTATTTATTTAAAACCGGCTGGTATTGTTATTAAACTTTTTTTATAAACAGATTGGTTTAAAATGTGAAAAAAAATTAAGAATCATTAAAATTATTGATAAATAAGTGATGAGTTTTTTTTAAAAGTTTTATATTTATTTTAAATTATCATCTGAAAAAATGCATTTATAAAAAACAACCGATTAGGTACAAATAAAATATCTTTTTCTTGAATTCTATTTAAAACCTTTTCAAATGACAATTTAAAATAAATATAAAATTTTGAAAAAAATATCACTTATTTATCAATAATTTTAATGATTCGCAATTTTTTCCTCATTTTAAACCAATCAGTTTTTAAAAAAATTAATAAAAAAATCAACCGCTTTTAAATAAATATTAAAAAATTGATTAAATAATAAAACAAGTTATTAATTAAAATATCAAAAAAGTAATTTATTTATAGTAATTATAAGTATATAAAAAAGTATCAAAATATATATAAAAAATAACATATTTATAGTATTAAAATATATTAAAGAAGGAAAAACAAAAATGATAATATATATATAAATATATATATATATAAATGCTAAATTATAGTTAGTAATATAATAAATGAAATTTAGGATTAAATATTTAAAAATTATATAACATAAGGACTAAATATGTAAATTTTCAAAAACAAATTAACGGCTGCTTTAACTCTGTTAGATGTAAGGATCAAAATAGAAGCAAAATAAAACTACAGGGACCAAAAAAGCAGGTTTTAAACCACAGGGACCAAAATTGTTATAAATGGTAAACCACAGGGACCAAAATTGTTATAAATGGTAAACCACAGGGACCAAAATCGTAGTTTACTCTTTTTTATATTTATACTTTTTACATATTAAAGACGCTCTCATGTATATATTATATTCACGTGTTTGAGAGGAGTCAAATCTATTCTACCTTAAAACCAACGCCAGACGTGACTGAGACCAGGGGTGATAATGGGTTAGGTAAGGTTGAATTCGGGTTTAATTTATTTATTAAATTGGTTGAAATTTTTAAGAGAAAATTATTATTATAACCATTTGAGGAAATTGTATACCCAAAATAACTAAAATCTCTCTTAATTTATCAAAATAATCAAAAATTTTAAAAAAACATTTAGTATCATACGAAATCAAAAGTGATTTCGTATCACACACACATGCAAATACGAAATAGAAAAAAAAAGATACGAAATGGACAATTGCATTTCGTATGAAAGTTTTGGTGTGTGAAATCCATTTCGTATGGAAATGATAATTGCATTTCGTATGAATCCAATATGTAACACACAAATCATTTCGTATCTAACACACACATACGAAATCATGGGGGAGTGGGGAGTGGGGGAAATACGAGTTACATCACATACATAGAATTCACAAATTATTAATTTATATTTTTTATCCCTATAGTTAGTTAATTAATTTACTTTACGTCCCATCTTTTTTAATTTTTCGTTTTACACCCTTATTACAGTAACATATATAATCGTATATCAATAAAATACATTTAAAAATACGTTTTTATTTTAACAAATTACATCATTATAATTGTTTTGTCAATACCTTCAAAATGAGTCTAATATTGAATATTTTTTGATTTAGTTATATTATAATTATTATATATAATACGAAAAATATTTTTAATATTTACTTTTTATACTCTTATAGTTATTTATTTAATTTGTGGTACATCATTTGTTTTTTCAGTTTTCAATTTTACACTCTTATTACATTAAAATACACAATTCAATATTAACTGAAATATGTTAAAAATACGTTAAAATGCATGATCCAATTCAATATTGGGCTCATTTCGAAAGTATTGACAAAACGATTACAATGATGTAAACGTATTTTTTGAATGTATTTTATTGATATACAATTATATATGTTAATGTAATAAGAATGTAAAACGAAAAATTAAAAAGAAAGAGACGTAAAGCAAATTAATTAACTAACTGTAAGGGTAAAAAGTATAAATTAATAATTTGTGAATTGCATTTGTATGTGATGTAACTAGATTTCGTATTTCCCCCACTCCCCCATAATTTCGTATGTAAGAAATGATTTGTGTGTTGCATATTGGATTTCATACAAAATGCAATTATCATTTTACATACCAAAATTTTCATACGAAATGCAATTATCCATTTCGTATCTTTTTTTCCATTTCATATTTGCATGTGTGTGTGATACGAAATCACTTTTGATTTCGTATGATACTAAATGTTTTCTTGAAAATTTTGGTCATTTTAATAAGTTAGGAGAGATTTTGGATATTTTGGGTATATGATTTTCTTAAATGGTTATATTAATAATTTTCCCAATTTTTAATCCGACTCAATTCATTTAAGTAAACTGGTTGACATTTTTCAATCCAACCCATTTTGCTACTTAAATGGGTGGACATCTATTTACGAATTTTTTCCAACCCAACATGTTAAATAAATGGGTTGAACATGAGTTGACCCGTTTAATTTTAAAATTTCAAATAAACTAAAAATGGTTAGACTATTTAATTTTATAAATAAAACATAGCGACAATCACAATCACAAATAAATTGTTTAAATTTCCAATAAAACACAACTACAAATGCAATAAATCGTTCAGATATTTAATTATCACTTAAGTTACTTTAAATTCTGTTTGAAGCTTGGAGGTGATGACCGGAAGAGAGAGAGAGAGAGAGAGAGAGCCTAGAGGGAGGGTTGAAAGCGGGTTAGCTATTACTTTATTAGAGTTTCACACTTGACAAAATATGGTTTCAGATTTTCAATGTTTCATAGATAATATTATACATTAAAAATAAAAATAAAAATAAAATAAAATATATAATATTTTAAATTGGTTGAAAACGGGTTGTAAACAGGTCAAAAATTTTAATTCAACCCAATCCAATCCATTTATTTAAATAAATTAGATGGATTGACGTTGATTCATTTAACTTAAATGAGTTAAAAAATATTTAACTACACCTGTTAATTTTAGATTAGATTTAGATTAAATTAATGGGTTGCATCGCTTTTTACCACCCTAATTAATACCAATATATCAAGTTGTAAATGGATGATGTGGATAAGATCGAAAAGTCTAGTACATAAAGGGTTTTTTTTATCAACATAACGAATAGAGAAAAGATTGAAAAACATAAACCATCAAATGAACCAAGGCACTATTTATTTTTATTTTCTTTGGAAATTAAACAAAAACCAAAGCAAGACGAAGTTAGCAAAAAGAGAAACAAAAGCATTATAAATTTTTGATACAATCAATTGGGATGGATTCTTCGTGTTAAAAGATTTTTAACATTCCTATTATACCTGGCTAACAACCGATAAAACAATTTTTCATAAATTAATCTAGAAGAGAGTCTTTACAGAAGATAGATTATAGACTAAATGTTTATTTTGATAAATGTTTACCAAAAGTTCCTTAATTAACTTATGTTGAAAACCTTACCCGATAAAAACATAGCAAGGACCAAAAACAATGATCCATTTTATCGAATAAATCATAGTTACCAATAATCCATTTCAAATAGCTTATAAGGGAAGATGATAATCTTTACCGATAAGCATTTAATCACTGACGGAGAGCATCTCTGAACTCGTCATCGTCTTCAAGATCGATCATATATTCCGGCAAAAGGCAAACTTCAACATCCATGCTTCCCCCACCATTCCGACCCGGATACATTGTCATTTTCCCGTCTGCCTTATTTGAAACACCGCTCCTGGCCGCAACCGCTTTCCCCAACCCAAACTCACATCCGTACATATCAAACCTCGGTGAGCTCACAATGCTTACAGAATTTGGATGCAACAAACCACCCAATTTATACACCATTGGCTTCTTTAACCAACAATCCATCCATTTTTCCACCGCTGTATTGTCGTGGTTAGCCACCACTTGTTGTAACCGGAGGGCCGCCCACCCGAGACCGTGAGCCATCAGATCCTCCACTGTTGCTGTTCCCATTACTAATTCAATCGGGCAACCAAAATAATCATCAGATAGAGGTGGTTTTAAACGACGCCGGTTGTTCATAGCCAGTTTACAAACGGTTTCACTCTCGCCGGATTGTCGTCGGACTCGAGTTACGCACCTCCACAAAAGTGCTGACACCGCCTGTAAACTTGAGATTTTATGGGTATTGCATTCGGAGTTTGCTTTTGCTTTCAGTCTCGAGACGTTGGCCGATGAAAAATGAAAGAATCTTGCTTTACATTGTGGCTGTTCGAATCGTTCGATGAATTGATCGTGGTGGGTAAATGGAAGATTTATAATGGGATCGTATCCTTCAAGGGCTTGTCGTTTGAAAAAACGTTTTTGGTCTTTGGATCTGAAAGTATCACTCCAAGCAGCCATGAAATGCCAGAAGGATGTTCCATCGGCGATAAGATGGTTAACGGAGCCACCGATGAAGATCCCGTCGTTAAGCTCAGTCACCTGGATGGATAACAATGGTGACGTATGGCCGTCGTGGTTGATGACATTATTAAGGTCAAAAAACGAATAGACAACTAAGGGTACATCGGTAGAGTTAAGGATGTCGGAGATATTAACGTCCACCGTCGCGTAAACAAACTTGACACCGGTGTTGTTTTGAGGGTCTAAATAGATGACATATGAAGGTGGGTTTTCTTGTTTTCGAGTGGCTAAACGGCCGGCAAGAGAGTAGAAATGAGTGAGGGTGGCGGAGAGAGATCGCCGGAGTTCATCCAAGTAAACGGTTATGGAGAAATCTTGATTTTCCGGTGGTGGTGGTTTTGCAAAAAGGAGACCCTTTTGGCTGTAGTTGAGATTGAGGAAAGGTAGCTCAAAGGGTGTGAAGTGGATGGGTTGGTTTGCGTCGCCGGAGAGATCGTCGTCCGGTGGTTTGATGTAGCACTCCAACATAAGCTTTACCGTCGGCGAAGTCATGGAGGAGCTTCCGAGAAGAAATTTGTTTATCAACCTGTTGCATAATTCATAATTCAAAGTGTCATCCTTATCCGGGTACATATTCGATAAAAATAATAATTTTGAATAAAAAATAGAAGTTAAATTAAAAAAAGAATATAAATAGATAAATTTGTAAAAGATATTTCTTTTTTCATAAAGGTTAATTATACTTAATAGGTACATCAATTTTCTATTAAAAACGATAAAATAGTTGAAATGCCTCTCAAATAACAGTATTTCAGTTAACCTAGTTATATATAGCTTGTTGTTAGCATTTTAACGAGACCTATATTTTAATTGTTCAGCTACATATAACTATTTGTTAATGATTAATTTAGGGTTGTTTATTAAATTTTTTAATTAAGTCATGTATGGATAAAGTTGTCTGTTTAGATATGAATGTTGCATTTACTTTTTTATCTGAATTAAGAGTTTGAATGACATAAATTACTATTTTACTCTTAAAATTATTTATAAAATATTGATAAATTACCATTTATTTTTTTAAGCCCGATGATATTTTTGTAAAACAAAATTATATTGAACATCAATAAAGAATTTCATAAAGAATATATCATTAAGAGCATCTCCAATAGCTATATTAAAAAATTTCTATAATAGAGTATGATATGTTAAACCAACTCCAACAGCTACTCTATTTTATCAACTTTATCATTAACAATATTAATAAAATATTCCATCATTTAATAAAATATTATTTCTTTCTCCTATTTAACTTCAATTATTTTGATTGGTTGGATATAATTGAAATATTATTTCTCTCTCTTCTATATACTTTTAGAGATTCTCTAAACTTAGATATTTTTCTTCTCTTTCTTTCCGTTTTTCTATTTTAGCAATTGATATACCATAGCTGTTGGAGCACTTAAATTGCTAAAATCGTTCATCTTTTATTTTACAATAACTGTTGTTAAAGATGCTCTAAGATCTAACACATTTCAATCCTTTAAACAAAAAACACCTTCTTCCTTTAAACCCTTCAATCCATTATAAGAACTCCAGTCTCCTCCAATTCATTTGCAGCATCGAAAGCACCATTTCCATTCCAATTTTCAGTTGAAGTAATCAAATCCAGAGCCAAAGATTCCACCGTAATCTCCATGACCCCCATAAAAATAGAAATCAATAGTTCTCATAGAAATCGATGATACACCTATAGAAGTAGAAATTGATCTAGAAATCGATGTAGAAAAAGATTATCTAAATGGCGGTCACCAGATGGAAATCGCTCTACAACTCGATGTAGAAAACGATTACCGAAAAAGAGGTTACCGGATGGAAATCGATCTACAAATCGATGCACTTATAATGGTTTGAAGGATTTGGATTTTGTGGAAAGATTTGGATTCAGAAGGATTTTAAATCTTTCGTGTGTTTTGTTTGTAGGATTTCGTATGGAATGGAATTTCATTCTTTATAAAATAATTTGTAAAAATAAATAATTAAGAAAATAATAAAATTAACTTTTTAGTAGTTAATTATTAGAAAAAATGTTTTCAACTTATTTTAAAACATTATGATATGTAAATCTTACGAAATCCCGTTAAATCCCGAACATCCCAATGGGATTTCAAAATCCTATGTTTGAGGGAGTTCATGATTTCCAATCCCGAGAATCTTTCAAACCACATCGGATCGGAAATGGATTTCAATTCCAAACCCCTCTAAATCCAATTCAATCCTATAAATCAAACCGGACCTTAGAGGGTTGTTTGGTTCACGAAATTCAAAGGAATTTGATGAATTTAGAATGATAAATTCCTTTGACCAAAACCTTAATGATGTTTGGTTGGCGGAATAAATTGATTGGATTTCACCGGATTCAATGGTTGAGAGATTTGATCAATCCTTAACATATTTGAAGGATTATATTCCATGTTGTGGCAAATGTAACATAATTTATAATTTTGTTTTAAAAAGACAAAAATAACTTTTGTATCAAATATAACCACCTCCCCCTCCTCGTTCCACCTGCACCGCTTTCTCTGCCAACATATCCACTACCGTTGCCATTGCCACCACCACCACCATCAATAATATTATCATTTCATCACCGCCACCCACCATGCCACTACGTTTTGCCGCCACCCACCCCACCCTAACACCACTACCCCACTATTGTCATCACAACCGTCACCCCTACCCCAACGGATGCGTATTTCTATTCTTTTGTGAGATTCCAGTACAATTCCTACAAACCAAATGTGTGGTCAAATTCCATCAAATTTCATTTCAATTCCTTAAAAGTCAAATCCGCTTGATAAATTCTAATTACACCAAATTGCATTCCACGAACCAAACGCCTTAGCGTCATGATTCATGAACCATTTTCAAAATAAAGTACAAACCACATGAATTGATTTTTAAACTTATTAACGGTTAAATCCCACTTTCAAAGTTCTCACTAACCCTCAAGATCCAAAATTAAACTTTACTCTGATATACATTCATTCAAGTCTTAAGTTTTTTGTTTTATTTTTGAAGATTCAATGTTAATGATATTATTAAAATATTTTATATGTAACTAAATAGTTAAATAAAAACAAGATGGGTTCGTAAAAATAAATACAACGATAAATGTTGTCTTTCAATTTATATTGCTGTTTTAAAATATTATATTATATTTATATTTAGAGTAAATTACAATTTTGGTCGCTTTGGTTTCCTTTTATTTTCAAGTTTGGTCCCTATTTCAAACTAATTACAATTTTGGTCATGGTGGTTTCTATTCTATTTCACTTTTGGTCCCTCTGACCAACTTTAGTTAAAAGGGTTAAGGGAATTATGGTCCTTTTGCATTTTCTTTGTCTTTTTTCATTTCTTGTTTTATAACAGTATATAATAAATTACAATTTCAGTCCCTATGGTTTGTCTTTTTATTCAATTAATTTATACTTTTTATTATATTAATTAAATAATGATAATTTTAAGTAACAATAACTAAAAATACGTGTTTCATCTAATACAAACAAGAAAAGTTTTTGTCGATACCTTTAAAATAAGTTAAATATTTTTAAATTTGTATGCAATTTATCCGATATATATCTGCAAATCGTTTACACTAATACAAAACATTTTCTATTCTAAGTTGGATTCAACAAAACGACCGTTTTTTTATTTATGTAACAAAAAAAAATCGAAATATTAGTGAATAATTTAAAATTGAAATTAAAATGAATTAATAATTAATACTAATTAATAATTAGTAATTAATTAATAATTAATAATTAATAATTAATAATTAATTAATAAAATAAAATAATATTAATTCATAATTAAATTTAAAATCAATTAATAAAATTAATCATTAGATAATAATTAATTAATAATTAATAATTAATTAATTAAATAAAAATAATATTAATTCATAATTACAATTAAAATTAAAATTAATTAATAAAATTCAAAATAATATTAGTTAATATTAATCAAAGATATAATCGAAAAAAAATGATAAAAAGTTTAATAAGTTACTCCCAACTAGTTTTTCAATAATTTAGTTTATAAGTTAACTTATAAGTCATAAGTTAGTTTGCCAAAGATGTACTTAGAAAATAAGGTAGCTTATAAGGTGGCTTATAAGCTACCTTATTTTTATCAAACAAATGCCTAAGAACCACACATTTAATTGTTACATAAAAAGTGCACAAAAATTTAAAATATATTCAATATTTAACTTATTTTAAAGGTATCGACAAAACTTTTTTAATGGTGTAATTTAAAAAATGAAATACATATTTTTAATATATTATTAGTTAAAGTTATCACTAATTAACTAATATAATAAAAGTATAAATGAAAACTGAATAAAATTATGAAAAAGAAAGAAAAATAAGAAAAAGACAAACCATGGGGACTGAAATTGTAATTTAATATATACTCTTATAAAACAAAAAATGAAAAAAGACCAAAAAAATGCAAAAAGACTATAATGCCCTTAACCTATATAACTAAAGTTAGTCAGAGGAACTAAAAGTGAAATAGAATGAAAACCAAAATGACCAAAATTGTAATTAGTTTAAAATAGGGACCAAACTTGAAAGTGGAAGGAAACTACAGGGACCAAAATTATAATTTACTCTTATATTTAGAATAACATTACAATGTTTACCAAAAAAAATTATATATAAAAAAATTACTATATTTATAAAATTTATGTTTTACTTAATTATATGTTTGAGGTTTAACAATATTATTTATAGTTTAAAATGATTTTTCACCATTTATCCATTATCCATTTCGTTGTCCGCTATTTTAGTGGATAAGATATGGATAATGGTTTATGAAATAAATAATAACCCGTTTCGTTCCCCACTATTTTAAATGGATAGGGTAACATAATAACTCTTATCCTATTTGTTGGCAGCTCTAGTCGAGATGAGGATCGACTCAAAGCTTGGACCGAAAGAACTCGAAGAATGGATAATCCAAGATTTTTGTGAAGATAGAGAGTATGTGGAGTTTGGAGGAAACAAAGTGAGATGCTTTTTCTGCCGATGAGACCAATTTACGAGAAAATTGATGATCGATTTCGATATGGTTGGTGCATTCGAATTTTGAGACAGGAAAAACATTTTGTTATCACAAAAAAATATGTGGTCAATCGGGAGGTAGTACGTTCAATTCTCGAAGTAAGTGCATTACCCAAATGATTTGAGTTGCAGTGTTGGCTAACGCATGATATTCCGACAAACAACTAGAAAGAGCAATAGTAGGTTGTTTCTTGGCACTCTAGGAAACAAGGTTTTCATTTAGATAAAATTGAGTAACCGTAGTAGGGTGAACTACTAGTTTCTGTATAATTAGCACAATAAACATCAGAATAGCCCAAACACAAAGGAAGCGAAGTACTAGGAGTGTGTGTAAATGAGAGGCCGTAGGAAATAGTTCATTTGACATAGTGCGAGATCCATTTGACCGCCTAAAAATGATATATGGTAGGAGCCTAGAAGAATTGGCTAATGAGATTTACGGCAAACGAGAGGTCACGTTGAGTGTTTGTCAGGTCCTAAAGGGGTCAAAATAATGTGTGAAAATATCAACCAACATGTATCAATTGTATCAATTAAATTGACACCAATTAATTTGGTATCAATTATGATATATAATATATTGGTATTACCGTATCAAGTATACAAACGGAGTTTGTGAATGATACCGACTTATTATTTTATTTTATTTTTGAAAGGAAAGTTAACACACACACACACACACACTTTCCCGACTTATTTAATTACTTATTAGTTTTTGAATTTTTAGGTATTAAATATCAAATTTGTAACTTTAATTATTTTGTTTAAACATTTGAATGATTGCAAGTTTTGGTCCTTGCAATTCAAAACCATTAAAAATCGTGTGTTAACTGAAAAGTGAAAACTTAAAATGTCACTCAAAATTTGATGTTGACAAGATTTCATATATGTAATTTAAAGTTGTTCCAAAACCAGTATCAACATGTATGGTCAAAAGAAAGCCTTATATATAACACGTATCTATGTATATTAAACATGTATAATCCACCATGATCCAATTTCATATGAACATATGCAAAATTCTTGTGATTTAAATAAGTTTAGATCGAGTAAAATTTAGAAAAGAAGAAAAAGCCATTTCTTGTGAAAGGGACCACTTTGGGAAGGAGTATCGGGACCTCAATCCCCATCCACATCCGTCTCGATAAGGGAAAACATTTCATCCCTATTTCCTTCATCAAAGAATTGGGTTAATTTTCTCAGTCTACCACAACTTAATGTTTTACAAATATTTATTTATATTATATATATATGTGATAGTAAAAATGACATACAAAAATCATGGCACACTAGCGATGTAAGTGCACATCAACTAGTGTTCGCTTTCTCAATTAATACAATGGTAAATTCAAAGATTGTTTTCCACATGGATTGACTACTAAGAAACAGAGTTTTTATACAAATTTTCGAGCAAAGTTAGAATCTATAAAAATGATTGTTGTTGGTGAAATATTGATATCTCTAAAAAACAACAAATAATAAAAAAACGGGCATGGGTTTAAGTTTTTCCCAAGAGTATTTTAATAACTTAAATGGTTAATGAAACCGTGTCACAATATAATCCCATTAATTTCCTCTTCTCGAAGCTACGTTATATGGGTTGTGAGTACGGTTTTATTATAAAGTTGTCACAAATGCTAACTTTCGTCTTACCAATCGTACTTAAGTAGATCTCGAAGATCTTAGCTGGGCCAGGTGTATCTCTATGACACATCCACTCGGCTGACATCTGAACCTTAGTATGATTATGCAAAAACTCATATCTCTATGCGATTATTGAAGATTTTCTCAAATCTCCTTGCATCATTCAAGCCATATTTCAGATCCACCCATCTCTAGGTCAAAGATCTAATATTAACACTTACAAATCCGATCGGATTTCGGATATGGAAACAAAACCACAGATTTTGGATTTCGAATTGTTTTGGGTTGAGGTTGGTCGAGTTTCGGGTTGAGATCGGTCGGGTTGAGGATGAATTCAATTGAATGAGAGATTTGATAAAATCGATAGCAGGATTATAAATTAGAAAAAAAGCACGACCCACTAGGATTTTTAGGATTTTCAAAAGATAATTAGATAAATAAATATATTTATCTAATATTTAAGATATATATAAATATATTACATACATATATATATATAGGGGCGGGTCAAATGAGAACTCAATTTTGGTTGTGAATGTGATGATAAGTGAGAGCGCGACATGTGTAATATTCAGACTGAATAATGAAGGAAAATATTTAGACTGAATAATGAAGGAAAATACTCAGACTAAATAATACTACATTCGGTCCGAATATTTTTCTTCATTACTCAGTCTGAATATGACACGTGTCGCACTCTGATTTGTCCTAACGTTCAAAACCAAATTTGAGTTCGCATTTGAACGTTCCTCTATATGTATGTATGTATGAATGTATGTATGTATATATATATAGAGGGAGGTTCAAGAGAAAACACTAAAATAAGAGAAAGCTGAATAAACACCCTAGAGCGTCCATCTGGACGGTATGCACTAATACATACAAGCGTTTTTTGTTCCTATGCACCAATGTTTCTATCATTACATATGCATTGATGCATATTCACAAATGCATGTTACAAATTACCGGTATGCATTAGTGCATACCGTCCACATGGAAGGCTCTCAGGGTGTTCTTCAGTTTTCTATTTCTTTGGCATTTTTCCTTGAACCAATGTTTCTATTTCTCATGGCATTTTTCGATTTTTCCTAGGAAAACACATGGAGTGGAACGGAAATCTAGTTTATGAGCATTGTATGGACGAAGGTGAGGAAAGTATTGACATCCAAACACCTTAAGAAATAGGTAGTCTGGTTGTTTGTGAAAAATATGCTCATATGGGGAGATGGACTGAGAGACACGAGATGGCATACGATTTATCGGAAAAGTTGCAGTGTCAAATGCATAGTGCCAAAATCGATGGGGAACATTACTTTATGCCAAGAGAGTGAGTCCGGTCTCAACAATATTTCGATTTCGATGTTCGACAAAACCATTTCGATTTTCGACGTTCAACCATTGTGACGAATTATTTAAAAAGGTCAAAAACATCAGATTTTCAAGTCATGGAATATAACCACATATAACGAAAATAGTCATCTACAAACAAAACAAAATAACGATGATCACTAGAAGATAAACAAGGGGAAGACCCCTAAACGTCACTATAAACCAAATCCAAAACTCTAGTACTTCTAAATGAAGAAAGCGGTAAAGATAACTTAGAAGACTTACCTAACTGACAAGCCGAATACAACGAATGTAACGTTTTATTAGACACAGAAAGAGAAAAAAGACTCAACATAGACTTAAGTAATCGTGGATGAGGATGGCCCAAGCGTTGATGCCAAATGTCGGACGAGGCACGTTCGGCAGAGAAGGCAACACGTTTAATGGACTAAAGTTGTGGGATGGTAAGAGAGTAGAGACCATTACAGCTCGGGCCTGTTAGTAGAGCAGTGCAAATATTCCGATCCTTCACAACAAAGAAACTTGAGTGAAACTCAAAGAAGACATTATTATATAATATTACATTAAATTCTTTCCTTCTTTATAAAACTTTCCTAACTTAGGATATTTGATCCTAACAGTATTGCACGGGAGATTCTTTTATGTTTTATTCAATAAAAGAATTAGTATTTACATAATTCCATCCGTGCCCTTATTAATTTCATGGCATACGATCATCGTGGCCCAAGATTTCTTTATAATTACATCTATGCCACCGCCTATAGTGAAACCATTGGATTATGAAATGGAGGGCTGAGATTGTGAGGCATGATGTGTAACTTTTATCTGGGTTGTAGAAGATCTTCCCTATATATATATATATATAAAGAGAGAGAGAGAGAGAGAGAGAAGTTCAAATGCGAACTCGAATTTGGTTGTGAACGTGAAAACAAATTAGAGCGCGCACATGTCATATTCAGACTGAATGCTGAAGGAAAAATTCAGAGTGAATGTATTATTCAGTCTAACTATAGTATTATTCAATCTGACTGTAGTATTATTAGACTGAGTAACACTACATTCAGTCTGAATGTAGTATTATTCAATCTGAATAATATTACATTCAGTATGGATATTTTTCTTCATTATTATGTATGAATATGACACGTGTTGCACTTTCATTTGTCCTCACCTTCACAACCAAAATTGAGCTCTCATCTTGTAAAAGTTTCATATGTATTTGTTTTCATAAATTGAAAGTTTCTCATATATTTTTTTATAAAAAAATTTCATATGTATTTGTTTCATAATGTAAAAGTTTCACATCTTAAATCATAGCAAACAAAATTATGAAAAAAAATTATGTGTAATAATATCTTAAATCATAGCAAAAAAAATTATGGAAAAAAATTATTTTTTATATTGATTTGTACGAGTTTGTATAGTTTGTAACATTTAACTGGTTTGTATTTGAAGATGTCTCTCTCTCTCTATATATATATAATATGTATTATCAAAGTTTTATTGTTTATAAAACAAAAGAAACATATAACTTTAAATTTTAAATAATTTACAAAAACAATTTTAAAATTGTTATATTTATTTTTTAATAACTAAATATATTGAGTAATAATATAAAATTATTAGATAAATTGATAATAATTGTAAATAATCAGTAATTTACATTTAAAACTAATTAGTAATTTGAAATTAATATTAGTTAATAATAAAATTGATTAATAGTAATAATAAAAATTAATTAACTAATAATTAATTAAAATTAAATTATTAATTGAAAATATTAATAATTAATATTAATTAATAATTAATAACAATTTAGTGAAAAATGTTGGGGTTATGAGGATAACATGATCGTTTTATATTCGGTTCCGTGTTATTCCACCTTTTTTGATGGAACAAAAAAAACTCAAAAATACTCCCATGAAGTTAAATTTTTGTCACATGTTGACCAACCTCATTTTTGTCTCATAACATAGATGGGACTATTTATATTTGTTCAGTTTTGTCTCACCCATTCTGCATACCAAACACACTCTAAAGGTGATCCACTACTAAAATAGAAGGCTTTCACCTACGACCAATTCTCTGGGAAATCCGTCGCTGAAGGCCAATTCGTCACAAAACTGTCACAAAAATTGGTGGTTAATTTGTTGGTGGGCAAATCAAATCAGTGACAGATTACCCAAGAAATTCCTAGGTAATCCGTTGGTATTTTCTTGAAAACATCGGATTTTACCGGAACCATTAGTATTTCCTGGGTGATCCGTGGTAATCACCCAAGGAAATTTCCCTGGGTGAATTTGTAAGGGTGAAAGTCATTTATTTTGTAGTGTGATTGAGGTTCATATCATTTTTTACGTTTCTCACCTTAACTCTCATTCTCACACGATCATGCGTTTATATGTATATGTATATGTAGGGGACATTATTTTGAGAACTCTCTAATTTGTGAGATCTCTCTAAGAACCAGTGCATTACATACAATTTATATGATTTTTTTCATGTATTGCTAGAATTTAATGTAGTGATTAAAATATATTTGTTTCACAATGTATTAATTTGTTTCAAATATTTTCAGTTCACAATTTTAATTTTTTTTGCGTGTTTGTAAAAGAAAAAATACATGTAAAAATGTTAAATATATTGAATCGAATACATATGAAATAAGTATATCTTAATCAATACAACAAAAACTATATTTAGATGGAAAAATCACGTGAAACTAAATCTTAAGGTATAAGTTCTCATGAATCTCATAAAATTTTGATTTTTTAAATGATTAAGCCGTGTATATGTATGTATTGTATTTGTATATGTAGGGACGTAATCAAATGAAAACTTCATATATTATGACAATCGTGACAACTTTTACCTTAGCATATTGTTTTATATTTTTTTCATTTAAGGTATTGTTTTATATATGTAGGGACGTAATCAAATGAAAACTAACATTTAATATATTGATGAACATTTAACCGAAATTGAGTCAGTGGTACCAAGTATCATTGATTAGTAGACTGTATCTAATTTTCTATACCAATTATAATTGGTTGGTACACAATATTGGAGAAAAAAACTTGATACCATACCAAGTCGGTTCTAGTTTTGGAGTGCATTCCTACACTCATATTAAGTTATGACTAGAAAACATCAACATTAACGGCATAAGATCGTTTGAGAAGAGGAGTTAAGATGAAAAGCGTGAGAAGAGATCTTGATCTTAATCACTTTTAATCTCAAGCCCACCCATGAATCGTGTTTGATACGGGGATTGATCCCGTGGATCTTGGTGTATCTTATCTTGGTGTATTCATCGTAATCTGCATCCAAGGGTGGATATCCATTCTCACCCTTCTCACCATAACTTCACTTCTTACCGGAATCCAATACCAACATTAAAACCCTCCTTTATACCACAACAAATTAATAAGACGATGGAATCCTTAAATCTAAATGACGGGTGCTATTCAGAACGAAACAAAATTCATCGTCTCAAAATTCTTGTCTTTGCCTTGTCTATCCATCAGATAAATACATGTCATAAAATAAAACATAAATATAAATAAAATAAAATAATGATGTGTTTTAATCTAATTAATAGGGGAGAGAGAGAGGAGACAGTAAATTTTAACACATCAAATTTTCTGTTCAGATAAATGGATCCATGTAGCCTTATGTAGAAAACATAACAACACAAAAAGAAAAAAAAACAAATATTCCGGAATAAAATCAGACATTAAAAATGTACAAAAATTAACTCAATTTAGGGCATTCATGAATTCGTCATCATCTTCAAAACCCTTCATATATTCCGGCAAAAGACAAACTTCAACTTCCATGCTTCCTCCACCATTCCGACCTGGATACATCGTCATCATTCCATCGGCCTTGTTTGCGCCACCGCTTCTAGCCGCCACCGCTTTCCCCAACCCAAATTCACATCCGTACATATCAAACCTTGGCGAACTCCCAATGTGTACAACGTTCGGAGGGAACAACTCACTCAATTTATATATCACTGGTTTCTTTAACCAAGACTCCACCGACTTTTCCACCGCCGTATTGTCATGGTTAGCCACCGCTTCTTGTAACCGGAGGGCCGCCCACCCGAGACCGTGAGCCATCAGATCCTCCACCGTTGCTGTTCCCATAACTGTCTCAACCGGGCTACCAAAATAATCATATGGTAGAGGTGGGTTCAGCCGATGCCGGTTGTTAATAAGAAGTTTACAAACGGTTTCACTCTCGCCGGACTGTCGTCGGACTCGCGTTACGCATCTCCATAAAAGTGCCGACACCGCTTGTAAACTTGAGATTTTATGGGTATTGCATTCGGTGTTTGCTTTTGCTTTGAGTCTCGAGACGGTGGCCGATGAGAAATGGAAGAATCTCTCTTTAAACTGTGGATGTTTGAATCGATCAATGAATTGGTCATGGTGGGTAAATGGAAGATTTATAATGGGATTGTATCCTTCGATGGCCACTCGTTTGAAACAACGTTTTTGGTCTTTGGATCTGAAAGTTTCACTCCAAGCAGCCATGAAATGCCAGAAAGATGTTGCATCGGAGATAAGGTGGTTGATGGAGCCGCCGATGAAGATACCGTCGTTAAGCTCAGTCACCTGAATGGATAACAACGGTAACGTATGACCATCATGGGTAATTACATTATTAAGGTCAAAGAAGGAATAGACAACTAAAGGGACGTGGGTAGACGTTAGGATGTCGGAGATATTTAGGTCCACCGTCGCGTAAACGAACTTGACGCCGGAGCTATTTTCAGGGTCTATATAGATGACATATGAAGGTGGGTTTTCTTGTTTTCGAGTGGCTAAACGGCCGGCGAGAGGGTAGAAATGAGTGAGGGTGGCGGAGAGAGATCGCCGGAGTTGATCCAAGTAAGTGGTTATGGAGAAATCTTGATTTTCCGGTGGTGTTGGTTTTGCAAAAAGGAGACCCTTTTGGCTGTAGTTGAGATTGAGGAAAGGGAGCTCAAAGGGTGTGAAGTGGATGGGTTGGTTTGCATCGCCGGAGAGACCGTCTTCCGGTGGTTTGATGTAACACTCCGATATAAGGTTTACCACCGGCGAATTCATGGAGAGGCTTCTGACAAAAAAAATTGTTGATCAACCTGTTGCATAATTCATAATGCATAATTGCAAGCCCCACATACTTGTCATCCTTATGGTGGTACATACTGGACAAGGAAAACCAGACAAAAAAAACGTGGGGAACATTAAAGTGGTTTTGGTTGAAGGGAAAGATGATAATAATTTTGTTAAAAATATAAAATTGAAGTTAAATTTATAAAAATAATTGAAATGGCATTCATATTTAACTTTAGGACATGTTTGTTAGTAGTTTAGTAAGTTTAAAGAGCCTGATATTTCATTCATTAGCTACATATAATTGTTTAGAAACTAGTTTATTCAGTAAGTTGGAGCTTTATGTAGGAAAACACGTTTTTTCCAAACCTCCCCCTTCCAATTGAAAAACATGCTTATTTCATTTATGAAAAACACACTTTCAAACAAAAACATTTCAATCTATACACATAGATTAATTAACATAAATAGTTTTATTCAAACATAAAGAAAAACCAAGGAAACAACTCCTTAGGGGACGCTTGGTTTGATGCAATTGTTTTGAAATATTTGAATTTTATGGAAAGATTTGAAGTTGGATGGATTTGAATTTGGAAGGACTTGGTTTGATGCAATTGTTTTGAAATATTTGAATTTTATGGAAAAATTTGAAGTTGGATGGATTTGAATTTGGAAGGACTTTAAATCTTTGGTGTGTTTCCTTTGTAGATTTTGGAAGGATTTTAGTGTGTTTGGTTTGTAGATTTAGAAGGATTTTAAGTCTTTTGTATATTTGGTTTGTAGATTTGGAATTGAATTGAATTTCATTCTACATAAATAAGTTGTAAAAATAAATTATAAATATTTAAGAAAATAAAAAAATTACCTTTTTATTAGTTAATTATTAGAAAAATATTGTTTTTAACATATTTTAAAAAATCAATATATGTAAATTCTATGAAATCCGTTAAATCCTGACCATCTCTATGGATTTCAAAATCCTATGTTTGAGGTATTTCAATGAAATCTTAGGGGCCGTTTGGTTTGCGGGAATGGAATGGATTTGATGGGATTTGGATTTCAAATTCATTCCAATCCTATGTTTGGTTTGTTGGATTGTCCAGATTTGAAATCCTAGGATTCATTTGAAATCCTACAAACATAGGATTTTGAAATCCTTGGCAGATGCTCGGGATTTCGTAGGATTTGTATGAAATAATGTTTTAAAAATGTTTAAAACATTGGTTTTGTAATAATTGATTAATAAAAATGTAATTTAGTTATTTTTATAATTTTTTATATTTTTATATAAATTATTTATAAATAATGGAAATTCAATTTCATTCCAAATCCTACAAACCAAACACACGTATGGTTTTCAAATCCATTCCAATCCAAATCCCTCCAAATGCAAATCCTTCAATGAAATCCAAATCCCTAAAAAACAATCCCGCAAACCGAACGAACCCTTAGGATTTCAAATACAACAAAATTTTCAAACCAAACATCAGATTGGAACGGATTTGAATTCCAAATCCCTCCAAATACAATTTAACCCTATAAACCAAACGGGACCTTAGGGTACGTTTGGTTTGCAAGATCTGATGGAGGAATTTGGATTTGGAGAGATTTAATTGGATTGAAATAAATTTGAAATCATTTTATGTGTTTGGTATGTAGGATTTGGAATGGATTTAAATTTCATTCATTTATAAATTATGTCTGATTTGCACTATAACAAAAGTGATTTTATAAATGCTAAAATGAAAAAGCGTCCTGAAAAATACATTATACGACACAAGTTTATAGGACAAAATCATAAAGTGTCTTTATAATTAAGTACATATACATATACTAGTAGGGTACCCGCTGCAATGCAGCGGGACCTGAAAAAATAAATATAAAATAAACGGATCTGTATATTTTTTGCAATTATAAGAGCATAATAGGTATACAGGTATACCCCATAAAATTATATGCATTTTGTATGTTTTGATAGGTCACATCCCAACAATGATCAAATTTGAAGCGAAAACAAAACGTCAAGCGAACTATAAATGAATATATGTAATCTCAAGCCAATTATAAATTAATAGAAAGTACATGTTTTTATAAGATCTGCGAACATCTCCATCAGTAAAAGAAATAGCAAAGGAAAATGAACATGATGCAAAGAACAAACATCTAGTTCTTGGAAAAGTTTGTGGATACACCTAATCTATATGAAAACTCAAAATATGTTCAAATTATAAACATTTTGTTTGCTCTCTACACAATAATAAATCAACAACAAATTGTATAAAGCAAACCCAATTCTAATTCGTTTCTTCCTAATTTCATGTAAACCTAAAATAGGAGAAATAAACCACAAGGCTTGTGGCGTACTGATTAAGCCTTGTGGGGGATGAGGCTAGATAACCCATCTACCCAGGTTCGAATCCAGGCGCAAACAACTTGTGGCCACTGGGGAATTATCTCTGGCCGTACGCATGCTTTAATAGCCTTAAAATTGCCGTAGATTAGTACAGCGAATCTAAGATATCCTTTAAAAAAAGGAGAAATAAAAAGAAACTAACCCATGCCTTCAAACATCGATCTCAGTTTACAAATACAAACAACATGAAGCCACAATGTTGAAGAAAGTAAACAGAATGAGTCCTGAAACATTATTCATCCTAGGGGACTCCTCCAAATTCCAATCGTTAAAACTTCAACCCTTAACTTGAGTACTTAAGCTTTCCATGTTAATTGATCGACAAAATGCCATCATATACAAAAAAAAAACTTTTACATAAGAATGTATACATATTTAACATGTTATTAGATAGATTGCAATAGACCTAATAATTTGTCTACAAGCAGCAACAAAGGAAACAACTCATTCGTCTACAAATGATGATTGAATACAAGTACACAAAAATTCAACATCAAGGGCCATTGTTTATTTATTTGTCGGTTGAGTTGGCCCTTGAGGTAAATATATTCCACTATACGTCAGAGGATCCAGACCTTGAGATTACTGAAAACTGAAACAATTAAGTATGCGATAAACATTTTGGCCACCGACTACCATCAAACCTCTTCACACATGTATAGCCTCAACACAAAGTCATGAATCCATGAACGAACATCATTATGTTTTGAAAACTGTTGCTTTGCCGAAAAATAGTAAAAGAATGCCATCAACATTCTCATAAAATATTGAAGACATACGTGAAATAAAGAAACAAAAAAAACAATTTGTGTACACTTTGAAAAACTCATTACCATCTCCTCCATTATAAATCCTCGCAAACCATTAGACTTTGATTAGGGTGTCTGAAATAAGATATTGTCACAAGGAAAGCTAACACTTTGTTTGCAACAAAGAACACAATGATCATCAATTAAAAATACAATCTTTTAGGTCACTCTACTATAACGTTTATGTGCATTAACTGTTACACTTTTGTATTCTGGGTGATTAAAGAGGACTATCATTTTCCAGCTACATTGGCAAAAATGAAGATAAGAAATAAACTTTCTCCTAATGCTTATGAAATTTTAAACCAATAAAAAAATGTTCAGAAAAAATACGGCAAATGCATCAAAATTTAACAATACTTGGTTTAATTATTAATAAAAAAATTTAGTCCGTGTAACGAAGTTCCAAAATTCCTATTTTGTATTTATTTTGACCAATAGTTTGTTGAACTCGTAACATTTGATGACATGGATATCTATTTATAAACGTACAAGAGGTCACCGGTAAAAATGCATAACAATGGAGAATTTTGATACTTTGTTACATTGATGAAGAAAAATGATTATTTGTTACATTAAATAGGAAATAGGCAAACTCACTTGCATTTGGATGAATTTTTTCACAAAGAATAAACAAAAATTTATATACTAATGATAACAAAACATAAAGAAAGACACACTTGAAGATTATGACACATTATGCATAAAGTTTTGAAGTTTCCAAATACAGCCTAGTTATAATATTTTTGTCTGGAAGAGTAAGAAAATGAAAGGGATTTAATGACTTAACCCTAATCTTTATTAACTCGAGTTACAGATTTGAGAACCTATGCATCCTTGCAAATTGAACGAAGAGAAGTTTTAAAAACACCATTAAAAAGAGTTCCAAAATTTCATCAGCATGTCCATTTGTTCATTTTCTCTTATAAACCTACTCATGCAATTTGAACAGAATATTGTCAAAAAATATATCTTTATCACAATAACTAAAATCTTTAATAACAGAACCGCCACCAATAACACTTATACGTCATCAATATTTGGTGAAGAAACATTATAGATAGAAAAAAAGGAACGAAAAAAAGTCTATATATTTTGGATTGTTTATGGCCCTATTTTCTACCATAATAGCAAGTGATCTTATGTGGAATACATCATGACTTTGGACTTTTTTTTATCTCTAGGAAATTTTCAACTCATGGAGTTATTTACATCCACACTTATCAACAACCTTAATTCATTAAAAGAACATTTAGAGATATAATGATATACCTTGCAGCAGCGGAAAGTAACATCAAGATGAACATAAAAGAATAATGCACAGCAAAAATAGTCTTAAAAGTACAATATTCAATTTTTATTCCCATAAATACAACCGTCAATACTTAATAAAAACCTATGTAATATACAAAATATGAGAGGTTCTCTTAAAGAAATTATTTCCAAGCTTTTGGAATTAGAATTGATTTAGACGGTAGCATAAAATGCTTTGTCCCTAACTTTTAATTGAGCAACTTCACACAAGGGAAGAAGTGGATGGAAAACCATGATGCTCCTGAAAGTTGTTGGCTGCAACTTTGGTGAAGATACAAAAAGCATGACTATGTAACATGTATGAAAAAGTCTTACCCAACTTTAGATAAAAATGCAAACGGAAGGAGTTATAAAACACAAACCTGAACTTTGAATCAAACTTCGTCCCTTTAAACTTGTCTCTTATCAGCACACCCACCTCCCTCCTTTGTAAACTCTAGACCTTCACACTCTAGCTAAGTAACATATTTTTGATTGTTTTGGAGAAACAGAAGAAGAACTGATATAGAGGAGATAGCTACCAGCTTTGAAAAAATGATCGATCGTTGTCGAGATGGCCAAAATTGAGATAAACAGATCACTTTGATCTGATTGTTTCCATTTTACACTTCTTTCCTTTTTATCGTTTTAGATAGACATTAATCTTTTGTTTCCTAGTCCAACTATAATATCTCTTTCCTTTTATTGTTTTAGATAGGCATTAGTCTTTTGTTTCCTAGTCTAGTTATATTTACTTTAATCCCTATTTAAGGAGTTGTTTAGTTTTCTTTATGGATCATCTTTTCAATTAATAAAATTCTCTTTTGAGTGTTTCTCTTAAATTACTTGAGCGTTTTCCGTTGTGAATGCTCGTCACCTTGAGGTTTAGACGTCTGTCGGCCTTTCCGCGTTTCCCACTGCGTCAGTTGGTATCAGAGCAGGACTCGCCTGCCCTAGCACTAACGATGGCAGACCAGCAACCCGCTACCAAAGCAGATCTAGCTCAATTGTCTACGGACCTTACCGCAACACTAACTGATCTGACCGCGGCGATCAATCTACTCCGAACTAGTCCCAACAACAACCCAAGAAGAACCAGACCCGAAGAACCACTTCGAAGAAATCACAGAAACCGAACCCCCGACCCTAACTCAGAATCAGAAGAAGAAGAAGAAGAACCACTGATCACACAAAAAAACGAGCATGATTACCGTATGAAAGCAGACATTCCGCTCTTCTATGGAACCATGGGAGTCGAAGAGTTCTTAGACTGGCAGATCGAAGTGGACCGTTTCTTCGACATCATGGAAGTACCAGAAAATAAACAGATAAAGATGGTAGCTTTCCGTTTGAAAAGCACTGCGGCTGTGTGGTGGGACAAATTGGTAGTCCAACGACAGCACCAACACAGAGGACCAGTTCGGTCTTGGCGATGGATGAAACAGCTGATGATAGAACGATTTCTGCCAGAAGACAACGAGCAGATTCTTTATAAGATGTATATCGGCTGCAGTCAAGGAACACGAACAGTAGCTCATTATACAGCTGAGTTCATTCGTCTCTCCGAACGCAATGAAATCAATGAAACCGAGGGTCAGCAAGTGGTACGCTATATCAACGGACTTAAAGGAACGATCCAAGAGAAGATCGGCCTTCAGGCCGTATGGACGGTGACTGAAGCATCCAGTCTCGCATTAAAAGCTGAATTAATGGAGAAAACAACCCGGACGTCTTCCTATCGTCGCTATTCATCACAGATCTCGGCAGACCCGACCAACACGACAATTGACAAAGGCAAAGGAGCAACTTCGAGCTCAACTCCTCGATACAACGCCGCTGATACCCAAAACACAACAACCACTCCGAAGACAGGTAACCCGTACACTAGACCCATGGGGATCAAATGTTATCGATGTGGCCAACCAGGTCACAGATCCAATGAGTGTCCAAACCGCCGAACAGTGGGATTGGTGGATGGCGAAGAGGAGCATGAAGACGACGATTATGACGGATTCGAGTTCACAGAAGAAAACCTCGAAGACAAGGTCAACATCGTGCTTCAACGGGTTTTACTAGCACCGAAAGAGGAAGGACAACGCAAGAACCTTTTTCGATCTCACTGCTCGGTTAATAAAAAGGTATGTAATTTAATTATTGACAATGGCAGTTGTGAGAACCTAGTATCTCAGAAATTGGTCAATCACCTAGGGCTCGAAACTCAACCTCATGATTCTCCCTACTCTTTGGGATGGGTTAAGAAGGGTCCCTAGGTTCGAGTAACACAAGTATGCAAAGTTCCCATCTCTATTGGAAAACATTACAAAGAAGAAGTTATATGTGATGTTCTCGATATGGACGCCTGTCACGTACTTCTAGGACGACCTTGGCAGTACGACAATGATGTTACCTACAAAGGAATATACAACGTGATCATATTCCGGTGGGGTGACCGAAAGATCGCGATGGCCCCTGTCCCCCACTTTGAAAAGATCCCGGAGAAGAAAAATAACGCTTTTTTAGTTATGAACGCCAATGAACAAATACTTGAAGCGGATGTCAAAGAAGCTCGAGCCTTCTACCCTATGGTGGTTAAAGGACTAATGACTACCGAGAAGACCGAGCCCGAAATCCCGAAAGAAGTCAAAGAATTATTACAAGAATTTGAAGAAATAGTGGCTGATGACTTACCTCCCGAGCTCCCCCCAATGAGGGACATCCAACATCAGATTGACCTGATCCCGGGTGCCAGTTTACCAAATCTTCCACACTACCGAATGAGCCCTAAAGAAAACGAAACTTTAAGGGAACAAGTCGAAGATTTGCTAGAAAAAGGTTTTATCCGAGAAAGCCTGAGTCCCTGTGCCGTTCCCGTTCTACTAGTACCAAAGAAAGGGAACCAGTGGAGAATGTGCATCGACAGCCGTGCTATCAATAAAATCACCATCAAGTATCGATTCCCACTTCCCCGCTTAGAAGACATGCTCGATGAACTATCCGGTTCTGCCATTTTTTCAAAAATCGATCTTCGTAGCGGTTATCACCAAATACGAATCCGACCCGGAGACGAATGGAAGACAGCCTTCAGAACAACTTTCGGGCTCTACGAATGGTTGGCAATGTCTTTTGGAACTTCAAACGCGCCTAGTACCTTCATGCGAATGATGAATCAGGTACTTCACCCTTTATTGGCTCTTTTGTAGTAGTCTACTTTGACGACATTCTCATTTATAGCCCCAACAAAAAGGTGCACTTGGAACATCTACGACAGGTTCTATCTGCACTCCATGAAAACAAGTTGTTCGTCAACCTGAAGAAATGCATTTTATGCACCCACAAGCTCCTTTTTCTTGGTTTTGTCATTGGGTCACAAGGAATCGAAGTAGATGACGAAAAAATACGCGCGATACGAGATTGGCCTTCTCCAAAGAGTGTCTCCGAGGTACGTAGTTTTCATGGTTTAGCTACTTTTTATCGAAGATTCATCCGAAACTTCAGTACCATCACGGCCCCAATCACCGACTGTCTCAAAAAAGGTAAATTTCAATGATGATCCGATCAAGACGATAGTTTTTCCTTAATCAAAGAAAAACTATGTTCCGCACCGGTCTTAGCCCTACCAAACTTCGACAAAATTTTTGAAGTCGAATGCGACGCCAGCGGAATAGGTATAGGAGCCGTCCTGTCCCAAGAAAGTAAACCAATTGCCTTCTTTAGCGAAAAGTTGAGCGATGCAAGGCAAAAATGGAGCACCTATCATCAGGAATTTTATGCGGTAGTCCGAGCTCTGAGACAATGGGAGCATTACCTCATACAAAAGGAGTTCGTACTATTCACCGATCATCAAGCACTAAAATTCATCAATAGCCAGAAAACAATTAACAAGATGCATGCACGTTGGGTGAGCTTTTTACAGAAATTCCCATTCGTTATCAAACACAAGTCAGGCACCCTAAATCGAGTGGCGGACGCTCTAAGTAGAAGGGCTACCTTGTTTGTCACCGTTACCCAAGAAATTGTCGGGTTTGAAATCCTTAAAGAACTCTATAAAGATGACACAGACTTTAAAGATGCTTGGTCCAAGTGCAGCCAAGGAATCCCTAGCAAAGACTTCTACATTCAAAACGGTTACCTCCTCAACTTTGCATTCCAAACTCATCACTACGAGAGAAACTCATTCGAGATCTACACGGAGGGCCACTTAGTGGCCATCTTGGGCGAGACAAAACCAACGCAGGCCTGGAAGAACGATATTATTGGCCGCAACTAAAGCGAGACACTAGCAACCTAGTTCAGAGATGCTACATATGTCAGACAACAAAGGGGCATTCTCAAAACACGGGTCTTTACATGCCCTTACCAGTCCCTGATGATATCTGGCAGGATCTTTCCATGGACTTTGTCTTGGGGCTACCACGGACACAAAGGGGCGTGGACTCTATCTTTGTCGTTGTTGACAGGTTCTCCAAAATGTTGCACTTTATTGCTTGTAAAAGAACCGCAGATGCCAGCAATATCGCCCGTTTGTTCTTTAAAGAAGTTGTCCGCCTTCAAGGAGTTCCGAAGTCCATCACATCGGACCGTGATACTAAATTCCTTAGCCATTTCTAGATTACCCTATGGCGCATGTTCGGAACCACCCTTAACAAAAGCAGCACCGCCCATCCACAAACGGACGGACAAACCGAAGTAACCAACCGAACTCTAGGTAACATGCTACGGAGCGTTTGTGGAGACAAGACAAGACAATGGGACTTAGCACTAGCTCAAATTGAATTTGCCTACAACAGTGCCACTCACACCGCCACTGGGTGCTCACCTTTTTCTCTCGTGTACACATCCCCTCCTAAACATGTGGTTGATCTTGCCAAGCTCCCACGATCCCCGGAATTTAGCACCACAACAGCACATATGGCGAAAGACATACACGCCACTAAGGAAACCTTCAAAGCCAAACTTGAAGCGACTGGATTGAGCTTTAAAGTTAAAGCTGATCAACGCAGGAAACAAAAGGTTTTCAAAGAAGGAGATGCCGTCAAGGTTTTTCTACGAAGAGAGAGGTTCCCGATAGGTACTTACGGAAAGCTACAACCACGAAAATATGGCCCATTTAAAATTTCCAGGAAGATCAATGACAATGCTTATGTTGTCACCCTCCCGGATTCATTGCACATTTCTAATACTTTCAACGTTGTGAATATTTATACGTACCATGAAGACAAGGCCATCTATCCTCTTGAGAACTCGGGGTCGAGTTCTTCCAAAGTGGAGGAGACTGATATAGAGGAGATAGCCACCAGCTTTGAAGAAATGATTGATCGTTGTCGAGATGGCCAAAATTGAGATAAACAGATCACTTTGATCTGATTGTTTCCATTTTACACTTCTTTCCTTTTTATCGTTTTAGATAGACATTAATCTTTTGTTTCCTAGTCCAACTATAATATCTCTTTCCTTTTATTGTTTTAGATAGACATTAGTCTTTTGTTTCCTAGTCTAGTTATATTTACTTTAGTCCCTATTTAAGGAGTTGTTTAGTTTTCTTTATGGATCATCTTTTCAATTATTAAAATTCTCTTTTGAGTGTTTCTCTTAAATTACTTGAGCGTTTTCCGTTGTGAAGGCTCGTCACCTTGAGGTTTAGACGTCTGTCGGCCTTTCCGCGTTTCCCACTGCTTCAAGAACCCTTATGGTGAGTATCATAATCAAAAAGGGCAAGAATTTTTTTATTATGTGTACAAATCAGAAGGCGATTGTTTCAGTAACCTTAAAGTTTAACCAAGTGAAGTTCATGTACAGGAGGGGGAAAAAGGATATTAAAGTTTAACTTTAACCCAATGAAGTTCATGTAAGGGAGGGGAAAAAGGATTTTTTAGAACAACGCATAAACAAGTTAACATCCTTAATTGCTCAAAACTGCCATTTTCTACTATTTATGTATAGAGTTGAAAAAAATTGATGTGCAGTTTACAATAATGTTGTAGAATAGTTCTTCAAAGGGTACCACTGAAATGTGAAGAAAGTAACTAATCATTTCACAACCAAGCACATAGTAAAATTAATTATCCTATACAAGAGGGTATACTCCATGTCTAAATGAAGCACCTTGCCCAAGAAAAAATATTTTATAGCAGTAAATGAACTTATTCATGTAACTGTATTTCTTTAAAGAAAATTGCATGTGATTGTCAAATCTAGTCTACATAACGTGACGGGTGTCGAGCCCGAAAAATAATAATTACCTATTTACCTCGAATTACAACCTAAATTGTAATAGTGGAAAGTAGGGTCGAATCCACAGGGATTGGTCGTGACAATTATTAAACTTCTACACTTTATAAATACGAAAGGGGGGGTTTTGGATTTGATTAATTAAACTAAACATGCGACTAAAAATTAATTAAAACTATTAATTAAAAACCACAACATTAGTTCGCTCCCGATTAAGATGCTCATACTTATCACTGACTCCAACAACGTAAACATACAGAATAAACCCAAATTGGTTATAGTCGTTAACAAGCTCTAACGACCTACGTTTTTCCTTAGATTAACACCGACTAAAGTAAGCTCTTTAACCGGATCTTAATCACAAATAAGAACTTGAATAAGCTCTCAAGTTAATAGGTGTGATTAACTTTACCGAACTAGAAAAACACCAACTCAAAGCCATAAGCTCGTAAGCTCGGCTTATTAAGGCTTTGAATACTTGATTTCAAGAATTCAATTCGGAAACCTTATTGAGACCAAACGAATCCAATTGTTACTTTATCAAAGAACAAAGACGATTACGTATCTAAGCCTTTGAATAACAATTTTCCATAAGAACTTCAACTAATTGATCGGATTAATTGAACTTTCAAATAGAAATAACTTTAACCTAGAAATCAAGCAAATAAGATTATCCCTAATTGTTTACAATGGAATCTCAAAGTAATCGCATCAATAATCTAAAGCTTCCTAATGTTGGAATGAAATTTAGGTTTACAACTACAAAAAGGAAATTACCAAAAGCTTAGAAATTGATGATGAATTCTTCCAAATCGGCTTCTTCTTTGTGTTCCTTTTTCTCTCCAATCGGTCCCTCTTTTCAGTTGTCGACCTCTATTTTTATACCCCATCTCAAGTAACCGCTGAATTTGGAACGTGGTCGACTGATTTTTTTGAGTGAACGCTAGTTTCATCCGAGCAAACTCACGGGACTAACCCACGCGAGAAAATAGAAATCGAACAGTGTTTGCCGTTAGTTTAGACGCTGGTTGGGTGAATCTGAAAGCAGCGAGAGAGAAGAGACTTCAAAACAGTAGCTTACGCTACTTTGTTCGTGAGTTTCTAAGGGAGAAAGCCGCGAGAGAAAGGAGCCAAGCGTGAGATTGAAGGAGACATGGATTGGGCTTCTCTCCTTTATTTCTGATCTGATTTGGGCTGGACAAGTGGGCCTTAACGTTTTTTTTTTCTATTTTCTTCTTGGGTTGCTGTCATCCAAAACAAAACACAAAGCCAAAGATGTGAGATAACTATTTATTTTTTTCTTCTTTTTATTTTCATCTTAAATATCCCCAAGTAAATACCAAATCCACATAAAAATACACATTTTAACATCCAATTAATAATAATTGCTAGATAAATTCGACATTGAAAATGCATAATATATCACTTATCGGAACGCTACCTAGAATGCACTTAGGGCCAGTTTACAATACATGAGCCGACAAAGCCAAACCTCTCTAATCCATAACCTTATAACATTCTCAACCATCAAAATAGATGGTAAAAGTTCTCCCTCACTTACCAGGTAAGAATATTATCACTTATTGTTATGACTTATGTCTTTTACCGGGTAAAAGTGTTCTCTCTTAATTATCGAGTAAAAGTGTTGTTCTCCATTACTGTGTAAAATTATTGGTCATTGTTATGCCTCTTACCAGGTAAGATTCTTGATACTTGCCATACTCACCCGGTAAGGCAAGTGACACTCAATAAGCACTTACCTAAGTAAGCATTTGGTAAACGACCCCTTGGATCATCTCCAACACATTCTCCAAAATGGAGGATCAAAACTCAAAAATCTCCAAAAAGAAATTACATTCGACTCCAACAAATTCTCAATTGTAAAGCTTGCAACATTAATTGTATTATTAAAATATTTTACGCATGTAATAAAATATTATTTCTCTCTAATAAACATTTAACATCAAGTTTTCTTATTGGTGGGAATATAATTCAAAAAATGTATATCATGGTAATCTTTTTTGAGGAGTTCTCCAAATTTTGGAGAATTTCACTCTCTCTCATGCTTTCTCTATTTTAGAGGAAGTTCTGAAGAATCTGTTGGAGCAAAATCTTACCTAAAAACTGGAGACGTTCTTAATTTCTAACAAATAATGGCATCATATAATCATATCATCCACAAACATCATTGCACTACCTGAAAAGTGCCACCAGTCACACTTAGAATTTCCTGAAGTAGTGGACAACAACATCATCTCCACACAGGTGAAGCTCATTCGCTCTAAAATTCCAAAAAAAGCATGTGTATGAAAATCCCCATGTCCTGCACCCCTAGCATCTGCATACAAAAACAAAGAATTCATTACAGTCCCAACTCAATGGTGTCATCGGTCTTTCAAATGTCCCCTTGGACGATGTATGTTGACAAATATACACGATCAAAGAAATAATTACAGGATATTTATTGACAAGATGCACACAGCAATTTCATATTAGAATTCAATAGACAACCACTCCATCCCCCTTAGAGAATGATCTACATGAAGAGGTGTGCCATGGCTGCCCCAACAATCAAAGCATAATGCGCAGAGATATGACAAAACATTAGCCCACTACAAATAACATATAAGAAGATGTTCATTTCATCAAGTGAGAGCATCATTGCAACTTATTCTGTCTTTTCTCTACATAAATCATATTTTAACAATGGGTACCCCCATCAAAGCAATGCAACAATAACTACTATCCCTGCTTATTAATACTATATAGATATAGATAAATTGGCAAAATCTTACGCACCATATTGTATTCAAATACAGAAGCGAGACCAACAAGTGACTGATTTCCGACCATGTAGGTAGTAACAAACATAAAGAACCTTTCGAGTTCAAAAATGCGATAAGATTTGCCAAACCATGTAATGTTCCTCAAATAATTTCAAACATCCAGAAAACCTACAATGTGCTGAAAATAGCAAAAGTGAACACACTAAGTGAGAACTGGTATAAGCTACGCAGGACTGTTCTTATGAAACTTTCGCCTTGGAAACAGAATTCCAACTACAACAGTTATGAACCCTAATTATTCGTAAGCAAACACCAAGTTTGGGGATTGGGTTAATTCAAATTAAGCAAAATTAGAGGTGGGTTTTATTGGGCAGTTACCAGATACAAGGAGATTGTCATCGAATTGAGAAAGAGCAAGTTTGAGGCTTTAAATTGCACTAAACCGATCAGCAAACCAGAACCTGCATTTTGTGAAAGTAAAACTGAAAGTTGAATCAAACAATCAAGTTGAAATACACGCACAACTTGGGTGGCTTCCATTTGGACGGTATGCATTAATGCATATCGGTAACTTGTAACATGCATTAATGAATATTCATCAATGCATCTGTAATGTAATGATAGATGCATTGATGCATAGGAACAAAAATTACCGGTATGCATTAGTGCATACCGTCCACATGGAAGTCTCCCAGGGTGTTCTTCAGTTTTATCTTTTTTTAGCGTTTTCCCTTGAACCTCCCTCTATATATATATAGAAAGTTCAAATGCAAACTAAAATTTGGTTGTGAACGTGAGAATAAATGAGAGTGTGACACGTGTCAAAATAAGCAATATTAAGACTGAATATACAAAGAAATATTCAGTCTAGTATATATTCAGTCTGAATCTACAAAGGAATATTCAGACTGAATATTCATTTGTATATTTAGACTGAATATATACTATAATATTTCTTTGAATGGGACACGTGTCGCAGTCTCATTTGTCCTCACGTTCACAACCAAATTTGAGTTCTCATTTGAACCCGCCCCTATATATATATATATATATATATATAGGAAGAGGTTCAAATGAGAACTTTGTAAATTTAAAAGAACAAAGAGACTCATTTGGGACCACATACAATGTGGGTCCCACCAATAAAAAATCATATCTGATTTTCAATGGGGCCACCATTGAAAATCAAATATGATTTTTTATTGGTGGGACCCACATCATATACGGTCCCAAATGAGTCTATTTGTTCCTTTAAATTGAGAGTGTTCTCATTTGAACCATCCCCTATATATATAACAATTTCTGACCATGGAGATATGGGAGCATCTGGGCTCGCCAAAGCAGATACTTATCAATTTGATAGCTTGATTGATAGAGGGTTTGAGATATTAGGAGAGGAGGTTGAAGAAAGGTTTCGAGAGATTGTAGAAGAAGAGGTTCCCACCATTTTTGTTGTAGAGCTAAAGCTCTAATACCATAACAGAGAAGAAGATGTAAGGAAATATTTTATTTCATTCTCTTTGTTTTTAATGAATTACATTCACTGTTGTACATGGATATATATATATATAGGGGAGGGATCATGCAAGAACACTATCAATCTAAAGGAACAAAGGAACTAATTTGGGACCACATATGATGTGGGGCCCACAAATAAAAAATCATTTATGATTTTATGATTTTTTTCTAAAAAATCATAAATGATTTTTTATTTGTGGGCCCCACATCATATGTGGTCCAAAATGGGTCCTTTGTTATTTTAAAAACCCAAAGTTCTCATTTGAACCTCTCCCTATATATATATATATATATATATAGGTGGGTTCAAATGTGAACCTATCTTTAACATGAGGATGCATCTCAACCATCCATTTAAAATCAGATCAAAAAATCAATGCACAAAACGCACGGTGGCATTTTTGTAATAAGTGAAAAACTCGAGTCATGGCTTAAACAATAATTAGCGCGCAGGGGCAACATCATAAATATAACATGACTGTCAATTTCTTCATCTTCGTCGTCCCCAAACAACGATTTCGCCGTCAATCTCTTCATCGTCGTTGTCACCAAGCAACAATTTCGACATAAATCGGTTCATCATCGTCGTCACCAAGCAACTTATTTCCTACAGAATTGTAGCTTATATTCAGTCTGAATATAAGCATAACATTGTAGTATCACAATGTCATGTTTATATTCAGTCTGAATATAAGCTACAATTATGAGTTTGTATTATTGTAGCTTATATTCAGTCTGAATATAAGCTAAAATTATGTATTTGTATTATTGTAGCTTATATTCAGTCTGAATATAAGCATAACATTGTAGTATCACAATGTCATATTTATATTCAGTCTGAATATAAGCTACAATTATGGGTTTGTATAATTGTAGCTTATATTCAGTCTGAATATAAGCATAAAATGTTATGCTTATATTCAGTCTGAATATAAGCTAAAATTATGTGTTTGTATTATTGTAGCTTACATTCAGTCTGAATATAAGCATAACATTGTAGTATCACAATGTCATGTTTATATTCAGTAATTGTAGCTTATATTCAGACTGAATATAACCATAACATTGTGATATCACAATGTCATGTTTATATTCAGTCTGAATATAAGCTAAAATTATGTATTTGTATAATTTTAGCTTATATTCAGTCTGAATATAAGCTAAAATTATGTGTTTCTATAATTGTAGCTTATATTCAGTCTGAATATAAGCATAACATTGTTCCTGATGAAGAAGCAGGCTCCATTGATAAAACAAAATTCACAATTTAGTTTCAGAAATCGAAAATCCGAGTACTAAAGTTCTTCACAGCAATGAATACGATTAACAGAGAAGAATTCGATTTCCAAAGAGAGCTTGATTTACAGAGAAAATTTCGATTAACAAAGGATGAGAGAATTAAACGGGAGTGATAAACTTGCCTAATTTACCCCTCAAGCCACATTTAAAGAACGGCTTCTGACGCAGCAGAAAATATGGAACAGATCGACAAACGTCAAATCCAAAGACAATAGATCTTACAAGCGTAAGAACTAACAAAATAACGAGGTAAAACTCGAAATACTCTCAAAGAGAAAGAAATATTATTAATTGATCAAAAACGTTAATAACAATGAAAACATTGAACCCTATTTATAAACTAAAATTAGGAAAAGATTACCATAAACTATAAAAGATAATTACCTAATAATTATAATCTAATTAGGAAACCAAATAATTATCTAAGAACAATATCTTAACCAAAATAGATAATTAAGACTTAAAGTTAAAGGAAATAAATAATAATAATAATAATAATGGATATGTATGTATGGCAACGTGGTGAAGGAAGTAAATCAGCAACAGCAGCTTGGGCGGGTAGCTGGGCAGCCTAACCCGCCTTTATACCCACAAAACAATAGGGTAAGCGGGTTCATGGGCGGCCTAACCCGCTTTCTAACCCGCACAGATGAAAACAAGCAGAAATTAGGCGGATCTTTAAGCGGCTCAATCTTCCTTGATCGACTTGTTCTTCGGCCCCTATTGCGACCCTTTCGATGCCAACTTTCGGGCATCCTTCGGCCTCGTTTCCTTCGTTTCCAAAGATTGAAAAAGAGTCTCGTGAACTCTTGAATTCACCCTACATCAGTCACCCTCACTTGAAAAGAACTCGACCTCGAGTTCACTTGAGAAACAAAATCATTTGATTCCCTCGGGTTTTGATGCAATAGTAAATCACTTACCTTTCTAGTCTTCATTACATTCGGATTCGTGACATGACCTTCAAAGTTCAAAACGGCTTTGATCTCCAAAAGATATCGTTGTGCTCGCTTCCTTACGATCGATATGAGCTCGAAATTGTTAAAGACTTCAAAAACTGTATTGTGAACAACTTGTCGAATAGGATTGATTGGAGTCATGATCAAATCATCAGCTTTCGGACCAACGTTCTTATTTCTTGTGGTAAAGATTTCATTGAATCGAAAATATCTTCAACCGGTTCACTTTCGGTTTCTGGTATCGCAAACCCGAAATCAGTTGTCGATTGTGATGACGGTTTTGTTGACTCCGGAATGTCCTCAAAGTCTTTGAGTATTTCGTTAATCTTTTTCGGATACTCCTCATTGACCTTTTCGACACTCAGTAAGCTTTTTTCTCCTATCGGGCAAAAGACTCGAGTTTCTTTGAAAAAACTTTCAAGAAGTTGCTCATCGGAGGTGACGATTAGAAAGTACTCACCTTTCTCTTCCAAAGCATTGTTGAAGTGGGCTACGGGTGCTTCGATCTCGGGCACTTCAATTTCTTTGATGGTTGATTCGAGATCTGGTTCGAGCATTTGGGTCTTAGTAAGGATTTCTTGTTGTGGCTCGGTTATGAGTCTCGAGCCTTGCGGACAATCCGAATACACTTTGTTGAGAAGAAGCAGTGAGTACGATGTCGTCGATATATAGAAGAAGATAAGCAAGTTCAGAGCCCCGTCGAAAAACAAAGAGGGAAGTATCACTTTTGCTGCAAATAAAACCAAGCGTGAAAAGATAGTTAGCAAACCGATGGTACCAGGCCCACGGTGCCTGTTTTAAGTCGTAAAGGGATTTCTGAAGTTTGCATACGTAACCCGGAAATGAGGGGTTGTGGAAACCCGGAGGTTGGTGCATATATACGGTTTCATTCAAAGTGCCATGCAAAAATGCATTCTTGACATCGTGTTGGTGGATTTGCCACCCACGACCCATAGCGAGACTTAAGACGGTCCAGATTGTTGCTGGTTTGGCCACGGGACTGAAAGTCTCATCACAATCAACTCCTACCTGTTGTGAATTTCCATTAACGACGAGACGTGCTTTATATCGTTCAAGAGAACCGTCTGCATGAAACTTATGGCGAAAAATCAAGTGGCAGCGAATAATATTGGCATCGGTCGGACGGGGTACCAATTTCCAAGTATTTTGTTTAAGCAAAGCATTAAACTCGTCGGTCATGGCATGATTCCAATTATGGTTAAGGAGCGCAATTTTAAGATTGGTAGGGATGGGGGATATGGTCTGTGTGTGAAGAGAAAAGGGGTGATTGGGTTTAAAGATCCCACTTTTGGACCGATTTTGCATTGGATGGCGGGTATTAGTGGAAGGTACGGATGGAGCGGAGTGAGGTCGGTCGGTGGGTTGTGTTTGGGCCAAAGGATTGGTGGCGGTGGTTTGGTTTAGGGAGGATATGGTGTTAGGTGGTGGTTGGGTTGTTGTTGGGGAGCCGGAGTCGGGTGGGTTTGGGGGCGGAGATGGGGTGGCCGAAGGTGGTATAGGGGATGGGGAGATGGTGGTATTTTGGTGAGCATGATGAAGAAGATATGGAGAAGGTTCGATGTCTTCCAAAAAGGAGTAGGAGGTAGGACGAACCGTATGAAGATTAGCGAAAGGGAAGGTTTCCTCATTGAATATAACATGACGGGAGATGATAAGTTGATTATTAGAGAGAGAGTAACAAAGATACCCCCGGTGGTTTGCCGGGTATCCTAGAAAGATACATGGGATGGAGCGAGGGGCGAGTTTGTGTGGGATTGTGGAAGAGAGGTTGGGGTAGCTTAAACATCCGAATGTGCGAAGATGTGAATAAGTGGGTTTGCGGTGATAGAGAAGTTCTGTGGTGGTTTTGTTGTTTATAGTGGTGGAAGGGAGGATATTTAGAAGATAAGTGGTGATGGCGAGAGCATAGTTCCAAAAGGTGGGTGGAAGAGAGGTTGGGGTAGATTAATGGTTCGAATAATACGTTCGGCCTTACCGTTTTGGGGAGAAGTGTAAGGGCATGAGAAACGGAGTTGCATACCATGTTTGACACAAAAGGTGTTAAAGGAAGAGTTGTGGAATTCACGACCATTGTCGCATTGAAAAGATTTAATCTTTTTACCAAATTGCGTATTAATGTAAGTGTAGAATTGTAAAAATATGGGAAATACTTGTGATTTGGTTTTTAACGGAAAAGTCCAAATAAAGTGAGAAAAATCATCAAGTAGGACAAGGTAATATTTGTGACCTACTTTAGAAGTAATGGGTGATGTCCACAAATCCGCATGGATAATATCAAAAGGTGAATACGTAATTGATAAAGAAGAGGAAAATCGTAAACGACAATGTTTGCCTAAAGAACAAGAATTACAATTGTTTTTCAACTTATGACTAGGAATAGAATTGCTATGCTGAAGTAAATTAAAAACTGAAATTCCCGGATGATCAAGACGGTTGTGCCATGTTGTTGGGGAGACGGTAAGAAGTGCGGAAGGCGCGAAAGAGGTGATCGGGGCGGAACTGACAGGATAGAGCTCACCGGAACTGTTGCATCTCGTGATAATTCTCTCCGTTGTGAGATGCTTCACAGAAAAATCAAACGAGTCAAATTCAACAGAAACATTGTTATCACGGGTGAACTTGCGGACATAAATTAGGTTTTTAACAATGTGAGGGACATGATAAACATGGTTAAGAGAGTAGGGGTGATTAAGGTGAGAAAGAGTGATGGAACCGTGACCAATAATAGGAATAGTGGTGCCATTGCCAACTAGTAGAGAACTAGGTTTGCTTAAACTAAATAAATTAGAAATCTTACCCGAGTCCGAAGTGAGATGGGATATGGAGCCGGTATCCATGTACCACGTGTTGTCGGGTGGTTGGAGCTGCATGGTGTGGAATGCACCTTCTAGCTCAGTCGGGGTCATTGGAAATCCGTGTGTTGTGCCAGTAGCAGCCGTGAAGTGTGCTTGAGGTGGTTGATGTGGAGGTCGATAAGAAGGTCGTGGACCCAGTAAGCCCTGATGAGGGTTTGGTTGGGTCGTGGGGTATGGGCATGGTGGGGGTGGCGCCCATTGAGTCGGAGAATACCAACCCAGGTTAGACCACGGATAAGGAAAAGAAAAAGTCGAGCGGCCTCGTCCGCGTCCCCGACCCCGATGATTACCGCGACCACGATCACGATGATGCCCACGACCAATAGCAATATCACGGACCGGTGGAGATTCGAATGGTGTGGGTTGTTCGGTGACGAAAGCTTGAGGCACGTGTGCTTCTTGCTTGGATCGAGGAGTCTCTTCTAACAGTAGTTGAGCTCGAGCTTTGGTGAAGCTTGGGAGCGGATCAGATTGTTGGATGAGAGTGGCTATGGTGTCATAATCACCTTTTGTGAGTCCGGAAACAAGTTGGAGAACCATCTTGTTTTCGGTGAGCGGGTTTCCTACGTTTGCCAATTGATCGGCCAAGGTTTTGAGACGGGCACAATAATCGGAGATGTTGGAGAAACAGTCGAGACAGGTGTTATTGAACTGTTCTTCGAGATATACTGCCCGAGTTGCTTTGTTGTCTTGAAAGATTTCTTGAAGCCGATTCCATAGTTGTTGAGCGGTGGCACCCGGTTTCATAATGGTTTGGAGGAGCTCGCTGGATATGGTGCTGTAGATCCATTGTTTAACAATGGCATCAAGACGGGTCCAAGTGGTTGTATCGATTTCAGAAGAAGTTTCAGTCTTGGGGTCAATGTGATCGAGCACATTGTAGGCACAAGCATGGATGTAGAACAATTCAACCCATGAGGCATAATGTCCATCGTTTTGGTCGAGAAGGATAGGGATGGAGTTCTTGATGTTGTTAACGCCAAAATCCGGATGGAACAGCGTTTTAACATTACTAGAGGAAGAAGGTTTGGTTGATGATCCCGTCATCGCAAGGAGACGATGACAAGTTTTTAGGGTTGAGAGATGGTAGAAAAAAAAACGAGAGAGAGGGAGAGAGCCTAGAGAAGCTCTGATACCATAAAGATTGGGAAATTTCCCTTGAGTTTTTCCATTGATCTTTGACCATATTTATATGGAGAGATTACACAAAAGAATCCCCATAAACAGGGAAACCAAATAAGGGATATACACAAAATAATAGCTATCGATATCTATACTATATTTACAATAATATCTATCGATATCTATACTATATTTACTAATATATATATATATATATAGAGAGAGAGAGAGAGAGAGAGAGAAAGAGAGGGAGAGAGAGAGAGAGAGAGAGAGAGAGGAATGATCAAATACAAACTCATATTTATAGACAGACTATACAAACTGGTTCAATCAATATAAAAATAAGTTTTTTCAGGATATTTTTTTCCATTAAATGCTATGGTTTAAGATATTATTGCACATATGTTTGTTTCAACTTGTAAAAAAATTACATGTGAAAGTTTTATATTATGAAACAAAAACATGTGAAACTTTTTCATAAAAAAATATATGAGAAACTTTTAACTTATGAAAACAAATACATGTGAAACGTTTACATTATGAAACAAACATATTGTGATAATATCTTAAATCATAGCATTTGATGAAAAAAATCATGAAAAATATCATGAAAAAAAAATTATTTTTATTTTGATTTGAACCAGTTTATATAGTTTGTACGTAAGTAAGAGTTTGTATTTGAACTTCCCTATATATATATATAATATATAATAAAGCTGACAAAGGAAACCTGTAATCTTGATCATACACCTAGGATAGATCTCAGCCTGTTATTTGGCATCTAAATTGGTCATAACTTATATCAGAAGAGGTAACACTCGTGGTCTAACAATATATAACTACTTTTACCAAACCCGTCACTTATTTTGAAACATCTATTAAAAAAATACAACCGATAATTTTATTGAAACGAAATAAGTATTTATTAAAGTGGTTATGAAATATTAGAAGGTCATGATAAAGGTTTACTGAATATGTATCAAAAATATATGAAAGGGTTGTCACTTGTCTTGGTGAAAGCAATGCTATATAGCTTAATATAGGATGTATTAATTGCTCCATGGACCATGTCTCTTAATATATATATATATATATATAAAGGAAGGTTCAAATGAGAACTTTACATTTTAAAAGAACAAAGAGACACTTATGGGATCCATATCATATGTGGTCCACAGTTTGTTTCTTTATGGAGGGGTGGTTCTCATTTGATCCCTCCCCTATACATATATATATATATATATACATCGAGGAAAGTTCAAATTCGAACTCAAATTTGGTTGTGAATGTGAGAACAAATGAGAGCGTGACACGTGTCAAAATAAGCAATATTCAGACTGAATATACAAAGGAATATTCAGTCTGAATATACAAAGGAATATTCAGTCTAGTATATATTCCTGATATATACTATAATATTTCTTTGAATGAGACACATGTCGCACTCTCATTTGTCATCACGTTCACAACTAAATTTGAGTTCTCATTTGAACCTGCCCCTACATACATATATATACACATATATATATATATACTAGAAGGGTACTCGCGCAATGCAGCGAGATACATCTCGATTTTAGGTTTTATTTTAATTTTGTCCCTATCGATATTCTAATGGTTTTATGTGGTTTTGAGAAAACGATTTTAATGTTCATTTAAAAGTTCTCTTTTTTTATGTAATTTATTTAATTCAATTTTTTTATCATAATAAATTATGTTTAATAACAAAATAATTTATTTTTGGCTTAATAATATAACTTTTTATAATGATAATAATTAAGTTTTCTGTTAGAACTTAATGATTATCTTAATTATACTTTAGATTTTTTATATTTAAAATTAAATGTTTATCCTTGTATTTTGGATGATGGTTATCTGCCATTAGTTATACGAATTCAGAAATAAAGCTTTAATAAGTTGTAGTTATGCACAATTTACTTGTAATCTTGAAAATTAAGTAATTATCAATAAATATTTATTACCTAAGGCTTAAAAGGTTGTTTTTAAGAGTTTTTGGCCAAATACTTTATAGTATATATATATATATATGTATATATATTATAAATGGAAGAATCTCTCTTTAAACTGTGGATGTTTAAATCGATCAATGAATGATCATCATGATGCGTAAATGGAAGATTTGTAATGGGATTGTATCCTTCGATGGCCACTCGTTTGAAACAACGTTTTGCTCTTTGGATCTGAAAGTTTCGCTCCATGCAACCATGCAATGCCAGAAAGATGTTCCATCGGAGATAAGGTGATTGATGGAGTCGCCGACGAATATTCCGTCGTTAAGCTCAGTCACTTGAATAGATAACAATTGTAACGTATGACCATGATGGGGTAATCACATTATTAAGATCAAAGAAGGAATAGTTAATTTTATATTTAACGACTATGAATATCTAACAACCGAGGTACATAATTAACATATCATGACAACCTTGACTAATAACACCATTGTAGTTATGGCATGAAAACGAGAAACCGAGATTTAACCAAACAAACTAATCACTTATATATGTGATAACAACAAATAAACATCAAGAAACTAAGAGAAAAAACATCAAAGTTCAAGAAAATAAGTAAATCAGATAACTAGATGAGTAACAAGAAAGCAAGAAAGAAAACATCTAGGTTCAAACTTGATAAAAAAAACTTGCGATTTGAGAGCCGAGACCGGAGGTTAGAAGCGAGTCAAGGTGAGAGGTTGAGAAACCATTGCCAAGAGAAATAGTGGGCATTGACAGCATTGTGCTTTGTAGGTAAGGGGCAGAAGGTCAATCGTAAAGGGAAAAGGTAAGTTCGAGAGAGCAATAGCGGTAACTTTTTTTGGAAACAAAATCAAATAAAAAGCCTACTAAAGCCTATTTGACTGTTGGACTGTGATGTCCTTTGGAGATGCCCTGGACTGTCGTCCGCTTCGTCCAGTAATAGGGCCACCCCTGAAATTATAGAAGTCATCGACTCATATTTGTCTATTTCATGGCATTACATAAATGTATAAGTAGTTTTCTACTTCTGATGAAAACTTATTGCATGGTTAACCATCTCCATGTTAGGTGAGAAGGTATCAAATGATATACATACAACTCCAAGCTAGAAAGTATTCCCTTATATATCTTGGGGTGGATAAACATGGCCACATGGTGCACCAGACAAATTGAGATTTTGGAATGATTAGGGGAACCAAGAGAAAACGTATTTTTATTGATAATGTTTCTTAAGTTTACATGTATTATCATTTAATTCCTTATTTGACAAATAACTTTATGTTTACATATGATGTTTGGGAGCTAAGAAGAATAAATAATTCACATATAGTTTATGATTATTAATGTTCTAACCGGTGGTTGTTTTGTTATTATTAGCAACAAAAATCGAAGTTGGTCTGTTGCTGGGAGTGCACTTCAAGTGCATATTATCGCGACTAGGCTATTGCGTTCTTGAAGTTTTTGTTGTTGGTTTGTTCAAGTGTCTATATATATTGTTAAAATATAAGCTTGCCTAATATTTATCTTAAGGTAATTTTATAGTTAACGGTTAAGATTGTTGACAGTTATATAACTGTCTTAATATGAACAAGTATGTCGTGTAGATAAAGGGTTACATCCCTTGTAACTGTCATAATATGAATAGGTGTGTTGTTTGGGTGAAGGGTCGCATCCCTTCATGTGTATTTATATAAATAGGTATGTAACTGATGTAATTAGTGTGTTTGTTCTGTGATAATAAAGTCCAGTTCTCGTATATGAGAGCAGTCCCATATTTCATATACATCTTCTGTTTTTTATATTGTTTTCGGTTTCGATCCAACATATATTAGTTGGGTGAGCTTAAGAAAGCAGAGCCATTTATTTGTTTGGTGTTCATAAAGACAACTTTTGTAAAGTTTTTTATGGCAAGAATTTATGCTTAGAAGATAGAATTGATTAAAAATTTGCTTGGATATGATGATAGAACTTTACACGAGGTAATACCCACTTAATGCAATTTTTGGGTAGGCAAATAGGAGCTATAACAACATCTACATTGGTGGAACCTTCAGTGTTCTTACTTATCATGTTTTTTTTTCCTGTCAAATCCTTGACACGTCAACAAAGTAAAAATCTCCATAAAACTCTTCAATTAAAATTCTTACAAAAACCTATTTTTTCTTATTTTTAATTTATAAAATATAATTTTATTTTTAGATTATTATATAAATTTAACATATGTATATATTGTAAAATAATAATAAAAAAATCAATTTCTTTTATTAATTTTTTATTTTTCTATATTAGATTTCATTTGTTAAATTAAATTGTTAACATATTTAAAAGGGAAAATTGAATCAAAATGGAACAAACTTTGATCTAATTCCTATTTAGGGAAACCAACTTTTAAAACCTTTATTTTAGGGTCTCGTTCAAAATTTTCATTTATTTAAGGGTCCCGTTTAGCTAATGACCTACTAATGATGACATGGTTCAAGTCAATGCCAACTAATATGCGATGTCATATTTAAAATTGAAATAATAAAGCTAAAATGATGACTTGCAGCAATAACTATGACATGGCAAAAAAATATTTGATAAATAAAATTCCACATCAAATTTTAAAATAAAAATCTAAAAGTTTATCCTATTTGTAATGTGCAAGCTTTCATCGTAAGCTAGTTTTTTTTAATGTGTAACGAAATGATAAAAGTTTTATGATTCAACCACAAATCTATTACAGTTAAAGATCATTTTCTGACCGATATCATCTTCCCTAATATATGATATGAAGATTCTGCAAGAAAATAAGATATACCAAACATAGCTTTCCTTACAAATCACAGTATATTTGAAAATGCTGCTATATATGATATATAAAACCACAAAAACTTGAGTGCTATACAAAAAAAATTCTGAAATTTTTTATTAGAGATGGAGAATCTGTAAAAGGAAATGATATATTTGAATGTTATAGATCCCTGAGCATTCTTGTGGAGAAAATGATGGCAGAGAATGCGGTGGGGTAGAACGACGACGGCGGAGGATGCGACGGGGGAGGACGACGGAGGTGGAGGACGAGACCGGGGAGGACGGCGGCAGCGGAGGACACGACGGGGGAGGACGGCGGTGGCGACAACGACGGAGGCGATGGCAGAGGAACCGCTGGTGAGTGGACAGAGTGGTGATACTGGAGGATGACGATGATGTGGATACCAAAAAGAAGGGTTGGATGAAATATGAATGGATGCTGGAGGCGATGAAGGTAGGCATGAAGAATTAGGGTTTATGTTGGAGGCGGTAGACATTGAGGAGATTTATTGTTGTTTTATTTTTTAAATCAATAATGAGTAATGACATGTAAATGATGTGGCTTTTTAAATATCTATGTAAACTTTTCATATTTCTTTTCCTTGCCATGACATCTAAAGGTAACCGGTTACCTGTTTAACAGGTAAACGAGACCCTTAAATAAATGAAAAGTTTGATTCAGACCCTAAAATGAAGGTTTTAAAAGTTGGTTCCCCAAAATATGAATTAGGACAAAGTTTGTTCCATTTTGATGCAATTTTTCCTATTTAAAAAACAAGTAAAACATAAACAAAATTTTATACTATAATTAGAAATTTTGTAAAATTATAAAAGTATTAATTTTATAAATAAAAAGTAATACTAAATAACAAATAATAATATAGACAACTCATATCTCAATTTGACCAAATATGTTCAATCAAGTCAAATCGAAGTAAATAATATAATGGGATAATTAAAAAATTATATAAAATTTTACAAGAAACGAAAAAAATAAAATAAAGAAAACATATTTTATAATAACTATTTTATATTTTTTGTATCAATTTTAACTTATATGTTTTATAGAGTAACAAATTAAATGGTTAAGAAATAATAAAAATAATAAATACCCAAACAAGAACAATCTCATGACCCAATTTGTGGAAATAAATATAGATAAAACGCAGATCAAAACCTACGATTCTGAATCAGAGTCTAACAATCTATGAACCCTAATACGGACCCTAATGGTTACGCTAGAGAGGAGGCATCAACCCTAAATTTAGGGAGCAGAGAGAGGGGTAGAGTTCGGAATTTGTAATCTGACGTCGTGGGTTTTGTTGGAGATGGAGGAGGGATGGAGAGAGGTGGGTGTTCGAGATTTGTGGTCGGTGTCGAGGTTTTGGGTTGTTTCTAAACAGGTCGTCGAAGTTTTGTATCATCGGATCTAACGGAGAGGATGACCATAGTTGCGTGTTCACCAGAGACGATGACCGTACACCGGTTTTGGTGAAACTTCACCGGAGTTTGGGATAACTACCGGAGTTGCGCTCTGTGTGTGATGTATATATAAGATTTAATTACTAGTTGGTCCTTACAGTTTTATGTTTCTTACAAAAACAAATGCAAAAAGGGAGACAAAACATGGTGGACAATTTTACCCATGGTTCTAACGGACATAATAGACGGAGTTAGTGACCAAGTCCCATTTTCAAAGCAAAATCCAAACCTAAGGAACGACTTCTTGACTTATTGAAATTTGGTTCCTACTTTCATGAAAATCACTAAACCTTAAGGACCAAAAGTGAAATTTACTATAATTTCAATGTCTTTGGCTCTCTTAAACGTGGAGTTTTAAAAATGTCTTCAAATTTGAAGATTTCTATTCTTTCTACTTTTCTTCTTCTTTTAACATACGTTTTAGTATATATCTTCTAACATAAAAATTACAAAAATCTAAAAAAATTATATTTTAACATGTGATGGTTAAAATGTCTAAGCCATTAAAACCTTTTCATTTTCTCAAAACTAATATAAAAATGTAGGATGGTATTGTATTCACTATAATTTATATTATGTGCATTAATTAAATTAAAGTAATATACTATGGTGTTATATAGACTTTGATGTATTTAGGAAACCCAAAAATATATGGATATAAACCAATAAAGATATGGTTTCCAATGAAGCCTCGAGATCCACACGTTAATAAATCAAATGTCATTTATCTAGCCAAGGATGCTCTGACATGAATTCACGTGGCATTTTTATGGATACGAAAGCAAACGAGTGAATCAAACTTTTTTTAGAGTAAATTACACTTTTGGTCCTTTTATCTATGCTCCCTTTTTGATTTTGGTCCCTCCAAAGGTAAAAATACATTCTTGGTCCCTCAAACAAGTTTTTGATAACACCCTTGGTCCCTCCGGCTAACGCCGTCCAAAATCTGCCGTTAGAGGCCCCATGTGCCCCTCACGTGAGGGGCATTTTCGTCTTTTCATTTGATATCATTTAATTTTTTTAAAAACTATATTTTTATTATTAGTATTAAATAAATAAGTTAAAAAAAAAATTAATGTGGTAACTTCCTTAAACTTGAAACCTTCCTCCTACCTCCCATTAATTTCTCCACCACTCTCCTACCCCCATTATCTTCCCCATGAATCTTCTTCCCAACCCTAAAAATCTCTCCCCTACACTACACTCCATTGATTTACTACGACCTCCATCTTCATTTCTCCAACCGGCGAAACCCTTCCGGCCGGTGAAACCCTTCCGACCGGCGAAACCCTTCTGGTGATGGACCTTTTCTCCGCCAGCACTACGGCCTCCATCTTCTTTACTCCGGCGAAGTTCCTTTCCCATTTCTCAGGCAACATCCGGCGACAACCCACCTTCAGTATTTTACGGCAATGCTTCACCAGGTCATCGCCACCGCCGGAATCATGAAACGAAAGTGGATCTGGTGGTGGTTGGATCTGACAGCGGTGGCGGCGGTCGGATCTGGTGGCGTTGGTGGTGGTGGTTGGATTTGATGACGACGGTGACGGTGGTCGAATCTGGTGATGTTGGTGATGGTGGTTGGATCTTGTGGTGGTGGTTGGATTTGACGGCGGTGGCGGTGGTCGGATTTGGTGGCGGTGTTGGCGGTGGTCGGATCTTGTGGGGTGGTAGCGGTGGTTGAATCTGATGACGACGGTGACGGTGGTTGAATCTGGTGGCAGTGTTGGTGGTGGTAATAGAGCTTTGATTTAGAGATTCGGGGGGTTTGATTTTATCGATGTATCACAACTATTATTAATGGATTTTTTGTTTATATTCTTGAGAAATCCATCGTTTTTGTTCTTAAAATATTATTTGTGTTTGAATCTGATTTAGGGTTGAATCTTTGAATGTGTTGATTTGGGTTTTGTTTTCATGAATGAATTTGCACAAGGTTGATTTATTTATCATAATTTTGATTTCATGAATGGATTTTTGTAAGTTTGTTTTTTGATTACTCTTTTGATTGAAATTTAGATATGTTAATGTTAAGGGTTTAATTTTGATTTGTTGATATTATGTTTTTATTCTTGAGATTTAAACTTGAGTATGTTATTGAAGAGTATGTTCTTGAAGATGTTCTTGAATATGGATGATGTTCTTGAATATAGAGTAGAGGTTGAAGGAGAGAGTAAAAAGACGAAAATGCCCCTCACGTGAGGGGCACATGGGGCCTCTAACGGCAGATTTTGGACGGCGTTAGCCAGAGGGACCAAGGGTGTTATCAAAAACTCGTTTGAGGGACCAAAAATATACTTTTATCTTTGGAGGGACCAAAACCAAAAAACGAGCATAGATAAAGGAGCAAAAGTGTAATTTACTCTTTTTTTTATATACATAAATATACTAAAATAATATTTTAAATCATAATAGATAACTAATTAAAAAATTATAAAAAAAATATTTTTTATTAATTTCTATGAGTTTCTATCATTTGATTGAGTTTTAGAGTACTACTAAAATGGAAGACTTTCATCTACGGACATTCTCTTAGAAAATTCATCGCTAAAGGATCATTCATTATAAAACTGTCACAAAAGTTGATGGTTATTTTGTTGGTGGGTAAATAAAATCAGTGACAGATTACCCAGACAATTCCGGGGTAATCCGTTGGTATTTTACTGGAACTATTAATATTTCCTGGGTGATCCAAGGTAAGAGCATCTCCAACAGCATCCTTAAAATGGAGAAAATAGAGATTTTGAGCATTTTTTTGCTCCAACAGCATCTCCAAAACGGAGAAAACATGAAAAAGACTACAAAAATCTCCAAATTTGGAGACATCTCCAAAAATGATTGCAATGAGAGAAAAAGTTTTTTTTTATTATGTTCCTCCAATAAAAAAATTTGAAATTAAATGTTTAGATAGATAAATAATATTTTATTAGAAATATAAAATATTTTAATAATATAGTGAATTTTGTAATCTCCAAAATAGAAAATACTGTTGGAGTTGAGTGTAACATTTTTTAGAGATTTTGATGTTTGATTCTCCATTTTGGAGAAAATTATAGAGATGCTCTAATCACGCAAGGAAATTTTCCTTGGTGATTTTTTGGGGGTGAAAGACATTTTTTTTTTGAAGGAAGTGCTCTCTCTCTCTCTCTCTATATATATATATATATATATATATATTATATGTGTGTGTGTGTGTGTGGGGCCAAGTTCAAGATAAAATGACAAAAAAAACTAAAGAACACTTTAGAGTCCTCCATCTGAACAATATGTACAAATTTATATATATATATATAGAGTTAAATTCAAATTTGGTCCCTGTGGTTTACAAATTATAACGGATAAGGTCCCTCAATGATTTTTTTTAACGAATAACGTCCCTGTGGTTTCTATTTTATAACACATAAGGTCCCTCTATCTAACTTTTCTGTTAAATATAACATTTTTAACATATTTTCTTTATTTTTCATTTTTCAAACCACATGGACCAAATCTGTAATTTACTCTAAACTATATGCATATATTTATATTTTATGTATTGTATAATTATATTTTTATTTCATTAATTATATAAATTGCCTATTTTATTAATTATATAATTTTTATATTTTATAAATTATATTACATTTATATTTTATAAATTATTTTTATTTTTATTTTGTATATTCATATAATATATTACATTTATATTTTATAAAATGTTAATAATTTAATAAAATATATGAAAGGTCCAATTTATGCTATAAACATTAAATCATGTCAATATACAAATTGCACGCATGAAATATTTCAATATATAAAAATATAAAATATAAATATAATTTTTTTATAAAATATAGATGTAATATAATTTTAAATATACAAATAATTAGTAGTTAATATATATACATATATGAAGTGAATAGAGATGGTAACGAACGTTAGACGGTAGATTTTCAGGAGAATCATCTTGATGACATCGATGTTGTACGTGTTTGAATTTAAATGATACAAACTCACAAACCAATATAAAAATAATTTTTTTCATTATTTTTTCCCATCAAATGCTATGATTTAAGACGTTATTATACATATGTTTGTTTCACCTTATGAAAAGGTTACATGTGAAAAATGCATGTAAAAATTTTACATTATGAAACAATTATATGATAAATTTTTAACTTATGAAAATAAATACATGTGAAACTTTACATTATGAAACAAACATATGTGTAATAACATCTTAAATCATAGCATATGATGAAAAAAAAATTATTTTTACACTGCCTTGTACGAGTTTGTACTCTTCATCCAGTTTGTAAATGAATCAACATCTTATATTATATTTATATTTTATAGAGTTTGCTTTGTACTTGTATTTATATTTTATATTTTATATTTTATATTTGTATTTATTTTATTTATTTGAATCTTCCATATATGTATATAATTTGTATAATGAACTGATTTAGTGTTTTTAACATAAACTGAACATTCGATACATTTTATAAAATCATTTATATTTTATATATAAATACAAATACAACATAAATTTTATAAAAGATAAATATAATATATCATAAATACATAAAGTATAAATATTTTTTAAATAAAATTATAAGGTGCCTATAAATATGTAGTATAATTTATAAAATAAGAAATTATACAGTTAACAAAGTATGTAGTTTATATAATTAATTAAATGCAAATATAATTATACAATACATAAAATATAAATATATGTATATAGTTTAGAGTAAATTACAGATTTGGTCCATATGGTTTGAAAAATGGAAAAATAAAGAAATCATGTTAAAAATGTTATATTTAACGGAAAAATTAGATGGAGGGACCTTACGTGTTATAAAATGGAAACCACAGGGACGTTATTCGTTATAAAAATCATTCAGGGACCTTATCCGTTATAATTTGTAAACCACAGGGACCAAATTTGTATTTAACTCATATATATATATATATATATATATATGTGTGTGTGTGTGTGTGTGTGTATGTTGTGTTTATGTAAGTGTGTTGAAAAATAATGACTAAGTTATTAACAATTTACACTCATATAAAACGATAAACAAAATAAGAACCATGAATTGAATGTTTGATATTTACAGAGTTTACAAAAATGATATCAAACATACAAAGTATGCATTGTTTATTGTCCCTGTTTGATAATCAAACAACATAATCAAAGTAATGAAATCAAAACACAATAAACTATGTAATCAAACACTATGTTTAGTTTGCTGAGAAATATTTTAGGGTTTTTTCTTTTTCCCCATTTTAATGATTAAATCTTTTTTCCCATTTTGATGATTAAATATTTGACCCGTAAACCTATAAAGTTGGTAATTACATTTACCCCTTTCTAGTTTTAGAAATTACTCCATAAAGAAAAAAACTTGTAACTATAACACGCCATGGCGAGACATGGTGCGCAATAATTAATGAACTTCACGCTTTATATCCATGCCAAGGGGGTTAACTTGGCGGCAAGGTTGAGGCTCGGCGCCATGGCTATATATATATATATATATATATATATATATAAAGTGGTACTAATAAGAAAAAAGTGATCTTAGCCTTTCATAGGATCAAAATCGGATTTAACTACTCAAAATTTTTGGCTATACGAAAAATACAGAATATAGTTTCGTAACTTTTACAAATTAACGGCAAACTTAATTATTCATATGTGAACTCGAGTGATTCACATATGAACATACGCGTGTAATTCACATATGAACATACGCGTGTAATCTACATATGAACTAATTTAACTTATTCATATATGGACCCGTGTGACTTACATATCTATCAATCTTTTTACCGCCTATTTTTTAAAATTACAAAAGTATCATCTATCTTCCACATACCATACAAGAAATTATCCAATACTTAACCGTTAAAACTTAAAACTACAAATATTTACCGGAAGAAGAACTTAGATCAATTATTTATTTCTCAAATCAACTTTTCCTTATATAGTCAATATGCAAAGTTTGAGACGAAATATGAAGTTATGTAATGCATGAAGTTAATTCATATATAGTCAAAATGCAACAAAGTCTTCATGCAACAAGTTTATCAACAACAAGAAAGCCAGCCAAAATTTTGGTGCCGGAAACACCCTTTATGACTTCGCAGACGGTAAAGCTTATATCGGAGTGTTACATCAAACCACCGGAAGACGGTCTCTCAGCCGATGCAAACCAACCCATCCACTTCACACCCTTTGAGCTCCCCTTCCTTAACGCCAACTACAGCCAAAAGGGTCTCCTTTTTACAAAACCACCACCACCGGAAAATCAAGATTTCTCCATAACCACTTACTTGGATCAACTCCGGCGATCTCTCTCAGCCACCCTCACTCATTTCTATCCTCTCGCCGGCCGTTTAGCCACTCGAAAACAAGAAAACCCACCTTCATATGTCATCTATCTAGACCCTCAAAACAGCCATGGCGTCAAGTTCGTTTATGCGACGGTGGACCTAAATATCTCCGACATCCTTACCCCTACCCATGTACCCTTAGTTGTCCATTCGTTTTTTGACCTTAATAATGTCATCAACCACGATGGTCATACGTTGCCGTTGTTATCCATTCAGGTAACTGAGCTTAACGACGGGATCTTCATCGGTGGCTCCATCAACCATCTTATCGCCGATGGAACATCTTTCTGGCATTTCATGGCTGCTTGGAGTGATACTTTCAGATCCAAAGACCAAAAACGTTGTTTCAAACGAGTGGCCATGGAAGGATACAATCCCATTATAAATCTTCCATTTACCCATCACGATCAATTCATTGATCGATTAGAATATCCACAGTTTAAAGAGAGATTCTTCCATTTCTCATCAGCCACCGTTTCGAGACTCAAAGCAAAAGCAAACACCGAATGCAATACCCATAAAATCTCAAGTTTACAGGCGGTGTCGGCACTTTTGTGGAGATGCGTAACGCGAGTCCGTCGCCAATCCGGCGAGAGTGAAACCATTTGTAAACTTGTTATTAACAACCGGTGTCGGCTGAACCCACCTCTACCCGACGATTATTTTGGTAACCCGATTCAAACAGTTATGGGAACAGCAACGGTGGAGGATCTGATGGCTCACGGTCTTGGGTGGGCGGCCCTTCGGTTACAAAAAGCGGTGGCTAACCACGACAATACGGCGGTGGAAAAGTGGGTGGAGTCTTGGTCTAAGAACCCAATTATTTATAAATTGAGTGGGTTGTTCCATCCGAACGTTGTACACATTGGGAGTTCGCCAAGGTTTGATATGTACAGGTGTGAATTTGGGTTGGGGAAAGCAGTGGCGGCTAGAAGCGGTGGCGCAAACAAGGCCGATGGGAAAATGACGATGTATCCTGGTCGGAATGGTGGTGGAAGCATGGATGTCGAAGTTTGCCTTTTGCCGGAATATATGAAGGATCTTGAAGATGATGACGAATTCATAAATGCCCTAAGTGACCAACATTAATTAAGTTAATTTTTGTATATTTTTAATGTATGATTTTATTCCTGAAGGTGTTAAATTCCAAAACGTAGATTTCCTCAGGATTTGGTTCAACTTGGTATCATGGGTTGTTTTTTGATGTCTGATTTTATTTGTTTTTATCTTTGTGTTGTTATGTTTTCTAACGTACGTCTACTTTAATTTATTCCACTGGTTATGTTTTGTACACTGTGTCCTCCTTTGCCCTATCAATTAGAGTTAAAATGAATAAAACTTTATTTAATTCATTTTTTTTCTTTGATGCCATGTACTTATCATTGGTTGATAAGAAAGGGAAGAAGAATTTGAGATGACATATTTTATTTGGTCCTAAATTGCGGCCCTTCGTTTAGATTCAAGGTTTTAATCTTGTTATTAATTTGTTGCGATAAAAGGAGGGTTCTAATATTGATGTCTACTTATAACTTACTATTGTAAACCGACTCAAATGGATAATCATTTTTTCTTTTATAAGTATCAATAAGTATTGTGGATCCCTAAAAACGACGTTGTTTTTTACCACTACTACAAAAAAAGGCTTTTTCGACGATTTTTTCCGACGGATATAATTAAAAAAAAATTCAAAATTCAAATTTAAAATTTCCGTCGGAAATCCGTCGGAAATTTCCAGCGAATTTTTCTAATTAAAATAATTATAATAAAAAAAAAATCGCCGGAGATCGATCGGAAATTCGTCGGAATTCCGTCGAAATTTTCCGAGGGATATTTTTCTGTCGGAAATGGGACCCGAATTTTTATAAATAAAAAAATTTGAAATTTAAAATTAAAAAATCCGTCGGAAAATTCCGGATTTTTTAATTTTCCGACGGATTTTTTAATTTTAATTTTTTTTAATTTTAATTTTAATTTTAATTTTAGTTTTAATTTTAATTTTAATTTTAATTTTAATTTCTATTTTAGTTTTAATTTTAATTTTAGTTTTAATTTCTGTTGTGGATCCCTAAAAACGACGTTGTTTTTTACTAGCTCCGTAAGCCAAATTCGAGATAGTTACGGACCCGACCCAAAACCCGGTTTCACGTCGTTTTTAGACTTGGCGTAATTATATGATGGATGCAGGTGCAATCGGGTTTTGGGTCGGATTTGTAATAGTTACGGACCTGACTTATGGAGCTGGCAAAAAACGACATCGTTTTGTGGGTCGATAATACGTACGGATCTACTGACATTTGGGTAAAAATGGGCGAGAAAGGTTAGAAGAATAAAGGGAAAAGTGTAAAAAACCCAATGGACTTTTATGTTTTGAATGATTAAGTTCTTGCACAATTTTTTTGAATAAAAAATAATCGGATAATATAAAACATATAAAATAAGTCCTTGTTATCTAAAAAATTAATTTGTAACTTGCTAACCAGGTAAAGTGTTTGAATGTTTATTTATTTTTTATTTTTATTTGCATTTTTTAATAAATCTTTTACAATGTTTTTGTGTTTAAATAAGTATTTCCTTTTTATTTTAACATATACTTTTATTTTTATGTTCATTTACATTTTTTAATAAATCTTTTGTAATGTTTATTCTTTTTATTTTTATTTTTATTTATAATGTTTATAAATCAAAAAAATTTATTAAATGTATCCAACATTTTTTTTTTCAGGTAACAATATTTATAAATCAAACTTATACTAATTCATATTTCTTATTTATTTCAACATATATTTTTATGTTTATTTACATTTCTTAATGTATATATATTGGAGATATCTATTACAAACCAGTCAATTCGTATAAATCATGCGTATAAACTCCATTCAATCAATCATTTTTTTTAAATTTTAGATTTTTTCTTAGTTATGAGGGTTGATTAATCTATAATATATAAAACAATTTCATCAATAATACATGAGGGTTGATTAATCAATAATATAAGAAACAAGTTTCATCAAAATAAGAAATAATAGAAACAATTTTATTTTCATATAAAAACAAAAATATATTAAATAATTTCATGAAGAAAAGAATAATATAAAACAATTTCACTATATTACTTTCATGAAACAATTTTATACAATAAAACAAAGAACCATGGAGTTTGCACGGGTTGTTTCATATGTACACAATTCACACAATTACTTGTGTATATTTTGGTATATGTTGCCACAACTTTTGGTATATTTTGATCTGATTTTTGGAATATTTTAGTACAACTTTTTTGGTGCAGTTTTTGATATATTTTGGTGTAGTTTGAATTTTTGATGCATTTTTTGATATATTTGACGCTACTTTTTAGTATATATTTTGTCCCAACTTTTATAAGTTTTGGAAAGTATAATAAAAACGGTACTATTCATTTGGTTTTATAAATATAAATATTTATTTATTAGAAAGATGTATTTAAGAGGTTTCAAAAAGTCCAAAGATTTATTTAACAAGTTTCACAAAGTCCAATGGTTTTTTCATTCAAAAAAATTGTCCAATGATTTAATCATTCAAAACACAAAAGTCCATTGGATTTTTTTGGACTTTTCCCAAGAATAAATCGAAAGTGTACTTTGGTCATTTATCAATTTCCCCTTTGATATAGGTGTAGAAGCACAATCCAAATTAGAGGTGTGTTAGGGTTAAATAGTTTATTGTATTAAAGTTGGGTAAAGTAAAGTTGAAGGATTAATTGTGTAAATACCGAAAGGTATTTAATGTTTAGTTTAGTTTCATTTAACCTAGAGTTCAGATTAGAAAACCTAAGGTAGCCGTATACTCCCTGTAATCGTATTCATATTATTCGATTAATCAAGCCGACTACGTGATCCATTCACAATCGTTCTTGTTCGTGTTTGATTAATACATTGTTTGATTGCACTTGTACTGGACTCACAATTGGTATCAGAGCCAAGAGAATGAAAGATTTGATCCAGGTAATTTTCTTTTCAATTTATCGAACTCTCTGTGTTAGTCGATGTCTCTGTGTTCTTGCCAGTTTCTGATTTTAGTCTGTTCCCTAACTTGTTCCAGTGATCACGTGATATCTCCTTCTGGTGATGACATGATATAATCAGGAACCAACTGTGATTCCATGAACTCGATTTGAAAATCCGGACCAAGGTTCAGATATTCAAATTTGTATAGAGTAGGGAGGTCAGCTATGGCATTTTTGAGATAATAAGGATTGTCGACACCTGGACCTTCCTTTGACTTATAGGACTTGAACTCCTTGGGTTTGATCAAATGAATGGTTTGATCAGTTTGACCTCGTTTGATAAATTTGAGTTCAAGATCATTTACCTTTTCTAACAAGTCTTCCCGTTGAATATTTAAAAAAATTCTACTTTAGTAGAAAAAATCTTTATTTTCACGTTCAGACGTAGCTCACGTAGATGACAGTTCAGATAGTTTGTTTGTCAAAGTAGTGTTAGATTCAACAAACTTGGTTTTGTCCTCTTGTAAACCTTCGGCTCGACAAGCGTGATCAGCACATTCCTCGTTAATCAACAAAAGTTCGTTATAGTTATTCGCAAGTCGGGCCTCTAATTTAGTGACAAGGTTCTTTTCATCTTTCAATTTATCAGATAAGTCTTGCAGTTTAAGCATCATGATTTACATCTGATCAATTAAAGCATTATGAGTTGGCGAACATACCTGACATTCTGTTTCAGAGCGTGTATTCATCTTGAAAGCACCTGTGTGATCATAAGACAGTTGAGAAATGATCCAAAGTACGACTGAGTAAGTTCTTAAAAAGAAACTAACGCAAAGAACTTGTTCGATAAATGGATGTTATCTCCGATAAACAGTGACCCTCTACTACGACTTAACACGGAGTCTGGGGGCAGCGCCCCGAGAAAAAAAAATTCGACTAGGTATCCGAGTGTGGGAAATTCGGTTTTTGAGCAAAATCCGATAATGATCGGATTGATGGAGATGTATGAGCAAAATCCGATAATAATTTGAATTATAGATGAAATCGAATCTGATAGGTGATCGAATATAATAATCCGATAAGCTAGAAACAAACATCCGATGGTAAACGAATTGGAAATGAAATCCGATAAGTAATCAAAGTACAAGCAAAAATCCAATAAACTTGAAATTGTGATCGAGAAGTTAAGCAAGCCAAAATTCCGATCAAGAAACCGAAATTGGAGAAATCCGATCATATTGTCAATTAATCGGAAGTTGGGGAAATTCAATTTAGAAATTGATTTTGAACCCAAAATTAGTGAAAGGCAAGATCTCAAATCATCACAATTAGTCTATTAAAAAAAAATTAATCAGATTAGCACATCGACATCTGTCGATTATCAAACCGAAAGCAAGGATTAGTAGACATGAAAGCTTGGTAGCAGCAAATAAAACTTGGCATCTAATTGAATAAAGCAAAACTTTGACCACCAATTGAAATAAATCAGCAAACACCACTTTGTTTGTTGAAAATATATCACTAATTAAAAGAAACCACCAACAAATTAATATGTAACGAGAAGAACACCGACCCACGTTGTGAAGCAAAAAGAAATTCAGGAAATAAAAGTATCGGGAAACGCCTCAAATCAGAAAAAAAAAAATTATTGGGAAAGCAAAAAAAATTGTTATGGTATCCCAATGTCGTGTACCAACCAATTATAATTGGTATGTAAAATATTATACCGTACATTAATGAACAATGTGTGGTACTAACTTTTTTTGGTTGGTACATAGTTTTGAGAAAACATGAAATTATAACAACCATAAGAACTGATGCATCATGTGTTATTTTATAAGATTTTTTTTATCTAACTAGGATTTAGAATATTTATTTAATATGTAATTGTTTTACAATGTAGACCTTTTTAGCTTGTTTGTGAAACAAAAGTTATACATAAAAAACGTTTCACATTATGAAACGAATACAAACACATTTACAAAAAAATTGTTCATCAATGCATTAAATATAGTCTTAGATGACAAAAAAATAATATAAAACAATAAATGAAGGTAAAAGTTTCTCACGGTTATCACAATATATGAAGTTTTTCTTTGATATATATATATACACATATAGGGAAAGGTTCATTTAAGAAGTGGTAAGTATTTGATAAGTAAAGAAGTGAATCTTACCCTTCATCTGGTCAATATTTACGGCTTTGACTGTGAAACACCAGATAATCGTCGCATGGGTAAGCGTGCGAAAGATAGAGGGGTAGTTTCGTAACTTTCATAAATAGGCGGCAAACGGGTTCATATGTGAACTCGTCAATTAGGTCATATGTAAATTACACGAGTTCATATTTAAATCAGTTAATTAGCTCATATGTGAATCGCACGAATTCATATATGAATCAGTTAAAATATACAGTTCCTATGTGAATTACACGGGCACATAAACCCCTCTTAGGCAACATTTTTCGCTTGTTGCCTAAGTGGCATAGGCATTTTGAGGAGTGGTTTGTAACATCCAGAAATTTTGGTGTTCCTAAATTCAAGTGTTATTATGATATTAATCAATAGAATGGTTTGACTAAGTAATAGGGGTTTTGGTCCTCGGCCAGATATCGAAAATAAGCAAGAAACGCCCAAAATACGTGAAAAAGGGTGAATTGCGACCCTAGAATCGCGACCCTTGCAGTCTGGGCTAGGGTCGCACTTTATGTACCGAAAGGAGGTGTTTTGGGGCAATCGCGACCCTTGAATTACTCATCAGAACCCTAACCCTAACCTTACCTTCATCCTCTTGTTCTAATTCAAGTTGCCTTAAATTTTCTAACAATTCTGCGGCTATTTGTTGCGACATTCTCGACCTTGATCTTTGTGTTATTGGGAAAAGGATCAGAGTTGTTTCCTGGAATTTTCTTCCGTTGAATACTCAAGGCGGATATCTTGAAATTATCAGGAGGACTCTTGATCATCTTAAAAAACTCAACATCGAATTTTAATGCATTGTATCTCGACTCTCTATTGCCTACCTACGAAGGAAGTATAGTTCCTCATCATTTAGTGTCCATTTGGTTTGCAGGATTGTTTTTGAAGGATTTGGACATGGAGGGATTTGGATTTGGAGGGATTTGGATTGGAATGTATTTGAAATCATAAGTGTGTTTGGTTTGTAGGATTTGGAATGTAATTGGATTTCATTATTTATAAACAATTATAAAAATAATTAAATTACATTTTTATTAATCAATTATTATAAAACAAATGTTTTTTAACATTTTTTAAAATATTATTTCATACAATCCTACGAAATCCTGTGGAATATCGAGCATCAGGCAAGGATTTCAAAATCCTATGGTTGTAGGATTTCAATTGAACCCTAAGATTTCAAAGTCGAACAATTCAACAAACCAAACATAGGATTGGAATGGATTTGAAATCCAAATCCCCCCAAATCCATTCCATTCCCTTAAACCAAATGGACCCTTAGTTTACGATTTATTGGAATCGGTTAGCCCTGTCACAAATGTTCCCTTTATATCGGCCCATACCCGTTAGGAGATTTAATTTATTTTACGGTAATTATTTTGATCAGATTTGCATATTATTGTTTTTACCGGAGTTCGCATGTTAATACGCATGATATGATACGATTTCATTCATAAAATCATGAAATCACTGAGCTTGATAAGCCGGCTCTAATATGCGTCTCAGGATCAGGAACTTCAGGAGTTGATAAGGGCAAGGGGCAAGTTTAGAGTCTTGTCGGGAGTTTTAAAAATACATTCTTTGTTTCATAATGTGAAAGTTGCACATCTATTTGTTTCATCATATAAATATTTGTTTCATAATGTGAAAGTGAACCAACTTTTTCTTTCACATGTAATTTTTTCAAAATGTAAACACAAACATATGTGAAACAATATCTTAACTTATAGCTTTTGATAAAAGAAAAATACTTTTATATTGGATTTCACGAGTTTGTAACTTGGGGGGGGGGGGGTATTTGAAAATGCCTATATATAAGGGCTTAATCATTTGAGAACTCAAAAATTTGTGAGATCCATGAGAACTTCTCTTAAAGCTTCGTTTACATGATTTTTTACATCTAATTATAGTATTTAGTATATTGAATAACACATATTCTTTTCAAAGTGTGATTGTTTTATATGTATTCTTTTAAATGTGAAACTTTTTTATGTGTTGAGTGGTAAGTTGCATTTTTATGCATTTCAATGTCAAAATTACCTAGCAATTAGTATTAATTAGGTGCTAAAAGTATCCTTTTTAATTTTAGTTGCTATTTAATTATTGTGGGTTTCTTTTGACAGCCACAAAAGAAAAAAAGAAAAAAAATTAATTATTTGGTCTCATTGTGTATGTGTAGCAGGAGAAAAGCCCAAAGAAAGAAAGAAAGAAAGAAAACAAGGCCCATCTCTTGAGCCTTTCATTCTCCTTTGCTAGACTCTCAATTATACGCAACCCTCACTAGTTAGGAACGATGAAGAAGAAGCGGGAGGCTTCTTAGGCGGCTAAAACGCCGGAAAACTCGCCGGAGGCACTGATTGATGGAACGGGCGGCTTATCAAGCGATTAAACCCGCCCCCCGACACGCTTAAGCTACTGTTAGACGAAATAGAGAAGATTCGGGCGACTTTCTAGGCGGCTTAACCCGCCGAAAAAGTCGTTGACGACGATTTAAAGGACCAGACTTGTATTTCTTCGATTCTTGAGCGGTTCCTTCGATTGGCTAGTATAAAAAGCTTGATGGTAACTGCTATTAGGGGAGAGTTTGATTTTTCTGATTTGGTAAGGAAATAAGAACGATTTTGGAAGAACAAACTCATCAATTTCTTCTAATCTTTTGGTAATTTCTTTCTTTTTTTCTAGCTGTAAACCTAAATTTCAATCAAACATTAGGAAGCTTTATATTATTGATGCGATTACTTTGAGATTCCATTGTAAACAATTTGGGACAAGCTTATTTGCTTGATTTCTAGGTTAAAGTTATTTCTATTTGAAACTTCAATTAGTCTGATCCATTAGTTGAAGTTCTTATGGATAATTGTTAGTCAAAACCAAGATACTTAATCGTCTTGGAATTTTGATAAAGTAACAGATGATTTCATTCGATCTCAATAAGGTTTCCAAATTGGAATCTTGAAGTCTAGCATTCAAAGCCTTAACAAGTTGAGCTTACGAGCTTATGGCTTTGAGTTGGTACTTTGCGAGCTTCAACCGGATCTTAATCGATTTTTCTGATTTGGTAAGGAAAAAGGAACGATTTTGGAAGAACAAACTCATCAATTTCTTCTAATCTTTTGGTAATTTCTTTCTTTTTTTCTAGCTGTAAACCTAAATTTCAATCAAACATTAGGAAGCTTTATATTATTGATGCGATTATTATGAGATTCCATTGTAAACAATTTGGGACAAGCTTATTTGCTTGATTTCTAGGTTAAAGTTATTTCTATTTGAAAGTTCAATTAGTCTGAACAATTAGTTGAAGTTCTTATGGATAATTGTTGGTCAAATCCAAGATACTTAATCGTCTTGGAATTTTGATAAAGTAATATATGATTTCATTCGATCTCAATAAGGTTTCCAAATTGGAATCTTGAAGTCTAGCATTCAAAGCCTTAATAAGTCGAGCTTGCGAGCTTATGGCTTTGAGTTGGTACTTTTCTAGTCCGATAAAGCTAATAGCACCTAAGAAATTGAGAGCTTATTCAATTTCTATTTGTGATTAAGATCCGGTTGAAGAGCTTATTTTAACCGGTGTAAATCTAAGGAAAAATATAGGTTGTAAGAGCTTGTTAACGACTGATAACTCTCGAAAATGAGAGTTATTTCGTATTATTTTCCTTCGTTTATTTCCTATAATTCCTAGCTTCTCAGGCATTTATACCTTCTTTTCGTATAAAATTGTTTCACACGATGATTTGATACCAAAAGTTGAATTTCTAGCTTTTATTACTCTTTTTGCTGAAAAGTCGCCACAATCTCACCACTGTGGCAAGACTGGTGCTGAATGAATAAGCTGCTGAATTCCAGGGATTATTTCAATAAAGTTTCATGGAAATTAAAGGGAAAATGCAGCTGGAAATGAAGACATTTTGAGGAGCATGGCCTAGTCTAGATAGGGTTATGGTGTAGCTTTTGTATAATGGGTATTAACCCTTTCTTTTGGTATAAATAGGAACCTTGGGTCTCCTCATTAAACACCCTTTTACACCCCTTTACACACCTTTACAACAAGAGTTCTCTAACTCTTTCTCTCCTCTCCTCTTCCAACACTTGCTGGTTCTTTTTTCTTTTGTAAGTTTAGGTTTATTTTCTTGTATTTTAATTTATGCATCGTACCCCTGTCGCCACAACCTCGACACTGTGGTGACAGCTTTTATCTTATTAATATTAATGCAAGTTACATTTCAGTTTATTTACTGTTTTCCATTTCTCATAGTAGCTAAATTGTTTCTATGGGTGTGGGTGTGAGTTTAACTTAAGTGTTCATATAATATGTGGGTGTTCTCATTTTTAATACTTTAACGTTTGGTCATTTAAAACGGGACTTAAACCCAGAGATGGGCGGATCGGAAATACAGTTTAAATGATGCACAAAGATTCGAGAGAACTTTGAATAGTCACGCAGAGATGCGGACCTTGTATGTTTTTAGATAGGATTTATTTGGTGTCATACTTTATATCACAAAGAGATTTGGATATATTCCGTCGTGCCCAATGTAATCTGATTCTAAAGCAACAAACTTTAAAGTAGTAATTATGAGAACTTTATGTAAATTTATAAGTTGTTTATGTGAACTTCACTCCCGAGAGGGTGGTGCGGCTCTGTAGATCCCTTATAACTTTCCAACCACGTTATTATATTTATCTTAAGGAAAATTTGCACCCATACCCATATCTTTTAATTATTGTTTACCTCGTTATTTACAATTTCACTAACTCTCAAAATCATTTTAAAACCAAACAAAAAGGAAAACCAAGAAGTTCATAGAAATCTCAGATTCTCAGTAGTTCCAGTCCTTGAGGGAACGATACTGGTATTTTACCACTTTATTACATGAAGGCGACCATAGTGTCGGCGTGCATTTGCACCGCCACTGTGGGGACATTGTGCCCACTGTTTATACACGAACGGTTTTTAGCTGTCAACGACTATAACTAATTCTGGTTTGTTCTTTATGTTTACGCTTTTGGAGTCAACGATAAGTATTAGCATCTTAATCGGGAGCGAACTAATGTTGAGGTTTTTAATTCATAGCTTTTAATCAATTTTTAATCACATGTTTAGTTTAGTTAATCAAATCCAACCCCCCCCCCCCCCTTCTCTCTTTTTACTAGAAAGTGTAGAAGTATAATAATTGTCACGACCAATCCCTGTGGATTCGACCTGACTTACCACTATTACAATTAAGATTGTGATTTGGGACAATTAGAAATTATTATTTGACCGTCTCGACACCTGCCATTGAGTGGTGGGGCTCCCAAGAGTTGAGTGGAACATTGTTGTCGGTAGAGGCTTATTTGGAATTGCATCCTTGTATGCAATTGTGGAGTTACTAGATATTATTTTTTGAGGATTTTAGCGACATCCGAATTCAATCTATATTTCGAATTAGTGTAGATTATTAGGTTATTGTCTAGCATTTATTCTTTAGATGTAAATTCTCTTACGAGTTCCCCTTTATTGGGTGATTTTATGATTGCTAAGCCCTTTTCCTTATTTTTTTTTTAACATCATCGAGATTTTAAAAAAAATTAACAAGACACTAGAATAAACAATTACATATACGAAATAGCTAGGAGAGGGTTATGAAACCAGCCCACCCAATTAATCTTAAATTTGCTACTCCTATTAGAAACCAAAAAATACGCCTGAGTCACAATCCTATCGAAGATATCCGTCTTCTTTAGCTTGGTCATGCAAAAAATGGTCACATTCCGAAACAACCATAATTACCAAAGCATAGTGAGAATAATTGCCTCAAAACCCTTTTCCCTTTTAAATATTCGGTTTAAATTATATTATATTTTACGGGTGTTACGTGTGAGGCCCAAAGATGGAGGTCACGTTGTAGTGGGGGAAGTCAATTGAGAAGAAGTATCTTGGGAAACAAAGCAAGTTTGCCTATGTTTTTCTTGTGTATGTATATATATATACATATATATACATATAGAGAAAGAGGGGAAAGTTTAAATGCGAACTCAAATTTGGTAGTGAACGTGAGGACAAATGAGAGCGCGACATGTATCTGAATATAGATTATTCAGACCGAATAAACACTATATTCAATTTTATTCAGTCTGAATTTTTTTTTTATTATACAGTCTGAATATGACACGTGCCGCACTCTCGTTTGTTCTCACGTTCACAACAAAATTTGAGTTCTCATTTGAACCCGCCCTATATATATATATATATATAGAGGAAGGTTCAAATGAGAATTTTGTAAATTTAAAGGAATAAAGGAACACCTTCTGGACCACATATGATATGGGTCCCACATAATATTAAATCATTTCTGATTTAATATGATTTAATATTAAATCAGAAATGATTTAATATTATGTGGGACCCACATCATATGTGTTCCACAAAATGTTCCTTTATTCTTTTAAAAATGGGTGGTTCTCGTATGATCCCTCCCCTATATATATATATATATATATAGGGGTGGGTTCAAATGTGAACCTATCTTTGATTGTGAACATGAGGATGAATCACAACCATCCATTTTAGATCAGATCAAAAGATGAGGGATAAAATTCACGGTGGCATTTTTGTAAATAAGTGGAAAACTCAGGTCATGGCTTAAATCGTAAATACAACCTGACGATTCAAATCAGAACCAGACATCATCATTTTTCCCAAATTTCTTCATCATCTTTCCCATATTTGTTCAAATCAGAACCAGACATCATCATCTTCCCCAAATTTCTTCATCATCTTCCCCATATTTCTTCATCATCTTCCCCAAAAGAAATTTCACTTCCGCCTCCAAATTTCTTCATCATCTTTCCCAAAATAAATTTTCGCACGAGTTTGTTTTTGCTTTGTGTTCCTCCTTAGAATCACAAGTATTTTCAGATCCAGATTCTTTTTCTTGATGAAGTATAAGAAGGTTATTCAAATGTTTTTTTCCCATTAATATGATCGTTCATCATTTTATCAGAGGAAGCTTCTTTGAAACACATTTGCTTGAATTCTTGTTTTTCAAAACCTTTGGTTCCATTGTAGGTTATATTCAGTCTGAATATAAGCTATAATTTAGGGTTTGTATACTTGTAGCTTATATTCAGACTGAATATATTCTATAAATAGTTGTTTGAATAATTGTAGCTTATATTCAGACTGAATATAAGCTACAATTTGGGGTTTGAATAATTGTAGCTTATATTCAGTCTGAATATAAGCTACAATTTGGGGTTTGAATAATAGTCTGAATATAAGCTACAATTTGGGGTTTGTATACTTGTAGTTTATATTCAGACTGAATATAAGCTACAATTTAGGGTTTGTATATCTGTAACTTATATTCAGACTGAATATAAGCTACAATTTGGAGTTTGTATACTTGTAGCTTATATTCAGACTGAATATAAGCTACAATTTGGGGTTTGAATAATTGTAGCTTATATTCAACTGCATAAGCTACAATTTGGGGTTTGAATAATTGTAGCTTATATTCAGACTGAATATAAGTTACAATTTGGGGTTTGTATACTTGTAGTTTATATTCAGACTGAATATAAGCTACAATTTGGGGTTTGAATAATTGTTGCCTATATTCAGACTGAATATAAGCTACAATTTGGGTTTGTATACTTGTAGCTTATATTCAGACTGAATATAAGCTACAATTTGAGGTTTGAATACTTGTAGTTTATATTCAGACTGAATATAAGCTACAACTTTGGCTTTGTATATTTGTACCTTATATTCAGACTGAATATAAGCTACAATTTGGGGTTTGTATGCTTGTAGCTTATATTCAGACTGAATATAAGCTACAATTTGGAGTTTAGAATATAAGCTATAATTTGGGGTTTGTATACTTGTAGCTTATATTCAGACTAAATATAAGCTACAATTTGGGGTTTGAATAATTGTAGTTTATATTCAGACTAAATATAAGCTACAATTTGGGGTTTGTATACTTGTAGCTTATATTCAGACTGAATATAAGCTACAATTTGGGGTTTGAATAATTGTAGCTTATATTCAGACTGAATATAAGCTACAATTCGGGGTTTGAATAATTGTAGCTTATATTCAGACTGAATATAAGCTACAATTTGGGGTTTGAATAATTGTAGCTTATATTCAGACTGAATAAGCGCTACAATTTGGGGTTTGAATACTTGTAGTTTATATTCAGACTGAATATAAGCTATAATTTGGGGTTTGAATACTTGTAGCTTATATTCAGACTGGATATAAGCTATAATTTGGGGTTTGAATACTTGTAGCTTATATTCAGACTGAATATAAGCTACAATTTGGGGTTTGTATAACTGTAGCTTATATTCAGAATGAATATAAGCTACAATTTGGGGTTTGTATACTTGTAGCTTATATTCAGACTGAATATAAGCTACAATTTGAGGTTTGAATACTTGTAGTTTATATTCAGACTGAATATAAGCTACAATTTGGGATTTGAATAGTTGTAGCTTATATTCAGACTGAATATAAGCTACAATTTGGGGTTTGTAAACTTGTAGTTTATATTCAGATTGAAAATAAGCTACAATTTGGGGTTTGAATAATTGTAGTTTATATTCACTTGTATACTTGTAGTTTATATTCAGACTGAATATAAGCTACAATTTGGGGTTTGTATAATTGTAGCTTATATTCAGACTCAATATAAGCTACAATTTTGGGGTTTGAATAATTGTAGCTTATATTTAGACTGAATATAAGCTACAATTTGGGGTTTGAATAATTGTAGCTTATATTCAGACTGAATATAAGCTACAATTTGGGGTTTGTATACCTGTAGCTTATATTCAGACTGAATATAAGCTACAATTTGGGGTTTGAATAATTGTAGCTTATATTCAGTCTGAATATAAGCTACAATTTGGGGTTTGAATAATTGTAGCTTATATTCAGACTGAATATAAGCTACAATTTGGAGTTTGAATAATTGTAGCTTATATTCAGTCTGAATATAAACTACAAGTATACAAACCCCAAAATGTAGCTTACATTCAGACTGAATATAAGCTACAATTATACAAACCCCAAAATGTAGCTTATATTCAGTCTTAATATAAGCTACAAGTATACAAACCACAAATTGTAGCTTATATTCAGACTGAATATAAGCTACAATTATTCAAACCCCAAATTGTAGCTTATATTCAGTCTGAATATAAGCTACAGGTATACAAACCCCAAATTGTCGCTTATATTCAGTCTGAATATAAGCTACAATTATTCAAATACCTAAATACAACCTGACGATTCAAATTAGAACCAGACATCATCATCTTCCCCATATTTGTTCAAATCAAAACCAGGCATCATCATCTTCCCCAAATTTCTTCATCCTCTTCCCCAAATTTCTTCACACCATCTCCTTCGAACCTCAGATTTCGTCAACTCAGACAAAGAAGAAAGGTAAGAAGGAGAACCCCCAAACCTGCAACTTTTTTCTTTTCTGCTTATTTTCTTCTTTGTGCCTCCATCGTGCCTGGATTTCAATTTCTTTGACCATGAATTTAGATTGATGAACACGATTTTGGATTTCGATTTTGTCTTTGTCTTACGATTTTTGATTTTGATTTCCAGATTCGATTGAGAACTGGAGATTTTTACTCAAAAATTTAATTCAGATAAAAACTTCCAAAATTACTCCTCAAGCCATGTTTAAAGATTAGCTTGAATATGGCTTAGATGAATGGCTGAGATTAATCCTCTTGTTCACAATCAAAGATAGGTTCACATTTGAACTTTCCTCTCTCTCTCTCTCTCTCTCTATATATATATATATATATAGAGAGAGAGAGAGAGAGAGTGTGTCATATTCTTTAGCTAACCGATCAATTACTGTTAACTGTTAACCTAAATATATCAATAATGTTTCACCAATTATATAGGTTTCATCACACGTTTATATCCATTAAATAACCATAAAACATGCTTGTTACCTTAATTATCTCATAGATAATTAATGATTGTTTTTATTTTATTTTTTGTTTTTACCCAATTTCCTTTTCTCATTCATTTGTTTATCGCATTCATCCATGCGATAACCTACGTTCATATATGAACCTCTATTCATTCTTCGTTTGTGAACAATGGTATGTATACGGATATGAACATATGGATAAACAAAAGTAGTGTATTAACTATAAAATGTAAAGAATCCAAACTTTAACCTATGTTCATATATGAACCTCAAGATAATAAAGCCACTTATTGTAAAGTGACAATTCCCACAATAGCTTATTTTTGTGTTGAACATCTATTCATTATTCATTTATGAACACGTGTATGTACATGGATATGAACATATATGTTCATACATGAACGACATTACAATCAAGTCACTTATTATAAGGGAAAATTCACACAGAAACCTACGTTCATATATGAACCTCTATTCACTGTTCATTTGTGAACAATGGTATATATATGGATTAAAAAGTCAAGTATTAGCCAGAAAAGTTAAAAAAAATCCCCACTTTAACCTATGTTCATATATGAACACACACACACCAATGAACATAAGTGATTGAGAGTGAACATGCATATCTTGAATTCATGATACTGTGATTTCTTGGTTCTGATAATTAGAATATCACTACTACAAATATAACTTTTATACGCGCCTAATTATACACGCTTTTTGTCGTTTTTACTAAAACCGTGTATAAAAGATGGATTTTTACACGGTTGAAGTAGAACCGTTGCTAAAAATTAGGTTTTATACACGGTTCTGGTAAACAAACCGTGTAAAAAGAATAATTGACAATCATAAACGGTTGCAGCGAAAACACCGTGTACAAAAGTCACCTTTTATACGCGGTTGTGTATAAAAAGACCGTGTAGAAAGGTGTCTTACTTTTATACACGGTTGTGTATAAAAACCGTGTATAAAAGTGACCTTTATACACGGTTGTGTATAATAGAACCGTGTATGAAAGGTGACTTTTATACACGGGTTTTTACCCACAACCGTGTATAAAGGTGACTTTTATACTCGGTTTTTTACCTACAACCGTGTATAAAAGGTGACTTTTATACACGGTTTTTTATACACAACCGTGTATAAAAGGCTTAACCTAGGGTTACCATATTATATAAAGATATATGTGCCGTTTTTTGTACCCATACGGCTCATTCTCGAATTTTGCGATTTTTGTTCTTCTTTGGAGTTTTTTCCCACCGTCGCTCTCTCCATCAATTTTACACTTCCCTCCATTGATTTTAAACTTCTCTCTGCTTCTTCTTGAACAACGATGGAAGAGGATAACTTGGATTTCAACATCTCCAACGAGTATAACGATGAACACACTTCCGAAGATGTAGACATAAATCAAGCGATTACTTCTGGAGGAGGTTTGAATCTTCTTAAAACCCTAGGGTACTTAATTATGTTTGACAGGTTTTTTATACAATGTGATGATAGGTTTAATCTGCTTAACATAGATCTTTATGAATCTGATTTGGGATGTTTTTAGTGATTAATATTTGTTTTTACATTGTTAATCTTGGTATCTGTTAAATGATTCATATCAGTATAGTGACAGAACCAGTATTTATGTTTAAATAGGACTATAATGAACAGGGTAGTGGCTGAACACAGGGTAGGGGTTATTTATGTTTTTGTGTATGTTTTAATTTCCTGTAATTTTTGTGTGGATTTGAGGTGCAAGGGAGTGGGGAGTATTTATAATAAAAGGAGGTAAAGGTTGATTGAATTACAGATACACGAATAGGAGTTGTGGCATTAGAGGCTATGTGCATCTTTTGTTTTTCATATTATAGATATAAAGCAATTAAACAAATTATAAATATATAAATACAAAAATACAATCTAATTTCCCGACTTAATTTCGTTATATAACGTTTATTATTTTCTTTATACATGTTTGTAGTATCCATATATCTTTATGAATCTGTAGGACTTGGTTCTCTCTTGTTCCGTGTCCAAATCAGAAAGCGATCAATCAAGGCAGCAGCATCACCGGCTAATGTATGGCTGCTGCAGTGCCCATAGCGAGGCTGTTTGGTTATTAAAATTAATGTATGATGCATCTAAATTACAGTCCAATTCTTGCGGGTAAATAGCACATGCATGATGCATCTAAATTACAGTCCCTTTGTGATTTTCTACCGTGTACCCTTCGGTCCAGCACACTTTATTTACTTTGACGTCAATTTTAGCTCAGATGCAGCTTGAATTTACAGAAACTCTAAACTACAAAGTTGTAGGGTTATTTACTTTGACGTCAATTGTTCGTACTTTAAGTTGTCTAACACTACTTTCTTTACATTGTAGTGTAATCAACAATAGATGGTTGGGAGTGTGGTTACTATGTTGTGAAACAAATCTTCCATTTTGTGATGGATTACCAATATGCTTCCTCTCTCAAGGTATGTATTTTTTAAATTTCTTTCATTTTATTTATATATTGTACAAAACACTTTATTTTGTTTATAATTACTCCTTTCAAATTTATATATACAGGACATATGGACGATCACATTTCCTTTCACAATTACACAAATAGAGGAGATAGCTTGCAATATCGCAAGAACAATTACTTTGAAGCGCATGATGGATGGCAAAATGTAGTAATCAATGGGGGTGATTATCTTGTAAATTATTAGATTGGATTACACGGTAAAAATATTAGATTGTTCGGCTAGTTTAAGATGTTACATTTACATTGATGATTTTTAAAATTTAATTAATGGTTAATGGTTACTTTGAGATGTTACATTTACGTGTCTTGTTGATTTTGTATTTATTATTGTATTTGAAATGTTCCATCACTCTAATTGGAATCGTATTCGGAAATGTAGCTTACTGAATAATGAAAGGTAAAGAATCGAGGAAAATATTAAAAATATAAATATAACTCATTATACACGGTTCTAGTAAAAAACCGCGTACAAAAGTATGCATTTTTGTTATATATATGGTCACCATTATACACGGTTTTGTTATGAAAACCGTCTAAGATGGTTGCTTTTATACACGATTATTAATCATTTTATAAACGGTTTCTTATAGAAACCGTGTAAGATGGTGATTTTTATACACGGTTATTAATCTTTTATAAACGGTTTCATCTAAAAACCGTGTATGATAATGACTTTTATACAGGGTTACTTTGGTCTTTATACACGGTTTAGGAACCGTGTATAAAAGTTGAGTTTCATACACGGTTGTGGAACCGTGTACAAAAGTTTGAAACTTTCACAAGCACTGGCCATATACACGGTTCCAAAACCGTGTATAAAACCCAAAATAACCGTGTATAAAAGCCGGTCTTGTAGTAGTGTATGGATTTCGTTTTCTAATTTGACTCTACAAATTATTTTACTATTATACTCTTGTTCACATATGAAAGTTATCGATGGCACATGTTCACTCCCAAAATTTAATTTAAAAACATTCGGTTATTATAAGTCGTTGATTGAAATTGTGGAAAGTTGATATTGGTTAACAAAGTTAACGGTAACATATTGATTAACAAAAGAAGGGGACCCTATATATATATATATCGATAATCAAATAAAAACCACAAAAGGTTACAAACTCGTGAAAACGATATAAAATAATTTTTTTCATGATTTATTTTCATCAAATGCTAGGATTTAAGATATTATTTTACATATATTTGTTTCATAACATGAAATATTCACATGTATTTGTTTCACCATATGGATATTTTTTACGCATATTTTTTGTTTCAATAAGTGAATCAAAAAAAATCACATGTAATTATTTCATAAGATGAACTCAAATATATGTGAAACACTATATTAAATTATAGGTTTTGATGAAAAAAATAATGTAAAGAATTATATATATATATATATAGAGAGAGAGAGAGAGGCTCCTTCAAGTGTTAACTCAATTATTTGTGTTAACCGTGTTAATCCATCGTTCACTGGTGAACACCATGCTCGTTCACTGATGAACACGATGCTCGTATACAAACGAATGGTGTTCACCAGTGAACGAGCATGCATGTATGGAACCATTCGTTCACTGATGAATGGTGTTTCATCAGTGAACGAACATGGTGTTCACCAGTGAACGATGGGTTAACACGATTAACACAAATTATTAGGTTAACACTTGAAAGGGCCTCTCTATATACATAGGGGCTTAATATTTTGATAACCAATTTTTGTGAGATCCATGAGATCCATTCTAGGCCACTAATTTAATATATTTAATTTTGTTAATTAATGAGATAATTATTGTATTTATGAAATAAAATTTTAATGAATTTTTTTAGAAAATGTCATATTTATCTTTTTCTCCCTCATCTTCTATGTTCTATCTCCGTATTAACAAACATACTGTACACATATTGTGAACACAAGCTAAACACATTGTGAACACAATGTAAAGTAACTTAATAGTTTTTACTACAGGATGCACAATGTGTTCACAATCAATTGTGTGTACGAGTATGTTACGAAAAAAATGAGAGGAGAGAGAGGAAAGATAAGAGATGAAGAAAAAAATAGGAGATAGAAGAGACAGAGAGAGAGAAAGATATATTTAATTTATTTTAGATATTTTCTAATTAGTTTTTTGTGGATTAAAATGGATCTCACGAAATATGAAGTCTAAATATGACACATGTCACGCTATCATTTGTTCTCAAACACTACTAGAAAATTGAGTATTTTCAACGGAAATTAGTTTTCAACGGAAATTAATTTTCAACGGAAAATGTCGTTGAAAATTTTCTACGAATTTTAGAGGATTATTGACGGAACATAAATTTTCTACGAATTTTCAACGAATTTCCGTTGAAAAACTCTCACAAACATATATGCATTTTCAACCAAAAAAATTTCAACGGAATGTCTCGTCAAAAAGTTTTTGGTTGAAAATGCATTTTGTGAGAGATTTTCAACGGAAATTCGTTGAATATTCGTAGAAAATTTATGTTTTGTCAATAATCCCTTTAAAATTCATAGAAAATTTTCAACGACATTTTCCGTTGAAAATTTTCGTTGAAAATACTCAATTTTCTATTGTGAAATTCACAACCAAATTTAAGTTTTCATTTGAACTCGTCCCTATATATAGGGGCAGGTTCATAGAGGAATGATATATATTTAAGAAAATAAGATAACAATACAAAATCATATATGATTTTACACTAACTGTAGTGGAAATTTTTTGGGGCCCCTTAAGTGACATAGAAAAAGTCATCCGGTATCATGGGTGATTTAATATAAAATCATATATGATTTTATACATGAATGACCGTTCTCGTATTCTCGTGAATAGGTTTCATTTTCGTATGGACATAATGGTATATATATATATATATATACACACATAATAATCATAAAGATATAATATAATAATCTTTAAACTTTTAAGTTTTCATTTGAAAATGAAAAAAAAAATTAAATTGCTATATTAGTTTTCTATTCATTTTATAATGAAATGTCTATCCAAAGTTTTTGGTATGATATAAAACTTTGAAACATACAATCCATAACATAGGTATTTATTTTTTAGAATAGTTGTTTTTACACAACAAACTTTATTCGTTGTTGTTTGCACAGATTTTACGTGTTTTTTTTCTACATCTTAACGACTTTGCATCTCGTAGTATTGTATAAACACACAACTAGTATCAAATAAAGAGGACCCGAAAGAGATCAATGAATGAAACCACTCCGAACGAACCAAGTCCTAAAAGTTAACAACACAAAAATAAAAATGGTAAAAATAATTGTACCCATGCCACGGTATATATCAAGTTAAACCAAATCCTACCTTTTTTAACTCCTAGTTGAATTAAATTATACAATAAAAATGTAAAAAAGTAAACTTATTTAATGTTGGTGATCACCAAGAACATCTATGAACTCCTTAATTAAGTCATCTTGAAGATCCATCATTTATATATGATTCAAATCGGTCACCAAGAGCATTTATGAACTCGTCATCATCTTCAAGATCCTTCATATATTCCGGCAAAAGACAAACTTCAACGTCCATGCTCCCCCCACCATCCCGACCCGGATACATCGTCATTTTCCCGTCGTCCTTATTCGCGCCACCGCTTCTGGCCGCTACTGCTTTCCCCAATCCAAACTCACATCCGTACATGTCAAACCTCGGTGAGCTCACAAAGGTTATATTGTTCGGATGGAACAACCCACTCAATTTATATGGCACTGGGTTCTTTAACCAAGAACCCACCAACTTTTCCACCACCGAATTGTCGTGGTTAGCCACCGCTTCTTGTAACCGGAGGGCCGCCCACCCGAGACCGTGAGCCATCAGATCCTCCACAGTTGCTGTTACCATCAATGTTTGAATCGGGCTACCAAAATAATCATCGGATAAAGGTGGGTTCAGCCGATGCCGGTTGTTAATAGCCAGTTTACAAACGGTTTCACTCTCGGCGGATCGGCGTCTGACTCGCGTTAAGCACCTCCACAAAAGTGCAGCCACCGCCTGTAAACTTGAGATTTTATGGGTATTATTGCATTCTGCGTTTGCTTTTGCTTTCAGTCTCGAGATGGTGGCCGATGAGAAATGGAAGAATCTCTCTTTATACTGTGGATGTTCGAATCGTTTGATGAATTGATCGTGGTGGGTATATGGAAGATTTATAATGGGATCGTATCCTTTAAGGGGCGGTCGTTTGAAAAAACGTTTTTGGTCTTTGGATCTGAAAGTATCACTCCAAGCAGCCATGAAATCCCAGAAAGATGTTCCGTCGGCGATCATGTGGTTGACGGAGACACCGATGAAGATTCCGTCATTAAGCTCAGTCACCTGAATGGATAACAACGGTAACGTATGACCATCGTGGTTAATGAAATCTGTAAGGTCAAAGAAGGAACGAACAATTAATGGTACGTGGGTAGAGGTAAGGATATCGGAGACGGTTACATCCACGGTGGCGTAAACGAACTTGACGCCGGAGCTATTTTGATGGTCAATATAGATGACATATGAAGGTGGGTTTTCTTGTTTTCGAGTGGCTAAACGGCCGGCAAGAGGGTAGAAATGAGTAAGGGTGGCGGAGAGAGATCGCCGGAGTTGATCCAAGTAGGTGGTTATGGAGAAATCTTGATTTTCCGGTGGTGGTGGTTTTGCATAAAGGAGACCTTTTTGGATGTAGTTGAAATTAAGGAAGGGGAGCTCAAAGGGTGTGAAGTGGATGGGTTGGTTTGCATCGGCGGGTAGACCGTCGTCTGGTGGTTTGATGTAACACTCTGATATAAGTTTTACCGTCGGCGAAGTCATGGAGGAGTTTCCGATGAAGAAAGTTTGTTGTTGATTAACCTGCTACATAAATAAATGCAAGGAGAGAGCCGGAAGGTACACATTAGATAAAGAAATCCACCAGAAAAAACCTGGCATTTATGAGACCTCTATTTTATTTTATTAAGGAAGTGATTTTTTTTTTATCTTTTTGTATATTTTTATTATCTTTTATTCATGAAAGACCCTAAATAATATAAATTTTAGGACGTTGTTTAAAGTCACATATTTAGTAAGTAAAGAATGGTCATGGGCAATTGAGCATGACAAACGAACAATTAAGCTATAATAAAATGTTGTCTAATAATTAAATATAATATATTTATGATGTTTTTAGAAGGATTATATAAGACAATCTGCGTCTTTAAAAACTTATTATTTTACGTATATATCCTAGTAAAATTTGTATTTACCTATATATCCTTCTAAACCTGATAAACTCACACATATATCATTCTCTTTAATTTAATTATTATTGAACTTTTAAAAAAATACGAATTATTAAAACTAAATTAAATTTATTTTAGAAATGACTTATATACCCCTTTCTTAATCTTTTCCAAACAGCAAGCAATCCTTGATTATATCTATTTAATTAACTTTTATATTTTTCGTTTTTTCATTTTTCATTTTTATATTAACATACATAATCGTATATTAACTAAAACATATCAAAGAAAAACGTTTTCTTATTATAAAATATACGGTTTTAGTCATCTTCTTCGATACCTTCAAAATAAACACCATATCGATTATTTTTTTATTTAATAACATTATTAAAAATGATAAACACGTATCGAGTTATATTTAAAACTTAGTTTTTTTATTTTTAGTTTTTCATTTTACAACCTTATCTATCAATATCTATATTATATTATAAAAGAGTTTAAACGGTTATTGTTTAGATTTTCTAAAAGGTACAAATGTTGATGCATTATGTAAATATGAACTTGACCTTCGTTTGTTTTAAGAGGACAAATGAGAGCGCGACATATGTCTGAATGTAGAATATTCAGACTGAATAATCAAAGAAATATTCAGACTGAATATAGTATTTATTTAGTCTGAATAATGCTATATTCAGCCTGGGTATTTTTTTGATTAGTCAATCTAAATATGACATGTGTCGCGCTCTCATTTGTTCTCACGTTCACAATCAAATTTGAGTTCTCATTTGAACCGGCCCCTATATATATATATATATATATATATATATATATATATTATACATATATCTATATAGAGAAAAGTTCAAATGTGAACTCAATTTTGGTTGCGAACATGAGGAGAAAGGAGAGCGCGACATGTGTACATTCAGTCTGAATAATGAAGGGCATTCGGTATGAATAACGAAGGTCAAGTTCATATATTATTCAGTATGAATAACATGCATTCAGAGTGAATAACATATCATTCAAAGTGAATACGACAGTATTCAGTTTGAATATATTCAGACTGAGTGAGACACGTGTTGCGGTCTACTTTATCATCACGTTTACAACTAAATTTAAGTTAGCATTTGGACCAGTCCCTATATATATATATATACTATAATAACAATAATGATAATGATAATAATTAATAATAATATATTTATTACTTTTTAATTGTTAATAAAGAAATGTGGAAAAGGACCAAAAGTCGTTGAAGTTAATAGTTTTTTTAATATAGTTAGTCAAAGGGATCGGAATTAAAATCAAGTGATAACCACAATGAACAAAATTGAAATCAAGTAGCAACCACGATGACTAAAAATGTAATTAATTTAAAATAGGAATTATTATTGATAGTTGGTGGTAACAACATGAACCAAAAGTGTAATTTACACTAATATGTATTTATATAACTATGGAAGATTTTTATTTGATGCATGTAGGGATGAGATCGGTATCAAACCGGGACCGAACCGGTTGGTACCGAATTTTTTTGGGACTAAAAACGACGACCGAAAATTGAACTGTATGTACAAATTCGGTCCGGTTTCGATTCGGTCCCGGTTTGGTTCGGGAAAATGGTCATCTAATCTTATCATAGGGATGAGATCTGTATCGAACTGGTTGGTATAGAATTTCTTTGGGACTGAAAACAAGGACTGAAAACCGAACCTTATGTACAAATTCGGTATCCTTTCTGTTCGATCCCCGTTCAGTTCAGAAAATGGTCCTCTAGTTTTATTCCTAGATGCATATTCCTAAGAACGAGTTCTGCTCGGCTACTAGTCTGCTACACACTAAACTTTTTAATATTTTAATTAAGGATTTTTTAAGATAATCATATAATATTTATTCAAAAAAAATAAAGATAATCATATAATAATTGCTAATGATTCTTTTATTAAGAAATTATTTATTCATTGACTAAATTATATAATTATTTTTGGGATTTCCTTTTTATAAATTATCTCTCAGGCTTGCTGTCAATATAAAATTGCAACGTCCCTTTCTATGTTCTTTAATTTTTAAGAACTCAAGTTAGAGCACCTCCAATGGGAGGTTATTGAAAAGTTTTTTACTATTTTAATAAGTGATTGAATAGCTTTTTATATGTAAGTCTATCTTTTTTATTTACCTACATGTACATCATGTCTTTATTATGGTTTGGAACTAGTGATACCGTGAAGAATTGAGTGTTAGTTAGATGCACAAAAAAGATAGTCTTTGAGTGACGTGTTCTGCTTTTAAGGTGCGTTTGGTAGGGTGAACAGGGTGGAACAGAACAGAACAGCTTAGTCCACGTTTGGTATGACTTTAAGGAAGTGGAACAAGGATTAAGTGGAACAAGGATGGAACACCCTTGTTCACCCCTCACCCCCTAGAACAGACTGGAACAAGGAAATTGTTCCATTTTTACCCTCTGACCAAAAAAAAGAAAAACTCTGGTCTCTCCTTCCTCTCACGCACGACACAAAAAACGACCAGCCTCCTTCCTCACGCCACCACCACCGCCGGTGCCTCCCTCACGCCACCACCACCGCCGGCGCCCTCCTCACGAACACCACCACCGCCGGCGCCCTCCCTCATGCCACCACCAGCGGCCAGCGCCGTCCACACGACCGCCACCAATCGCCGACGTCTTCCCCACGAACGCCACCGGTCTCCGGCATCTTCCTCACGACTCACGCCGGCGTCTTCCCTACGCGCGACTCACGACCAGCCTTCTTTCTCCCGACAGCAGGTCTGATTTTTTGATTTTAGGTTTTCTGATTTTAGGTTGACTGATTTTAGGGTTTTTTTGATATCTAATTTTAGGGTTTTTTTGATTTCTACATGATTATTTGGTTGTTTATTTAGGTATAGCTTGGTTGTTTATTTGTAGATTTTATGATTATTAGGTATAACTTGGTTGTATATTTGGTTTTTTTGATGTTCTTCGTGATTATTTGGTTGTTTATTTGGTTCTTCATGATTATTAGGTATAACTTGGTTACAATTTGCTCATACTTTTGTTCAAGTTTGCGATTTGGTTACGTGAAAATGAACAAAGACATCGAAAAAACACTAAACTGCTCATTAGGGGTAAATTGGTCATTCTGTCATGTTCTGTCCTGTCCTGTCCTGTTCCGACATATCATGTTTTACCAAACGTGGAACAGCTGTTCTGTTCTGTTCTGACTGCGTACTAAACGCACCCTTAAAGATAATGATTGTTATTGGGTTTTCAGTAGCACCCGATCTTGACCTAGACTTTTTGTAAGCTTGTTTTAATCAATTCTTAATGTTGGGTCTAGCTTTAATATTTGAAGTAATTTAGGTTGCGTTTAGTTGTAGAAAAAATTTCTAGTGAAAATGAAAATTTAGAAAACGCGTTTAGTTCGTTTAGTTTTCAAAAGTTTTCCAAAAAAAAATTCATTTTCATTTTCTAAATTTATATTAGATTTAGAAAACAACTTTTTTGAGTTTTTAGAATTTTCATTTTCAAAATAATTTTCTACATGTACACACACTTACACTTTTACACGCGTGCACATACACACTTTCACACACACAGATACACTTTCAAACACACACACACACACACTTTCAAACACACACACACACACACTTTCACTTTCACACACATACACAATTTCACACACACTTTCACACACACACACACATTTTCACTTTCACACTTTCACACACAAACACACTTTCACTTTCACACTCATACACAATTTCACACACTTTCACGCACACACACACACACAGTTTCACACACACACTTTCACTTTCACACACATACACATACACAATTTCACTTTCACACACACACTTTCACACACACACATACACTTTCACACTCATACACAATTTCACACACTCATACACAACTTCACACACACATACATACACTCACTTTCACACACACACACACATACACACTTTTTCACACACATACTCACTTTCACACACACACACACACTTTTTCACACACACACTCACTTTCACTCACACACACACACACACACATTTTCACACTTTTTCACATACACACACACACACACTTTCACACACACACACACACTTTCACACACATACACTTTCACACACACTTACTTTCACACATACACTTTCACACTCATACACAATTTCACACACTTTCATACACACTCATTTTCACACATACACACATACACACACTTTCATTTTCACTCACACTTTCACTTTCACACTTTCACACACACACACACACACACTCACTTTCTCACACACACACGCACACTTTTCACACTTTTTCACACACTTTCACACACACACACACGCACACACACACTTTCACTTTCACACACACACACACACTTTCACACACATACACTTTCACACTTTCACACACACACACACACACACTTTCACACACACATACACTTTCACACACACACACACACACACAAACATTTACACACACAGGCCAACCGTACCAGATATTGTCCGGTTTGTTCACACACCTGAACTCACGGTTTTAAAACGCGTCTGATAGAGGTGGTATCCAAGTCCCTTATAAGGCAACGTTTGTTATCCTCCCAAATTAATGTGAGACATTACAACAACCAAACGTGTTTTCTAATTTTCTAAAAATGGAAAATGAAAACTCCGGGGTGCGTTTAGTTAACTATAAAACATTTTCAAAAAATAGAGTTGAGTTTTTATTCTCAGTTTTCTATGAAAATTTTAGAAAACGCATTTAGCTGAAATGATGGAGTTTTCATTTTTCATTTTTAGAAAAATTAAAAAACGCGTTTGATTGTGCATTTACTACCACTTTTCATTTTCTATTTTTCCATTTTTTTCAAATTAGAATGTGTGTGTATGTGAAAGTGTGTGTGTCTGTGTGAAAGTGTGTGTGTGTGTGTGTGAAAGTGAAAGTGTGTGTGTATGTCTATGTGAAAGTGAAAATTTGTGTGTGTGTCTATGTGAAAGTGAAAGTGTGTGTGTGTGCACGCGCGAAAGCGTGTGTGTGTGCACGCGCGGGGTGTACGTACGTATGTACATGTGAAAGTGAAAGCGTGTGTATGTGTATGTGTGAAAGTGAAAGTGAAAGTGTGTGTGTGTGTGTGTGTCTGTGTGGAAGTGGAAGTGTGTGTGCGTTTGATTGTGCATTTTCTACCACTTTTCATTTTCTATTTTTCCATTTTTTTCAAATTAGAATGTGTGTGTATGTCTGTGTGAAAGTGTGTGTGTGTGTGTGTGTGAAAGTGAAAGTGTGTGTATGTCTGTGTGAAAGTGAAATTTTATGTGTGTGTCTATGTGAAAGTGAAAGTGTGTGTGTGTGTGTGTGTGCACGCGCGAAAGCGTGTGTGTGTGCACGCGCGAAAGTGTCTGTCTGTATGTCTATGTGAAAGTGAAAGCGTGTGTGTGTATGTGTGAAAGTGAAAGTGTGTGTGTGTGTGTCTGTGTGGAAGTGGAAGTGTGTGTGTGTGTGTGTGTGAAACTGAAAGTGAAAGTGTATGTGTGTGTGTCTGTGAAAGTGTGTGTATAAATGTGTGTGTGTGTGTGTGAAAGCGAAAGTGCGTGTGTGTATGTCTGTGTGAAAGCCAAAGTGTGTGTGTGTGTATGTCTGTGTGAAAGTGTGTGTGTACGTGTGTATTGTATATGTCTGTGTGAAAGTGAAAATATGTGTGTATGTGTATGAATATGTGTGTGTGTGAATCTGTGTTTATATATGTGAAAGTGTGTGTGTGTGTGTGTGTGTAAAAGTGTGCGTTTATGTGTGCGTGTATGTGAAAGTATGTGTGTGCGTGTATGTGAAAGTGTGTGTGTGTGTGATGTCTATGAAAGTGTGCGTGTGTGTGTCTGCGTGTATGTGAAAGTGTGTGTGAGAGTGTGTGTCTCTGTGTGTGTGTGTGTGTGTGTGTGTGTGTGTGAAAGTGTGTGTGTGTGTGTGTGTGCATGTATATGAAAGTGTGTGTGAAAGTGTGTGTGTGTGTGTGTGTGTCTGTGAAAATGTGTGTGTGTGAAAGTGAGTGTGCTTGTGTGTGCGCGAAAGTGTGTGTGTACACACACTTTCTAATTTGAAAAAAAATGGAAAATGGAAAATGAAAACTGTTAAAAAATGCACAATTAAACGCGTTTTCTAAAAATCTGAAAATGAAAAATGAAAACTCCACCATTTCAACTAAACGCGTTTTGAAAATTTTTCATAGAAAACTGAGAATGAAAACTCAACTCCATTTTCTGAAAACGTTTTCTTGGAAAATGAAAACAGTTTTCGCTAACTAAACGCACCCTAAGATTCCAAGTATTATTTCACATATATTTGTTTCCTAGTATGATAGTTTCACATGTATTTGTTTTAACATGTCAAACTTTTTTACATGTAATTTTCGTTTCACTATGTGAACCAAAAAAATGTTTCACTTTGTCTTTTCTTTAGTAAGGTGAACAGAAATATACGTGAAAAAAAATACCTTAAATCATAGTCTTCGATGAAAAAAATCATGTAAAAATATATTTTTGAATCGGTTCTCACGGGTTTGTAACTTTTTTGTGGTTCTTATTTGATTATATATAACTATAAGTATGTATTGCGTAAAGTTAAATAACATAAAGTTATAATATGTACCCGAAAATACGACCCTATACTTGGTTTTCGGCAACGACACCAATGTTTATCATACGCTAGTGTATGAACCATTTAACATGTCATGCACAACCATCCAATTTTTCATCGTCACATATTTATTTTAATTTAATATGTCTTTCCCTAAAATAACCGAGTTCGACAATAATTCTTTTAACACAAGATGTGATTAATAACCCGATCTGAATGCTCCTGTATTCATCATAGTGACTAAAGCCTCAACCAGTTTTGTTTTTTCGAGATTGGTCCAAACTCGATGCCTCATCATACTTATAAACATAAATGAATCACCAAGTACATTTAATTATCCACATCCGAACTACATAAAATTACTATTTATAAACAAGCATTTGAATCATGCATATTATTTATTTTAGCATTCCAAGAAGTAACCATAGATAGATTGTGCTAAATTATCTCTAAATGCATTCCACTTATTTGAAGTACCAACACCATTTATTGTATCCCCGTCTTCAACTCCTAGGTCTTTGGTTCCTCGTTCACTTCACCTTCATTGTCAAATGATCTATTGTATTTCTTGCATTATAACATGTCATTATGATCCTAACTTTTAGATCAATCGGATAATACGAGTTATCTTTTAAAATTCTTAACCTTGCCTTTTAACACACCCAAACATCGTTTAATAACAATTGTTGTTGATTCGTTGGTGTCCATCAAGCCAATTATTTAAATGATATCTTTGATCCTTATAAGGAGCTAAAAAAAACCACTTTATTTGTGTCTTCGATATCAACTAATAATAACCTAATAATAAATTAAGTCAATAAACCATCAAGACTTATACTTATTAATATATAGTAAGCCATCACGAACTATACCCAGTCTTGGAACTTTCATTCCATGAGGCCTAAAAAAGCATCTCGAAACACTCTGCCATCGTTTGCCAACCCCTCCATCCATGTGCTCACATGATATGCAATTTGTATATTTGTTACCCGGATGGGAGGGGTTGGCGACTGATGGCAAAGTGCGTTTCGAGATGCTCTTCTTAGGCCTCATGGATTAGAAGTTGCAATTTTTAACTAGGTATAATTTCCATGGTTTACTATATAATATTAGTAAGTGTAAATTCTTAATGGTTTATTGCCTGAATTTATGATTAGGTTATTACTTTGATGATGTTGAATGCACAAATGGAGAGGGTTTTTTAGCTCATTTTAGGGGACAAGATATCATTTAAATGATTGGTGGGACGGATTTTTAATCACAACAATATGAAGCATTCATCAACAAGAAAGGTTATTGACTGACGTTTCGGTATGTTAAAGGCAATGTGGGGAATTTTAAGAGAACTCGTATTACTCTGCTGATTTAAAAGTTAGGATCATAATGACATGTTGTCTTTTCCAAATGCAAAAAATGAAGTGGACGAGGGAAACGATGACCATGAGTTGAAGATGGGGTAATATAATTGTTGTTACTTCAAATGAGTGGACTGCATTTAGAGATAATTTAGCACAATCTATGTTTTCTTTCTTGGAATGGTTTCAAATGTTTGTTTATACTAGAAATGATGGAGTTTGGATATGAATCATTAAATGTTGTTGGTATTCCAAATGATTCATTTATTGAAAAACAAAACTTGTGAGGATTTAGTCACAATGGTGAATACAAGAGAATTTAGATCAGGTTATTTAGCACATCTTGAATAAGTGTTAAAGAATCATTGCCGAACTCGGGTATTTTAGGGAAACCACACATTTAATCAACATTAAAAGCGATGAAGCAAGATTGGGCTGTTTTGCGTGACATGTTAAACTATACACTAGCAGGTTCGGATATGATGGTATACAACATTGTGTGATTGTCAAAAACCAGGTTTAAGAGTCGTATCTTTAGGTACATGCTATAATTTTATGTTATTTAACTTTACACAATATATAGTTATAGGTTATTTTATATGAAATAGGTTCATAAAGGGGCGACAAAATAGAAGAACAAAATATTTCCTTTTTGAGTATTTGTCTATTGTTTTTGGAATGATTGGGTTCAAGGAAATAGAGCTAGAGATTTTGTCGAGATATAGAGGAAGTGAATATAGAAGAACAAACACAACAACACATGTTGAAGATATACAAGTATGCAATCTGAAGAAACTTCAAGCGCACATGGTAAGAAGAGAAAAGGCCAAGTGGATCGTATCGTTGACGGATTCAGTAATGCGGTTACCCAACATGGAGAAAATAGTGAACAAACTTAATAGGGTATCGAACGAGAAGATGAACTTGACAATAAGTGTTCGATGATCACTTCCGAGATTTCAGCAGTCATTGATTCAATAGAGAAGTTTGAAATAATTTCAAAGATATGAGAAGATATTGAAAAGACGAATATGTTTTAGGACTTGCAAAAAGCGGATACAAAAACTTTCGTGAAGTGGGTTTTGGAAGAATGAAATTTATGATTAAATATGTATTTTGGAAGAATAAATTGATAATTGAATATGTATTTTGGAAGAATGAATTTGGTGTCAATATAAGGTTTTTGGAAGAATGAAGATATTTGGTGATCAAACATGTACTTTTTAAAGAATCGGTAACAAAAAGATACAATTTCTCGAATTTGTTGTGAACCTCATTCAGCCAGTCAATCAGGATTCCCTCATCTTAGCATTTTTTCATTGCTTATCACCCTCACTCATATGGTCATTTCAGAGTTTCTTTCATCAATGATACTTTTTCATGCAATTTATTGGCCGGCCATGTTAATGTTGGTTGGACTGAGCCTTCCCAAAGGTATCTATCTACCTTATTACTCCCTCCATTCCAAAATAAGTGTCCACATTTCTATTAATGTTTGTGCCAAAATAGGTGTCTCCTTTCATAAATGGATAGTTATAATTTACGAGATTTCCATTTCTACATTTCTACCTTTAGTAGGACAAACACGTATATTCAAGAGTTGATGAGATAGACAATTCATCGGTGGAAATATTATACTTATGGGTAAAATTGTCGTATAGTTGATTTAAAGTGTAATGATTATATATTTCTAGAATTGTGTGCTTCTTTTAATTGTGAACACTTATTTTGTGACAGATGAAGTATATAAAATTTATGGATACAAGTTCTCGGTCAAGTCCATAAACTCTTAAATATGTTTGGTGTTTTATCTAAAAAGGTTGGGATTAATAGTTTGTTGAGCCTAAATCAGCCGAGCCTTCCGAGCTTCTACAACCCCTTTGATGTAATTTATATTCTTTTAACCTTCTCATCTTACCTTCTTGGAGTCTTGTAATTTAATTTTTAAAGATAGTTTATCTATATTTTATATCAGGGTTTAGTTTTAAACATATTTGATGCATATCACTAAAAAATAAATGATTTTCACCCACAAAGATCACCCAGGAAAATTTCTAGGAAATACTAATGATTCCTGTAAAATCCGATGTTTTTAAGAAAATACCAATGGATTACCAAGGAACTTTCTGGGTAATATGTCACTGATTTGATTTACCCACCAACAATTTAGACACGAACATTTGTGACGCTTTTGTGACGAATCGCCCTTTAGGGACAGATTTCTCAGGGAAATGCTCGTAGCTAAAAGCCTTGCATTTTAGTAGTGCATACTTTCAAGTCGCTAGGAATAATATAATAGCTTAATTGGATAAGACCCAAGACTCAAAATAAACCAATGTTCTCTTTGTTTTCTTCGATTTAAAGAATTAATATCGCTCATCAAGTATTTGAAGGAAGTACGAAAGTGTGACTTTTGACTTTGCTTCTTGCAGCTTTGATGTAGATAGATGACGCAGCCCACAAGTTATAATTAATAGTGGTCATTAACGTAGCTTGTGGGCTTTTGGTTGTGTTGTATGGAGTAGGGGTGAACATGGTACGATACCATGTTTTGTTCCTCAATGCCGACCAATTATAATTGGTATTCAAAAATCTATATCGTGTACCAACCAACTGTAATTGGTACCAACTTATTTCGGTTGGTACCTGTTGGTACGTTATTTATACCAACATCTCAAAGTTCACAAAGTTTAATGTTTAATATATACTAATTAACATGACATGTTGTCCAAAATCTGCTTGTGTGTCACTGTGGTGTGTTTGCGCCGAGAGTTTGAGTCTTTGAGATTAGGTTAGGGCTGGGTTGCTACCTTTTGTTATCTGTTATACTGAAATGGGACTAAAAAGTCTTCTAAACTCTAAAGTAAACTAAATACAATAAGTCCCTAAGTGAGACCCAAATCCAAACCCAAAGTGAACGTAAAAAACAAAAAAATATAAAATTGTAAACTGTAAATAATTATTATATAATGCATTTAATTGGTTTATTAATATAAAAAATAATATATAAAAGTCGGTACGGTACGGTAGTACCGTGGTATTGGATTTTTGATACCACGTACCAAACATGTTTGTGAAATTGGTACGGTAGTACCAACCAATATAATCGGTACCAATTTAGTTGGTACCAATTAAATTTGTACGGTTGGTATCTTAATTGGTCGGTTTGTCTCGGTACATTTTTGACACCCTTAGTATGGAGTGTGTAACTTGGGATTTTCAGCAATTGTATTTTGGAGCTACTGTTTTTTGTTTCTTTTGGAGGTGATTGTTCAGGTGTTCCATTAAGAGGAAACCTCCGAATCGTTAAGAGGTGAATCTTGTTTGGCAAAAAATAAGTATGTCTTTTAATGGTTCTAAAACCCTTTGAATCATTTTGTATCTTGGACCTCCCTTAACGATTAAGAGCCCTAATTATATCCTAAATAATTACCAAACAATTATATTTTATTTTATACTATATCATAAGAGTCTTTTAATGATTCTGAGTTTCTGACCACTTAATCATTCTGCACAAAATCATTCAACAACTGTCAAACAACTCCTAATGCCGTTTACTAAATGCTTATCAAGCAAGTGCTTACCGGCTCACTTTACCTTATCGGATGAACATGACAATTGGCAAAGATTGAGAACCGTTTGGTACCATTTTTTGGGACGACTACCGTTTTTCACCGTTGACCATTAAACACAATAATAAAAACCAAAATCATTTAAGCGGAAACCGGATTGGAAGAGCCGACTATGCAAGAACCGGGTTTTGGAGAAATTACGGAACCGGTTCTAGAGAATTGCAAGAACCGAAATATGAAGAATTGCAAGAAAAAATCGGTATTTGAGTGGAAAATACAAGAACTGAAAATTGTAATATATTTAGGTGGATTTTCTATAAAAATGGGAAGGGTTTGTTACCAATTCAAATTAAAAAATGACTTTTTAAATTTCTCGGTTCGGTTCGGGATTTACCGGGACTAGTACCGGTACCGGTACCGAAAGTACTGAATCAGGAAAATGGAAAAACCAAATACCGAATCCCGGACCGGTAGTCGCATTCAGTACTGGTACCGGTTCGGTTTGGAATTTAGGTCCATTCTGTTCATCCCTAGTTCTTGGAATGAAGAAAAAAAATTGGTATGTTAAAGATTTACCTCAATTTTTTTACATGTGTTATAATTTTACATCTCTTGTCAAACATGGCCGATGTTGAACGTTTATTAATTCAACTTTACATGCATTATGCTTACAATTACACTATAAACTAAATTGATTCTTTAACATATTCAAAAATCAAAAACGTCATTTGCATTTGAGCATCTTCAATAGATGTTTTTTTTTGGAAAGGATTCAATAGAGGTTCTTGGAAGAATCTATTTTTTTATATTTTGCTTGTCACATTATTAACAACTCACCAAATTAAGAACATACATAAAAGTTTATAATGATAGTTCTTATAAAAATCTCTTTTGTGAGTCGCATTGTATCTTTCCAACGTCAATATATATATATATATATATATATAGGCAGGTTTATACGAGAACGGTAATAATTTACGAGAATGCGATGAGCTTTTTTCACGTACAAGATCATATATGATTTTGCATTAACTGTAGCAGGCGACTTTTGGGGCCACTTAAGTCGCATGAAAAGTCGTCCGCATCATTTATGATTTTGTATATGAAAATTTTCATGTACAAAAATGATTAGTTGAGAATTGTCTTCGCATTCTCGTAAGTTATTACTCCTCGGCTCCTTGCATGAACCTCCCTATCTCTCTCTCTCTCTCTATATATATATATATGTATATATACTACTTAATAAAGTAAATTTGTTTTTTCTTAAAAACAATCTTTTAAGCAAATTGTACAACCCGATAATGCATGATCTCTTAGTCTCTTAATTTCTTAAAAAACTTTTCATTCTCCCAATGTCCATAATGCATATGGTACAACTTATTCCTGCTCAATCTTTCGAATTACTTTCCAGAACAGTGGCTTAAACTAGGTGACGCTTCATCCTCTTGGTTTAGTTCCCCAACAGTTTCTTCTCTCCAAAACGACGGTTGCTTCCCCCAAGTTACTAATCGACACCTTCAAGGTAAGCTTTCAACTATTGCTTCTGATTCATTTATGGTCTGCATCGATTGTTGCTTCTTTATTTTCCCTTATATGTATCGATTCTTTATGGGTTTAGGTTTACTTCCCTAAATCTCGATTGCTTCTCTTCCCCAAACTTCTATTTCAAGGTAAGCTTCAACCTTATGGGTGCAGGTTTCATTTGTGGTTATCGCTTCTTCAGTCATCTCATACGGTTCATCTCCCTCTTCTCGCTCTTCCTACGAAGCACAAATCAGGTATGATTTTTCTCCGCTATCGATTTTGTTCGATTTAGGGTTTCTTCCTGAATGGTATGAATCTCCATGTGGTGACCCTGGTACGGATTGTGGTGATAATGGATTCAGACATGGGGAATTGTGTAAAATAATAACAGATTGGGTCAGTGCACAGTAGCTTAATCTTGAGCTTATTTGCTGCCGTTCACCTTTTTCTGGTTCTGACTTGTATATTTGTGTACAACAGAAGAATTGAGTGGCTCCACATCTTTTAGGTCTTTTTGCTGCTTGTGACTTCTGTAAACTATAGCCATTAGGCTTTCTTTCTACATACTTCTTTATGACTATATGTTAACTGAGTTTTACAACAACAGTGAATTTTTTTGTTCTTTTCCAACAAAGTTATTTGTTTTTGTACGTTTTTCTGCTTTTTGTAATTCGAGAATTGAGTTGTGATGTTTTGCAGTTTCGGGTTCGCAGATACTCTCATCTTTACACATATATGCATTTGGCTTGTTAAAAGCAATCATATTTTTTGGTTAACTATGTTCATGAGGATTATGATTGTTCTTATTAAGGAAAATAATACAGATTCGTGATATATATATATATATATATATAGAAAATGTATTCTAGCCATGACCTGCTTATATTTTGCTTTCTTATTTTTTTGTTTCAAGAAGCTTACTAGCAGGATATCAGCCATTTATGCCTTCTTAAATGTTAGACTACAAACAGACAGAACTGCATTAACCTATTGCTCCATATGTTGAAACTTTAGAGATACATGCTATACTCTTAATTGCAGCCAATAGCAGTTATCGGTCATGAGCAAAATAGTGGTGTAAATTGCGGTTTCGATTATAACGGTGCAATTTGCGGAGCGGTCTGCGATGCCGGTATTCTCAGTTTGAATCTAATACTTACATTTTTGTCTTTTTTTGGGCTTTTATTTAGATTTGGGACGTATTTTGTTTAATCCATTAACAGTTAACGAATATAATGCTTACATTTTTGAATTTTTGTCTTAATCCAGGTAAGACTTTATCTTTGTAGGCTGAAATTGTTGTACTTGTTACAATTTTTTAGCTTAAAAGTCATCATTTGTTTTTGTGAGCAAAAGTATGTTTGAGCTTATACTTTTGCACAAGGATGAGAAAAGTATCTTTGTGAGAAAAAAACCACTTTATCCATTGCTGTAAAAAACATTGGATTGTCATTGACAGAAGCATGAGACTTTGGCTCTTGCTTGTTGTTTACCAAATTCTTACCAAGGTTATGCAAGAAATTTGGACCATCTGTTAGAGGAAGTTCTTATTTCTTAACTGTGCTTTAAATTGGTCCACCATGTGTTCAAGAGATATATATATACCAAATTAGTGCCAAGGTTGATCCTGAATGTGTTTGCAGGTAGTTGTAAAGAAGCTAGCTAAACTTGGAGGAAATGTGTGACTTAAGTGATGAGCCACATCTCGAAAGGTGGGGGTGTAAGTTTTGAGTTGCTGGAAGGCAAACACTCGATGCTCTTGATGAAGCATTCCTATGTAAGACATAAACACACACACACACACATACACTTCTAAATTTTGATTTGATTTTTCTTTATTTATATTTCTGGTGTTTGGTCACCATGCTTATCGTTAAGTAAACATGAACATGTGTTTATTGTATATGCTTCATCATAAATTTAAGGTTTGAAATTCCATCCGTTTCAAATTTCAATGAATTATTTTCTTTATTTTGTATTTGTAATGAAGTTAAAATATTGTGGTTAATGGTTTGATAATTACAAAATAGAACAAGTGTGTAGTAGGTTTGAAATGATGGTGGTTTTAATTGCAGAAGAAACCATTAATACTTGGAAGTTGTGAAATTTGGAAATTTGAAAACATGTTTGTAATCATCAAGAATCTATGACATTTGATTATGTTTTTGAGACTTTACAAGTGTGATCATCAGGAATTTGTGTAGTTGTTTTCAAGTGTATAAAAGCTTTGGATTGAAAGGATTGTTTTTAAGTGTATAGAAGTGAGAAGAGATGCTGGATGATCCTATCTTCAAATGGTAATTTGATTGATATTGTAATGTATGAACACAATATTTATTTAACAAGTCTTTTAGTTGGATGCCATTCTTTTAGTGTAAGCTAGAGATGTTATAAAAGACTAAAACATGTGTATAATTGAGTTTCAATTTTTTGTGTATAAATATATATTACGAGAAACATGAATCCAATCTATTTTTAGGGTCATTGGTATTTAAAACCATCCTCTCCTTTGTAAAGATTGTATTACGTGAGGAGTGGAGTCAAAGTGAGAAGCTTAGGAAGACTGATCATTTTTAATCTCATGCCCACCAATGATTTGGTGCATCTTTATATTCTTGATCTTCAGTTAAGACTGATCCATAGGTTCAGATTACTTCTTATGCTTTTTGCCGCAACTTATCTTCTCACGGAACACAATCCTTTTTTTATAATACAAGTGCAAGTGACTTTTTTTCGCATAACTTTTTAAAAATTGTTTCAATCAAGCTACAAACATGGTGTCCTGGTCAGCTTATGCGCACCAACTAACGCCCCGGGCGACCACAAATGGTCTGGAGTTCCTTGTAGGTGAACCTCAATCGCCACAAGGGCTTTTGCAGCGCCTGGATTCGTACTTGGGGTGGATGAGATATTCCACTACATCCCCCTAGACTTTACTGGTATGCCATAACCCAAGGTAGGTTGCACGCGGCTAGCTACGTCCCATTTGTCAGTTTGTGGATAGCGCATACTATGTGGAAGAGTTATGGGGGTTGTCCCTAAGGAAAACCTTCCATTTTAATCCTAGGAAAATTTCGGATTTTTTTCGCCTTGTTTTTTTTTTTTGTTTCAGATAGGAATTGCAATTAGTTGCTCTTGCAATCATTTCAGTTGAAAGATTCTTGTAAGTTGAAGTTGCTTTTACCATTTTCATAAGAGCACTATTAATTTGCAATGAAACTTCAAGCTTGATGTTCAAAAAATAAATTACTCTTTGTAGGAAGTTGATTAGTGATCTATTGTGGAATTATCTTCTCTTTTGAAGGTGCTTCTTGTTTAAGCACTTCACATGGTGCTGTTACTTTGGTTGGGCAAGAAAAATATGAGGTGGAAACTAATTCATATAAATAAGATCTTTCAAATGTCACAAATCCGAGTATTTTCTTTACAGAAAAATTAGTTCTTTGGAGGACAAAGGTAAAATTCATAAAACCGGTGGAGTAATTGTTAATTAGTGATGGCCGGAAATTGGGCGGTTTTTAGTTAGGTAATATATCCTCCGTCCCCGACCCCGACTCGACTAATCCCCAACGGGTTCGGGGTACCCATTGGGTACCTGTTTAGTAATCAAACACATATCCAAAAGAAAACAAAGTTCCAAATAAAAATATGGTGATAAACAAAATGCAAACCATTAGATTTTTACTAAGTGGCCGTTTACTAAACGTTTATGTGCTTATTGAGTCATTTTATCTTATCGGATGAACACGACAATGATTAATACTCTTACTCGGTAAGAGCGATAGGAAGGACCGAGAGGTTTACCGGATAAAAATATCGCATATAATGAACTAAAATCTTATCAGGTAAGTTAAATGAAAATGTTGACTCTCACCGGTAAGCGCTTACAGGGTAAGAATTGAGTAAAATCGAGATAGGCGAATCAAAAAACATGATTAAATGTAAATGTGAAATCGTTTACATTTACGGCTCCCGCCGCATTGCGCGGTACACTACTAGTATATATATATATATATAGAGAGAGAGAGAGAGAGAAAGAGAGATAGAAGTTCAAATGAGAACTCAAATTTGGTTGTGAACTTGAGGACAAACTCGTACAAATCAATATAAAAATAAATTTTTTTCATGATTTTTTCCATCAAATGCTATGATTTAAGATATTAATACACATATGTTTGTTTCACGTTGTGAAAACATTACATGTTAAACTTTTACATTATGAAACAAATACATGTGAAACTTTTTCATAAAATAATATATGAAAAACTTTCAGCTTATGAAAACAAATACATGTGAAATTTTTACATTACGAAACAAACATATGTATAATAATATCTTAAATCATAGCATTTGATGAAAAAACATAATGAAGAAAATTATTTTTATATTGATTTGTACGATTTTGTATAGTTTGTAACATTTAACTGATTTGTATTTGAACCAACCTCTATATACATACATACATAGAGAGCCGTTTTTATACAACCCGTTATATTTTTACAACCTTTAGAACCAAATCAGGAGCGTCTATTTGATCATTCACTCTAGATGGGTTGTATTTCAACATCCCTCTATATACATATTAATAAGTATAGAGTCAGGAAAATATATTTTACTAACAAGATATTAATTCACACCAAGTTTAAAGTAAAAACCAAGGTAAATGTACAAGAACGTGAAGGATTTGATGTTTTATAAGAACATAGATTTTATAAAAATCTAGACTTGCTATTTATATGAGGTTCTCATAAACCAGTTGACAAACAAATTCTTAAAAGAAAACGAAATAAATCAATGTTATGAAACTTTTAGTTGTTTCATAAAATATCTTTATATTTATTACACCTGGTTCTACGGTTACAAAACTTTTAAAAACTTTTAACAGCCCTACAAATGTATCTCACTTAGTTTTTTTTTTCATATTTAAGATTTTAAATTTATAATAAAACTAAAGATAAAGATATAACAATATAAACTAAGTTACGTTGAATGGAAATAATAAAAACAATACGTTAGTTTTAATTATCGTGGTCTTCAAAACCTTTTAACGTATTTAATTTATATTAAAAAAATTATATTAATAATTTTTGTCTACAGAAACAATTTGCCTAAATATTTTGAGTAAATTGCAAATTTAGTCCTTGAGCTTTGCCGAATTTAATGGACAGGTCCCTAAGTGAATTTTTTACAGATACCATCCCCTGGTTTCATTTTTCAACAGATTGGGCCCCTCTTGTGACTAGTGTAACTAGGGGTGAGCATTTGGCCCGAACCGGCACCGAACCAGTTTGGAACCGTTACCGGAAATGCAAGATTCTTAGGACCGATAACCGGACCGTATAGACAATACCGGTGCCGGTCCCGGTCCCGGTCCGGTCCCGGTTTTCCGGTCCGGTCCCGGTTTTCCGGTCAAAAACCCGGTTGTAACCGATTATTAATCCATTTGCTTTAATACCAAATCAACCAACAAAAATCATACTCTAATTTTCCAAAATATTCATAGTTTATTATTCATAGCAATCTCACAATATTCATAGTTTAATACCAAATCAAGTGTAAAGTAATCACAAAATATTTATAGTTTAATACCAAATCAAGTGTAAAGTAATCCTAAAATATTCAAAGTTTAATACCAAAGCAACCAACAAAAATCATACTCTAATTTTCGATTTCCCTCTTCCCTATTGTTTTGTCATCTACTTTGTTTAAAGCTTGTGCAATCTCTATATAAATACAAAACTGAAAAGATTGTTATTATTTAATAAAAAATAATACTCGTTTCAAAATAGAACAAAAATTCAAAAATAATAATACCCAAAGCTACATCATCGTCCTCCAAGATGTCGTCGATGTCGTCTATTATCGGCTTTTTTTGTTACGAAAGATATACTTGTTAAACTTTGAAAGGTTATTAGAGATATTAGAAAACATAATAAATTAATTAAATTAAGATTAGATTGTCACTTAAAATTCCGGACCGGTCCTGGTTAATTATCCGAAAAATTGGCACCGAACGCGGTTTGGAACCGGAACCGAAAATGGAAAATTTGAAGGACCGAAAACCGGACCGGTTGAACCATATCGGTGCGGTGCCGGTGCCGGTTCCGGTTCGGTCCCGATCCGGGCCGGTTCTTACGGGTCAAATGCTCACCCCCTAAGTGTAACCGTGAAATTTCACAAGGCAACACACTTTTCTTAGTGCATACTTGTATTAATGTTAAACCTTGAATCTTTATTTATTTCAAATGTAACAACTTATATGGTGGAATGATTAATTAATAATTAGTTATTACATATATATATATAGAGGCGAGTTCATGCGAGTATGAATTTTGTATGTAAATTGTACATGAATCATATGTGATTTTGTACATGAAATTTTTTATGTACAAAATGATTGGTTGAGGATTGTCCTCACAATCTCGTAAATTGTTACCGTCCTCGCATGAACCTCATTCTACACACACACACACACACATATATATATATATATATGTGTGTGTGTGGGGGGGGGGGGTTGATTTTTGTTACAAACCAATTAATTCTTGCAAATCAATTAATTCTTACAAACTGTATTCAACTAATCATTTTTTTTTAAATTTCACTTTTTTAATTACGAAGGTTGATTACTCAATAATATATAGAAAAAATATATCAAGAATGCATAAGGGTTGATTAATCAAGTAAACATTCATAATCATCAACACTTATTGTTTAAAAAAAATTACCTTCAATTTTTAAAGATATTATTTAAAATAATAAACTTTTTCCATTTTTAAAGTTTTAAAAATAATAAACTTTTCTTTTAAGATATTTCATATTTCAATTTTTGAAAATAATAAACTTTCAATTTTGTAAAATCATATATGATACTGAGTTTGTTTCTTATATTTCTCTTGATCTTATATTTATTTAAAGATATTTCATATTTATCTTGATCTTATATTTATTTAAATATATTTCATATTTATTTAATATTTAAATTGTTTAAAATTAATCAAGATTGTATATTGTACAATCTAATGAAACATGATAAATAGTAACATTCATAAAATAACATTAGACCATAATACCCTTAAAGTAAATAGATTATTATTAAATAATTTTTTAATTCCTTAAAATATATATATATATATATATATGGATATAAATCGTCAATTTATTTATTTAAACTAAAAAAATTATCAGTAAAACCTCCCTCCATATACATGGAATAACTAATTCTTAACTAATTATTACGTGTGTGTGTGTATATATATATATATATGTGCACATACGTATATATGTAATAACTGTAGAAGTTGTTACATTTTTTAAAATTATTAAATGGAAAGAATATTAATTTGAATGGATGAAATGGTTAGTAGAAGAAAATACAAAATAATAATAAAAATCAATACTATTCAAACTTTAGAGTAACATTTTAGCCCATCTATGTTCAATTTTTTGGACGTTGTCTTATATGGAAATTTGATACTTCATACGACAACGACATAATTATTAGTTTACGTGATAGTAGGTTGAGAACTTAAGACAAAAATAAGTAAATAAAGTCGTAAGAGTATGTATGCTATACCATTAGCAACATGACCTAAATTTGATTAATTTTGTCTTATACTTAGTAGTGACTTATAAAAAAAACAATTCATAAGTAGTGACTAATTTATGTTGTGTCAAATGTAGCTTAACTTTTGGATAAACTTGGTATCGTAAGTACCTTATTTTTGTTAACATAGGTTACAGCCTTACAGGTCAATTTATGTGCATCTCGATTAATCTTAAAGGTCCTGAAGAATAGTCAGGAAATTTTCTAAGAACCTTACAAAACTCGAACGAACGACCTCTAAAAAAGAATCTTCATATGCCAAAGCCTTATTAAAATAACTTATGACATGCCCTAACTATAATTTTGCAAAAAAAATTAAAGTTAAAACTTCTCCATTCAGCTAAGGCACTTATGTGTTCTTTTCATAAATCACCTTTTAAGGAGTATTTAGGCCATTTCTTTTCTCCCCTCTAATCCTCATGAATTATTAAAAAAATATATCTTTTTATAGTTTCTTTACTAGTTTTGCTTATTATCTTAATTAAGTATTGTCAATCATCCGTCGAGACAAATCTAAAATTAAAAAATTAAAATCAACAAAATACTAGTTAGTAAAAACATCGAACAAAATAATGGTCTTTAAAATTCGAAGCAAAACTCAAATCAATAGATATAAAACCAATATTCAAATTATTCTCTATAGTTTAGTATATTTTTATTATTAATTGTTTTAGTTTATCAATTAAACACAAATAAAACACTTTATAACTTTAACTTTCAGATAAATTAAAACATTTATTTTAGTTGTGGGGATTTACTCTTTAGGCTTGGGTGATTGTATAGAGGGGCAGATGTAATATATTAAAGATTGGGGAATGGACCCCAGTCAACGTGTCATAAATAAAAATTACATAGGTAAAAAAGATAAAAAGATATACAATATACCCTTAGTTCCCCCAATAAAACTTTTAAAGAGACCCCATTTTATCGGCTATTGCCAAAAACACTAAAAAAATATCTTGAAATCAATCAAAAAACGAAAAAAGTCCTTCGAAATCGACAAACACATGAAAATCTCTCGAAATCGACAAAAACACTAAGAAAAACTCTTGATATCAAGTAAAAAGCTTTAAAAACCCCTTAAAAGAGTGTAATTAGGGTAAAAACACGTCAGGTGATTTTACGCGCCTTTAGTCTACCTTAATTGGGACCCCATCAGGAAAAATTCCTGGATCCGCCACTGATTGTATAGTAGTTCGTTGTGACTCAATTGTTTGGATGGTGATATTTCGATGTTGGTTTTGATGTTTTAGACGATCTCTGGTTTTATGGTTCGGTTTCATTTTTGTTCTGGGTCTGAACTTTTTTGATGGCTTGGTTCGTTTGGTTTGGTTTTATATCTAAATATATGGACTCTATTTATATTATTTTTGCTCTTTCTTTTATGATTTATTATCTGTCACAAGAAAATCAATCTCACAATCAATGAGAAATATATTTAATAAATAAATGGAAAATCGTATATTAAAAGTCAAGATAATAAATAAAAAGTCCACGCGTTTCCATAATTTTTCATTTGAATCTTTCAAGAATTTCTTTTTCACATTTTGTATAAACTATGGATTTGATACCTGTGGTATGCAGGTTTTTACGAATTTACTTTGTTAGACTTAACTTATTACATATAATACCTTAGGGTATGTACCTTTTACAGTTTTGGTCCCTAGACTAAACAGCCGTCTAATAGATCCGTTAATTCGAGAGTTAAATGTCTTTTTCTTACCATTTGCCTGCATTTTGATTATTATTAAATTATTATTTTTATTATTCATGAATATTATCTTCTCCATAAAAGTCTTCTAAGACGAACCATCAGTAAACCAATGTCTCGTTGAAATCTTCATATTATTCAGTTTTAACTTTAAGAACAAACCTAAAAACCCAGATTAAAAAACCTTAACTCAAAATCTAAACTTCCAAATCAAATTCTAAGTACTATTTGACATTGCACATACTGATATACACAGGAAGAAATCGAGCTCCGTTGGGAAATCAAGATATGCTTCTGGTTCGTGACACAAATCTACTTCCGCTTTTGGTTTGTGACACCCACTGGGAACGACTGTTGCATTAAAAAAGCAAGCTTTACATATGGTTTGGATTGGATTTTAGGTTTATATTTTTTTTATCTTGATTTAAGTTTGTTTGATAGAGAAGATGGTGATGGTGGTTTTGGAAGATTTGAAAATATTTGTATGGTTTGTTTTATTTAGATTTTTAAATGTGGTTTTAGATATTGATTCAAGTTTTGATTTCTTAACGAAAGAAAAATGAAGACCAGAGTGTTATCATAAACTATGTATATTTAGAAAAACCCATTGATGAATCATATTTAAAAAATAAATATATTTTCATTAAATTATTATTTAAGACAACGTATTTCCAAAAGATATTTTTACAAATCTTTAGTTTGAAAATATGTGTGCTGAAATAAATATTTTTGAATAAGAATTTTCAAACTACAAGTATTTTAAAATTAAAGTAAACTCCAATTTTGGTCCCTTTGGTTTACCTACACATTTGGATTTCGTCCATGTGCTTCAATAGTTATATCAATAGTCAATGTATTACATATTATGTATTTTGCTTTGAAAATGGCTCTTTATCCTACCTCCATTAACTAAGATGTCGTTAATTAAAGAGAATTTTAATATTTTCACCTTTGTACTACAGGATAAAAAAAATGAAATCTTTACAATCAAAGGTTTCAAACTATGTTCAAACTCTATTTTCAACCACGCCCCTTATTTCAACTTAGATTCACTAAGTCTTCAATTCCAAAGTATGTATCCTAGTTCATCTAGGTCTCTCGGTAACAATAAGAGAGATGGATTTTTTTCATCAAGAATCTCACTTATCTTCAACAATTTCTTTTGCATTGAAGGAAGGATTAGAACTGTCTGCGTTAGTGAAACCCACCCCGCAGCAAACCAAGCTTTACCTTCCCCTTCTTCAAACCGCATAAGTGACATCGTTAGAGACAAGTGTGTAAACAATTCGAGTTTTTAACGAGCTACTTGAGGTTGAACTTATTTATCTTGAACTCGAGCTTGAACACAAAATAGAACTGGTTTAACTAAATGAGTCGAGTTCTATAACAATACTGTTCGACTCATCTCGTTTGAAAACTAGATTTAATTTTTCGAGTCGAGCCGAGCCATTCGAGCATACCCCATTTTTCTATCAAAACATGCTCATATATTTATTAATCGTACAATAAAAATATAAAAATTATCGAGCTCAAGCCGATAAACGAGTTAATCGATCACGAATTCAAACCATAAACAAGCATCAAACTCGAGCTCGATAACTCAAAAGATATTCGAGATCGAGTTCGAGCCCTACGTTGAAAAGTTAGTTGAGCTCAAGTCAAGCTCGAGCCCAATACTACTTTATTGAGTCTGACTCAATTAACCTACTACTCTACTCGACTCAACTCAACTCGTTTACACCCTGGTTAAAGACACATATCTAAGTTCAACAACTTGGATTTACTCCCGGATTCAATATTGCAGAAAAATAAAGAAATAAACTAAAATATTACTTATATAACATATAGAACAAACTCCAGTTTGGTCGAGTGATCATTTTTGTATTTAATAAAGTACATGGATGATATCTGGATTTATGATGAAAGTACAGGGACCAAAAATGTAGTTTACTCATATTATGTGATAAATAAAACAAAGAATAAAAACGGATGTTTACACGGCTGTGGGGGTCTTTGGTATTTTGCCAACTGTAGTGTGGCTGTCACAACTCTCAACCTTCTTCTTCATATATAAAACTTTGCCATATAACAATTTCAAAAACTCACCGGAAAAATGCACCACGCTAAGACCGATTCCGATGCCACAAGCCTCACGGCGTCGTCTCCGACGCGTTCTCCTCCCCGCCGGCCGGTCTATTACGTTCAGAGTCCATCTCGTGATTCACACGACGACGGCGATAAGAACGTCAACAACATGTCGTTAAACTCCACCCCTGCTTTACTCAGCCCCACCGGCTCTCCGCCGCACTCCTCCGTCGGCCGCCACTCACGTGAATCCTCCTCCACTCGATTTTCCGGCTCACTCAAACCCCATGGAACTCGCAAGGTTTCCCCAAATGATATGGCTATGAAGAGGTTCGCAAAATCGTGGGATAAACAATTCAATGTCATCGAAGAAGAAGCTCTTCTCGATGATGAAGAATCCGATAAAGGTCTCCCTCGCCGGTGCTATGTGTTGGCGTTCGTAATTTGTTTTCTGATTCTCTTCTCTCTATTTGCTTTGATTTTATATGGTGCTAGTAAGCCCCAAAAACCTAAAATCACCATGAAGGTTAGTTAAATAGTTTTCTGATGAAATTGTGATGAAATTGGGCATAAATTCTAGGGTTTTTGAGTCGATTTAATAACATTTTATGTTGAAAATTTTGTGTTCTACAGAGTATTACATTTGAGAGATTTGCGATTCAAGCAGGATCGGATTTCACCGGAGTAGCGACTGATATGGTGTCGATGAACTCCACAGTGAAATTAACTTACCGTAATACTGCTACTTTCTTCGGCGTACACGTCACGTCAACACCGCTTGATCTTTCCTTCTCTCAGATTGCACTGGGCTCCGGCACAGTAAGCATAACATCTTTTAACAACTATATTATATTTTCTCTGAAATATAGTATTAAATAACATCTTTAACAATTATATTATATTTTCTCTAAAATATAGTATTAAAATCAAAATCTTTAATATTTTTTTAAAATAGAGTACTAAAGTTAAAATATCTAAATAGAATGAGGAGTGTTAAAAGCATCTTTAACAACTTATTTAAAATAAGAAATTGTAAAAATAATGATTTTGGACAAATATTTTGTTTCAATAATTTCTCCGTAATCAATCTTCAAAATGAAGAAAACAAGAGAGAGATGTTTTTTCTCTAATTATGGAGTTCAACCAAAAAATAATTAACAAATGAGAGATCAATAGTAAACTTTAAAAAATAAAATTATAAAAAGAAAAATAATATTTTAATAGATGGATGTAGTATTTTAATATTATAATAAATGTTGGATTTTCTAAAAATAGGAAATTTGTTGGAGATATATGTGATATTTTTTTTAAGATTTTGACTTTTGTTTATTCATTTTAAAGAAATTTTAGGAAATTTGTTGGTGATGCTCTAACCACACCCGATGTACAGAATTACATACTACTCTTGCTAATATATTTTAACAATTTTAACATTTATTATATTATTAAGAGCATCTCAAACAGCATCTCTAAAATAGAAAAAATAAAGATTTTAGAGATTTTGAGCATTTTTTTCACCAATAGCATCTCTAAAATGAAGAAAACATGAAAGAAGTTACAAAAATCTTCAAGTTTGAAGACATCTTCAAAAAATAAATACTATGAAAGAGAAACTTCTTTTTATTAGATGCTGTTAGAGTTGAATGTAATATTTTTAAAATGTTTTGATGTTTAATTCTCTATTTTATAAAAAATTATAAAAATGCTTTTAAAGATGCTTTAAAATATTACAAGATTCTTTAAATTTACAGATTTTTATTATTTCTTTCCTCTTTTCTATCATAGTTGTTGCGGAAAAAAATTGCTAAAAATCCATTTTTATATTTATTTTTAGCAAAATGAGCTATAGAGCTACTCATTGTTATTTGAGAAATAATTCAGAATTACAATTAATCGTCACAAATAAATTTGAATCCATATATAAAATATTTATTTTGATTTTTGTAGATAAAGAAGTTTTATCAATCGAGAAAGAGCCAGAGATTGTTGACGGTAACGGTGGTCGGAAATAAGATTCCGTTGTACGGAAGTGGGCAGTGGCTGAAGAGCTCGAAAGGAGTGCCGACGGCGGCGGTGCCATTAAAGCTGAACTTTGTGGTCCGATCAAGAGCGTACGTTTTGGGTAAACTGGTTAAACCCAAATTCTACGACAGGATCGAGTGTGACGTTGCTTATGATCCCAAGAAGATCAATGTTCCAATGTCTCTTCGCAATAAATGCAGATGGAATCCATGATTTTTTAGAGGTCTTTTTTGTGTTTTTGGAGTTATGACGTAATTAATTAAAGGAGGATCCAGCTAAGTGATAGTTTTTTTTGGCTTTTTTTTTTGTAAAAAAATATACATTTGATTTTGATACTATATATATAATTTAATAATAATGGTGGAATGTTACTTAAAATGTTTCTTTTGGAATTATAATATCTAAGTGGAATTTTTTATTATATTTATTTAAATAATAATTCAAAACTTTATTATTTGAGTTGAAGGAATAATAATGTATTGATAAGAATATGGTCCGTATTTTTAAAAATAAATGTATGTTTAAATGTAAAAAATGTGTTTTGGTTATTGACGTAAAAATAATAATGAATGAAAATATCAATTTAAAATGTTGCAAGATAAAAATATGCATGTTATAGTGTTTGTTTAAAATATAAAATATAAATGATAAAATGATATGTTTGTTTTCTTTCCCAATGCAATTTACCTAAAACTAATAAAGGAGTGCTAATAGTATCTACACTATTTGTAGAGGTATAACATTAAAATTATAAAAAAAACATGGTTGTACAAAGGGATATCCCTATTATACGTTCATCAATTTTTTCTTTAGTTGATGAAGATGACTTGGAGTCTCTCATCCAAGGTGTCTCTTCACCACCCCTTGAGCTCTCACAACTCTTTTTTCACACTCCACATGAGAGTGCATCACACCCAGGTTTGGTGGATTATTCCTCTAGTGATGATGAAGATGATCAACCACCAAAGCCTCAACCATCTGCTCCCATGACTTCTCAACAAGGAGATGATCTTATCAAGGCTTTCACCAGTTTCACTCGTGCTACTATCCGCCAGGTGGAAGTTCTGGAAGATCATGCAACTAAGGAAATGGAAACAATGGCCTTTCTTTCTACTACTCTTAGATCTAGCATTGAAGAGTTGTCGGTGAGTCACCCAACTCTCATGACATGCTTAGATCTCCTGCACTTGGATGTCTTTGGTCTTCGAAAGGGCTTCTCTCAAGCCAAGATTCTGTGCTTTCTTCTATCAGAGAACTTCGAAGTGCCTCTGCTCAGCAAGCCACCGATATTGCTTCTATCCTTGTCAATCAGAAAGCAATTTTTGGAATCTCTTGCAACTCTTGATACAAAGTTGACAAGATACCAACTTCTTCTCCAACGGTTGAACTTGATGTTGGTGATTCCTTCTTTTAGGATAAGGATAGATTTGTTCTTCAAAGGGTTGAACGGCAGGTTGATGCTGTGGGTTCTGATGTTGAAAGAATCAAGATCTTTCTCTTTTTAGTGGGTTTCAAGGGTTCAACCACTGAGGGGGAGAAAAACAAGAAAGCTGCTGCTTCTCCATCTCCAGCCATCTATGTGACTTCATCCACCGATATGACTCCAGCCACTTATGTGACTCCAGCCACCTATGTGGCTCCAGCCACCTATGTGACTCCATCCACCGATGTGACTTCATCCACCTATGTGACTCCAGCCACCTATGTGACTCCATCCATCGATATTCTAGCTGCTCTTCCATCCACCGATGTTCTAGCTGCTCCTCCATCCACCGATGCTGCAGCTACAGCCACCGATGCCGCAACTACAGCCACCGATGCTGTAGTCACCGATGCCGCAACTACAGCCACCGATGCTGTAGTCACCGATGCCGCAACTACAGCCACCGATGCTGTAGTCACCGATGCTGCAGCTACAGCCACCGATGTTGCAGCCACCGATCCAGCAGCTACAACCACCGATGCTGCAGCCACAGCCACCGATGATGTAACCGAACCATAGGTCACCAAGATAACTGAAGCAACAATTGAGGGGGAGGGAGTCAGTGCCCGAACCCTTGAGTTTGACCAAAGAAATGTGCTCAAAATAGCTCAAGAAGAGGCTACTAAATTCACAGGCGCCGATACTCAGGGGGAGAAGTCTAGTGTCTGACTGGATGAAGATGTCAATATTGATGTTAGCTCTGAGGTGGACAAACAAAAAGACAAAGGCAAGAAAAAGTCTATGTGAAACAACCTCATGGTTAGAAGACCCCACTTATTCTGACTTTCAACTTACCGATCTATGCACAAAATCATTGGATGAAGTCAATCAAATTTCTGATCGGAAAACTAGGTATGTCACTCCTTCAATCTCTAAATTTAAAAAAAAAATTAAAAAAAATTAAAAATTTTTTTAAAAAAATGCTGACGTCAGCCACCGACATGCTGATGTCAGCCACCGACGTTGTGGTCACCGACAAAAAAAAAATTAAAATTATTATTTTTTTTGAAAAAAAAAAATGCTGACGTCAGCCACCGATGTTGTTGTTGTCACCGACGAAAAAAAAATTAAAATTAAATTTTTTTTGGTACTCTCCTAAATTTTCGGTAACCCCCAAATTCATACTCTGAATTTTGACTCCCCGATTTTAGACAACTAACATCCCTCCAAAATTTCATATCTTGAAATTTTATTTATCTCCCTCTCTCAGAGTTTGGACAGCTAAAATTCCTAAAATATTCTATTTATTGAAATTTCTCCTCAGATATACTATTCTCTATATATCTTTGTCAAAATATCTCTCCGAATTCTCTTGCTGTTAAAATTCTCTCTAATTTCTGTCATGATAAAATTCCCTCCAATAATTTTGTCAAACTACTCTTTGAATTCTGTCTGTCAAAATACCCACCTATCTTTGACTGTCAAAACAGGCTCCTGATTGTTGACTGTCAAAATATCCATCTATTGACTGTCAAAATTCTTCAATCCTTTCTCTTTCAAAAATCTCCAAAGTCTCTGATGTTTCTCTCTCTATTTTTGGATACTCAATATCCTTCACTCTTTATTCTCTCTGATCTCATGAGCATAAAATTCCACAAATTTTGCTCACAAACTTCTCTTTCCTACATATGGACATGGTTAAGAAGAAAAAGAAATCTAAGGTTTATAAATCTTCTACCATTTCCACCTCCGCGCCTGCTTCTACGGCTACGATACCGAAAAAGCCTTCGGTATCTACCCAAGCCAATATCCTTTTTAAGAAGCGGAAGAGTTTCAAAAGCCCCCCCAAGTTCTCCTCAAAGAGACTTAGGGAACCTCAAGGGTCAAATACTCACAAGCCACTCACTGATTCTCAAAAATTGGTGAGTGTTGAAATTCTCCCTACTGGACCCAGGGAATCCTTTAAAAACTCACCTAGCTCCTTCATGCTCTCTTAAAAGGACCTGATTGTATTTTCGGGGACCCTCACTAAACCCTCCTCAACATTCTCTTTGGTTGATAAGGATGACTTGGAACCTTCCCAATCCAAGGACTATTTTTGTCACTTCACAGCCTTGCACCCAAGATCTATGATCTTGATGACCTTGCACATCTCTATGAAGATTCGACGAAACTGGTCGAATTGGAGGGACTCCCATTTTTCTTGTTCACCAATATCTCCTTCTGGCAGAAATGTTTCCACCTAGTGAACTCTCCGATATATGGGTTTGAGAAATAAAAATAAAAATAATTTTTTTATTTTTATTTCTGATAGCTTATTTATCCCTCTGGTGGACTCCCCAAATTTGTTCCACCTTCTCACCTCATTTACTCATCTTCTCCCCTCAGCCGCTCAACTAAGGCTAAAGTATTGTAAGCTGAGAAGAAGAAGAAGAAATCCTTCTCATGCAGCTGAGAGGAGAAAAGAAATCTTCTCAAGAAATCAACTAAGGCTAAAGTATTATAAGCTGAGGAGGAAAATGAGAAATCAACAGAAAAGAAGAAATTTTCTCAAAAAGAGATTTCAGTTGAAAGGGAACAAATCTTCTAAGTGATAAGATATCAGCTGAGGGGGAGCATCTAAGTGATTCTAAGAACAATGAGTCGAAAGCAACTGTTGAGGGGGAGAAAATCCAAGACAGACAAAATGTTAACCCCGATGCAGACTGAATTTTTCTCTCTCCCATTCCACAAGGAAGCATTCATGATATCTCAAATTTTTGATCTATCAAATCCAACCTTGCTAGTTCAATTAGCAACAACCATCATCATTGCTCCAGAATATGGTATGTTCTCTAAACATGATCTTAGGAACAAATGTTTCTTCTAAAGCTACCAATATTCCCCTGCCGATAGCAGTTTCCTTCAAGAAATTCTAAGTGTGGTTCTCCATAGCAAAGATGAAGGAATTCTCTACAATTTAATCTTCAATGAACTCAAGAGTAGAGATGCTGCAACAATTCCCTTCAAGTACCCGGATGCTTGGTATATATGTAAATTTATTTAATTCTTTTTCATATGTTGGACATAATTTTTTTCATACATACTGTACATACTCAGTAAAAAAAAACAAAAAAAAAAAGAAAAGAAATCTGAGTCAAAAGAACCCAAAAGAAAAATAGAAAGGGTCAAAAGTATTTCTTTCTAACTTACAGGTATCATCATCAAATAGGGGGAGATTGTTGGGTCACCGATGATTTGGTGATGAACCTTCTCTATTATTTGTTTGATCTTTTACAGGGTCTTTTGAAGGTCTGAAATATACTTCAAGTATTGAAAAGTCAAAGACTATTCAATCTAAGGGTTGTACATCAAAATGTGGAATTTTTAATGTGACAACTAACTTTAATATTCAGACCATTGCCAAAGTCAAGATTGTTGGGTCACCATGGGTCACCGATGGTACACTTAAAAGTTATCAAGTACTATGACATCAATACAAGATGAGGACATCAAGTTTGTAGTCATGGTCACCGACATTACAATCTTGGTCACCGAAATTGCAGGTATATTTTCTAAGGCTGTGATATCAAGTCACAAGGATGTACACTTTCAACACTTAGTGAAAGATGAAGTTTATCAAGCAAAAGCAAAGTGTACACTTATCATTTCTAGCCTTACAAAGTATCCACCGATATGATACATGGCTTCATGTATCACTTAGCAATTTCAGGAGATAAAGTTCTTACTCACAACAATTGCAAGATACGTGAGCTGCAAGAACTTGGGCACCAAACCTTATATTTAGACATTCTCTTTTATTCTTATAAAAGGGATGTTTGTCTTCTAGCTAAAAGGTTTGATGGGGCTTCTCAGAGCATGAAGAAAAGTAGATAAAGTTATCTGACATTACGTGTTACAAAGAATGGTTCATCCATTAATCTAGTACAAAGGGAGTGGCCTCTTCCTTTGTCCATCAGATAAACTTCCAGCTAATCAATCCTTGACGGTACCGTCCACTTGCATCCCTTGCATGGGCACTATAAAAGGAGATGAAGTCCTTCCCAAAAATCTCACGTCTTCAACAATACTTCTCTGAAAGTATTTGTTTGATTTCGCCAAAGCTGTGTGCGCTAACAGTCTTATTTTAACTTCCTGTGTGTATAAGTTAATTACTGTTATTTAAGTTTGTTAGAATAGGTTATCTATTCTTTTCCGCAACAAACTTCTGTGTGTAAATTTTTAATATTTATATTAAAAAATTTAAAAAGAGCAAAAACTGTGTGTTTGTATTCATCCCCCCCCCCTCTACAAACTCTTACTAGCTTAGTCATCTCCCTTCCGGGACTAACATTTCTTATTTTGATTAATCAACTCTCATGTGTTATTTATATAATTTTTCACATATTATTAACTAATCAACCCTCATAATTAAGAAAAAAATTGAAAATTAAATTAAAAAAATGATTGGTTGAATGGAGTTTGTACGGTTTGTACAAATTGTTTGGTTTGTATTTGAAATCTCCTCTCTCTCTCTCTCTATATATATATATATATAAGTGTATTAGGATCATAAAATCATAGAATATTTAAATAATATAATCAACGATGAAATCTCTAAAATATAAAATCTGTTAAAATCAACTACAATTTATTTTAGAGATTTAAACTTTTAATTCTTTATTTTAGATAAATTATTAAAAAAACTATTAAAGATAATTTTAGCCTCCCAAATATTATAAAGTCAACTAAATCATAAGAATAATGTTATATTTTCTATCATCTTCATAGACTTTTTATATTAAAATAAAAAGAAACATCTATATTTGAATATGAGATGATTCAATTTATAGTTAATCTAAAGGTTCTAGGTTTAAGTAATTTATTGTCAATATAGTGTTTGGTAAGATCATGATATATGTATACGGATTAATTATTAGCCTTGTGTTTCTTAAGTTGGATAGATTAGAACAAAACCAACCGTATTTTCTTAATATATTTGGATTAATTATTGGTCTTTTGTTTCTTAAGTTGGATAGATTAGAACAAAACCAACCATATTTTTCTAATATATTATTAAATATTTTCTATCATACGATAATTATAAATAACATGAATGAATTAAATACTTAATGCTTTATTTATGAAAAGATTATATTATAATTTTAAAGATTTAGATTTTAAGTACACTCTTCCACTACAATATGGAAGCTTGATTTGTGCCCAAACTTCTCTCTTATTAATTACTTGCTAGTACACATAGAAAAAATTACACATATCAAGTCGAAAAAAACCAACATCAAAGTTTTAATACATTATTGTTGTTAATAATAAGGTAATTTTTAAATTACAATACCTTAAAAACTACACAACGTATTTAAAAAACATTATTATAAAAATTGAGACTAAGTCAACTTGTTCTCAAAATACATACTCTGATACTCATATGTTATGTATGACTTATATGACATCAAAACACTATTTTAACCCACAAAAATGAGTTATTATTCCAACTTGTCTAACATTATTCTTGTTATATGTCATACTAAATATGAAACTATTTTTTTCTATCTCGTCGTATATAATTTGCGTACCAAAATTGCATCCTCCAAAAATCTTAGAGTATACTACGAGTTTCGTCCCTATAGTTTGTAGTTTATAACGATTTTCGTCCCTGTGGTTTGTAGTTTATAACGATTTTCGTCCCTATGGTTTGTAGTTTATAACGATTTTCGTCCCTGTGGTTTGTAGTTTATAACGATTTTCGTCCCTGGTCTTTAAAAACTGTTTTTTTTTCATCCTTGTGGTTTCTATTTGGTTTCCTTTTTCGTCCCTAAGAGTAACGACATTAGAAAAATTACAATAAGTTAGGGGTAATCTTGTTTATTTACATTTTAACTTATTTTTATTAAAAATTTAAAGGTATAATTTATATATACTTATATACAGATTAGTATCAAACACGATGTATACCCTAATTAGAGACGAAACGCTAAGTACAACAAGAATCCCCCTATCGTTCTGCCTCCTCCTCCTCCTCCTTGTCTTCTTCCCTTTGTCTCCGGTGAACATCACCACCCTTCCAGCCGCTTGTAGCCAATCGATCTCCACTGCCGCTGCCACCAGCAAGCGTTGCTATCTGTTCAGTTCATATTCATTGTTACCGAGCATCTCGTGTGGCTGTAGAAATAGGGTTTTGGGGGTCGGTCAACAACACCACCATGCCACCACCATGGAGTTCTAAATTTGTAGTGTGGAATAATGTTTCCGGTGTGTGGTTGGTTGCCAAGGAGTGCTAGCTAGCGGCAACTCTCTCTCTCTCTCTCTCTCTCTCTCTCTCTCTCTCTCTCGACCGGTCTTCTTCCCCAACCCCGTTACTCTAACCCCAAACTACACCGTATAATTTCGATATTCAACTTTTTTTTTCTCGATTTTGTTTTTGGGTTTTCTCGATTTTACACTTGCAGGTTCATTTTGCAGAATGAAAATCGCAGAGACAGTGGTACAATTGGTGATGGTGTATCTGATACAGATTTTAGCAGCAGTGGAGAAGGTTTCTGATGATTACAGTGGTAAAACAAGGTGAAAAGAGAGCAAAATGAGATCTTTTGAAAAATCTTGGGCTTAAAAGTCAAAGAGGAGGTAATTGGAAAAGGCATTTGAGAACAAACCAAACCAATTGTAGACATCAATACCCTAAGTTACTATAGATTTTAAGTCTTTACTCTAAATTTTATAGAAATTAAAATGCCTAGATTTTCTGAATCAAATGTTCCATATTTTTTGGTTGAATGTTCTTTAATTTGTGGTTTGTTTGTTTTCTTGAATTTGATTTGTAACCTCAAAGATTGGAGTGAAAAAAAGTTACTCATCCCAGGTTCTTAAATTTTTGATTTAATGTACTTAACTTGTGGTTGTTTTGATTTATTGAATTTCATATTAGAGTGAAAAAGATTTACTAATCGCATATTCAGGATAGGGTTCGTTTTAAATTGTTAATGGAATTGCTCACATACGAAATGTTTAGAAAATCAGATGAAATGGTAAATAGACAAAAATGTTCTTCATTTAACTGAGGGTTTTTAACAGAGTTAGGTTCAGGGATGAAAAGCGTAAGGAAATGGAAACCACAAGGACGAAAAAAATAGTTTTTAAAGACCAGGGACGAAAATCATTATAAACTACAGACCATAGGGACGAAAATTGTAGTTTACTCAAAATCTTATGTCTCTTTACTTTTTTCCTCTTAAAATAACATATTTATTTAAGTTTTCTAAAAGAGATACAATATTTTTTTAGGAAAAAAAAGGTTCTCGAATTCCATCAATTCTCTCACTATATAACAATTATAATATGTCTACAAGATTAAATATGATCCATAAGTGTTTTAACTTTTATTTGATATAAAGTTACTTTTAAATATTTTATTATTAGTTGTAAAAATTAGATAAATTATATTAAAATATCAATTTTGAAATAATTTTTTGCATGAGAAATAAATTGACATTTAAGACATGATTGCGATAAAACAGTAAATACCATTGACCAAGTTGCCTATGGTCAAAATTTAAAGGGTGGATAATAAGGGATGTTTGGTTTGCAAATGGAATTGGATGGAATTGAATGTTGTCATGACCAGCTGTTTCGTTAGCAGAATTAGAATGGAATCTGTTGAAAGAATTGGAATTTGTCTGTTTGGTTCACAAAATGTAGCTTTGGAATTGGAATGAAATTCCAGTAAATGACTAAAATATTCTTTTTATTAAATTTAATTTTTTAAAACTAAAATTAATTTAATAAAATAATTATTAATTACTTCAATTTTTTTAACACTAAAAATAATGAGTTTTTTTACAACTAAAAACTGCATAAAACAGCAAAAATCATAAATTTTTTACAGCAAAAACAACTAAAAACTGCAGAAAAACAGCAAAACAACATCTGTTAGGGCAAGACATAGTTTGGTTGTTGCAAGAGACGATGGAGAACCTAACTGCTAGGGGTGAGCAAAACTCGAAACAAAACCGGGAAAAAAAAACAAGAAACCGAAAAGCCGAAAATCGAAAACTGAACCCCCCCCCCGAAAAAATAAAACAACATAAAATAATGAGTTTTTTTACAACTAAAAACTGCATAAAACAGCAAAAATCATAATTTTTTTACAGCAAAAACAGCTAAAAACTGCAGAAAAACAGCAAAACAACATCTGTTACGGCAAGACATAGTTTAGTTGTTGCAAGAGACGATGGAGAACCTAAGTGCTAGGGGTGAGCAAAACTCGAAACAAAACCGGAAAAAAAAAACAAGAAACCGAAACCGAAAAGCCGAAAATCGAAAACTGAACCCCCCCCCCCCCCCGAAAAAACCGAACTGAAATCGAAAAACCGAAAACTGAAAAAAAAACACTCGAAAAAACTGAATTGAAAATCCAAACGGTTCGGTTTTGGTATTGTTGGGTAATGTGATAAGGGTATTTTGGTATTAAAAAAAGAACAAATTCCATTCCAATGAAATCTCACCTCTTACCTAAGGAATCTCAAATTGAATTATTTTGAAATTCATTGAAATTTACCATCTTCCATTCTTTGAAAAGATTGAACCAAACAAGGGAATTGAATCTGGTCAAAAGAGTTCAGATTCCAATTCCACTAGATTCCATTCCATTCCGGCGAACCAAACGCCCCTAAATCTTGTGTATTGTGTGTTATCTTTCCTTTGTTAAGTTTATTTTTGAACAACAAAAGGGAGTTGTAGCTTCCTTCTACTCCCCTTTGTTGTTAAAAAAAACTTAACGAAGTAAAGATAACACATAATACACAAGATAATCATGTGCAAGTTGGCAGAGTTGAATCATCCTTGATTCTTCTTTTACTTACAATGAAAGCTAAGAACTTGGTCGAAGACAACCTTTATGAACAAGATGGATGTTTGTTGTTCCAACAATTCTTTTTAATTCCAATCCCAATAAGGAAATGTGGTAATTTGTAACAAAGTTTTAGTTGTACAGTGTTTCATTTCATACTCTTCTATGTCGTGTATTTAGGGTAGGAGCATCTTTCTTTGTTTTGAAGATTATAATACTCTTAATTATATTTTTAAAATATTACTTTCGTTTTTAATTATATTCTTCTCTCATAAATATTTAAGTTCAATATTTCTCATTTTTAGAAAAAATCAAAAAAATATTTATTTTAATAGGTAATCATTTTTAAAGAGTTCTCAGAATTTGAAGAATTTATCATCTCTCTCATACTTTCTTCATTCTGGAAATTTTTTTGAAAAATATTCTGGAAAAAGTTTTGAATTAGAAATCCTCAAAAATTCCATTTTGGAGAATCTGTTGGAGATGCTAGAGCATCTTCAAAGGTGCGTTTGGTACGGACGTACGGTGAACAGGATGGAACAGAACAAACTTGTCCCATGTTTGGTGTGGTAAAATGTTGGACTAAGTGGAACACATGTGGAACAAAGTTGTTCTATCCTACCCCTTAGAACTAAGTGGAATAAGGATTAAATCACCATTTTACCCTCTAACCTAACCTAACCTAACCTAACCTAACCTAACACACACACACACACACACTTTCTCTCTCCTCCCTCTCACTCTCTCTCTCCTCCCTCTCAATCTCTCCTCTCTCTCTCTCCCCTTCTCTTTCCTCTCTCTCTCCCCTTCTCTCTCCTCCCTCTCTCTAATCTCTCTCTCCTCTCTCTCTCCTCCCTCTCTCTAATCTCTCTCTCCCCTCTCCCCTTCTCTCTCCTCTCTCTCTCTCTCTCGTCCCTCTCCCTCTCTCGTCCCTGTCTCTCTCGTCCCTCTCTCCTCTTTCTCTTCCCTTCTCTTTTTCCCCTCTCTCCCCTCCCTCTCCCCCCCTCTCTCATTCCCTTTCTCTCCTCTCTCTCTCTCTCCTCTCTCCCCTTCTATCTCCTATCTCTCTCTCTCTCTCGTCCCTCTCTCTCTCTTTTTTTTCTCTCTCTCTCTCCCCTTCTCTCTCTTCTCTCTCTCTACCCCCCTCTCATCTCTTTCTCCCCTTCTCTCTCCTCTCTCTCTCTCCCCTCTCTCTCTCCTCTCTCCCTCTCCCCTTCTCTCTCCTCTATATATATATGTGTGTGTGTGTGTGTGTAAGTTATTTGGTAAAAAAAACACTAAACAAGTCACTGGTGGTAAATTGGTCATTCTGTTCTGTTCTGTCCTGTCCCGTCATATCATGTTTTACCAAACGTTTAACAGCTGTTCTGTCCTGTTTTGTTTTGTTTTGTTCTGTTCTGTCCTGACTGCGTACCAAACGCACCCTAAAAGATTTCTTCAAATCTCTCTTAAAATGGGAAATCAAAGTTTTAAAATCTTCCAAAATAAATTAATTTATTTTCAACCATTTCTCCATTTTTAAGATTATAGCATTAATTATATAGTAAATTACAAATTTGATCCCTAAGGTATGTCATTTACAACAGATTTGGTTTACTTTCTAAGCAAATTTATGACGATCTGCACCGAACGGTTCTCATATCTGGATTTTAGGGATGGTTTGGTTTAGGTTTGATTTATGCTTTTAATTTTTGGGGAAGTTGATTGATGTAATCAATTTTGGGTTAAGAGTTTCATGAGGGTTCTTCATTTTTAATGATTTTCATGTGGAGGATATGAACATTGAACAAAAAATAGAAGAAAAGTAAAAGAACGTATTAAAATAAGAAAAATAAGGGATGGAAACGGGGCGGGTGTTAGACGGGTAATGCATTCCCCGTCCCAACACCCATTTAACACCCCCCGGTCCCCGACCCTAACCCGATTAATCCCTGACGGGTTCGAGGAACCCGATGGGTATCCCTTTAGTAAAAAACGACGTATTTTCAAATAAAATTATAAGGAATCGTTGCTACATTAATCAACAATATTGAAAAACAAATATATATTTAAATTTGTCATTTAATAATAAAGAAATACATATATACATTATACACATACATATATACATATATTAAATAAAATTAAAAAAAATCGGGTATATTAGGGGCAGGTAATACCATCCCCGACCCGTTTCGGGTATGAAATAGATACCTACCCCGTCCCGTTACCCGTTAGGTCGGGAAATCCCCGTCCGTTAGGGTTGGGTACCGTGGGTACCCGTTAGGGTCGAGTACCGCGGGTACCCGTCCCAACGGGTAAAATTTCCATCTCTAGGAGATACCCTTTAACGGACATAGTGGATGGTCGCTAATATAAATGACCAAATCCATAACAAATTGCATACCTAGAGGTTTATTATGTAATAAATAAAGATAATGACCAAATATGTAAGTAAATGATAAACCTCAAGGACCAAATATTTAATTTACTCTTAATTATATTATTAACGTATTTTATATATTTAATAAAATAATATTCTTCCCTCGTTAGTTATTTCTTTTGACACGTTTATTCCTTACTTAAACTTTTTTGTTGTTGTTGTTGTTGTTGTTGTTGTAGCAATAACTCTTTTTTTAATTTTTAACATTTTGTCAATTTTTAGCTTTGCTCTTTCTGTATTGTTTTTGTCCTAATTGGATATCCCTCCCCCAAACTTAGGGATGCGCCATTTTCTTATTGTTTGTTGAAGGGTATGAAGTGTATATCATAAGGGTGTCAAATGGCTAGAGTGCAAAAGGAATAAATGGCTTATTTTATTTCTTAGATATAAGTAGTAAGTGTGGTCCAAGTTGTGTCCGAATAAAAGTGTGGCTAGTTCGAGTAAGAAGACAATGAAGTAGTTGAATGGTCTATGAACACACAAGGGCCAATACGATCAACAAGTTCTATCTTGCAAAAAAAAAATCCCTACAAATATACAAAAACAATTCTAGACACAATAAATAGAAATAAGCAAAAAAAAGGAGCTAAAGGAGATGATTTTCCCACTCCTTTTTGACCTCCTTCCTCCAACATATGGTTTTCTGAGTGAGCCTCAAAACCTTCTTCTTTGGGGACTTCGTCTTCCGCTCTATTCGTCAAGTTGTCGCTTATAACATTTTTTTTACACATAACGCTAAAGGCTACAGTTCAAACCGTCGAGTTTGTTCGAACAACTACTTTTTAAACCAATTGTCACTAACAACGATGCTTTAGACCGTTGAGTATGTTCATTAACAACCATCACCAAACTGTTTGGAGATATGAAACCATCAACATAGTTGATGATTTGTTATATTTTTGCCATTGAAAACTTAAAAAACCTATATGATTTCACCACTGGCCTGTCACTAAAGTTTATACAACCTTCAATACATCTAAACTGTAATTTGAAGCTTTAATGAACAATACATATGCATTTGTTGGTGATTTTAGTATAATTGTGATTTACTTAAGATCAATTAGGTAATAAGGCAAACATAAGGGAGTTACAAGGTGCGGACTGCACATTCACAAAAGTTGCCTGTATCACTTTAGACTACCTTCGGATCTTATGAAAAGGTTTAATTAGGAATTTTAAAGTTCAAAACTTTCTAGACTTGATTCAAAAGGTTATAAACTTTCTTGAAATAGCTTGAAACTTGGTAGAAATTGCCTAAATACGTATCAGAAACAAGAGGACTCAGAGCCTTTGAGTCTTAACTTAGTTTTTCTAAGTCTACCCAAGAGCCTCTGGACGTTAAGACCGTGGCTTCTCCGTACCTACACTTCTAGTAATGGTGCTTCTAATTCAGTTTCTGAGTCATTTGTAACTACTCAATCTTATTAGTTAACGGTTGTAACTTTCGTGCAATTATGTTTCACTCGTTTAACAATCTGGAACCATTGATCTCCCGTAATAAAATGTAAACGTGAATATAGGTGTATATAAGAATTCGATCTTATAGGCTTTAAGGTTAGAGTTTTCATTTGGATTATCCCAACATGAAATTTGTGATACACATGACTAATAAGAGACAATTTATTGTATTTGGAAAGCGACCGTACATGATTCAAGTGATTATCCAGTCTGTGTATCATTATACCTAAATAAAAATCTACCCAAGTTAAGGAACAAATATATAGGTAAATGAAATAGAAAGTAAAAACTTGAAACTATATACCATAGTTGTTAGGCATGGAAATTAGACCCGCCCCGTTGGGGAACCCAGTGTACCCTCCCTGACGGGGACGGGGATTCCCCGTAAAATCGGGGATCGGGGATGGGGACGGGGATCCCTGAATATTAAAAACTGGGGATGGGGAGGGGGACGGGTAACGTGGTCCCCGCCCCGCCCCGTCCCCGAATATTAAAATATTATATATTATTATTATTATATATATTATTTATAAAGAATTAGATTTATTATCTTTTAGATTTATACATAGTATTTTGACATTTTTTCTTATATACATTTTTTTAGTCTTCTTACTATTTTTTAGATAAAAAAACGTTGAAAGTCAAGAGCGTTTAATCAAACAATTACCTATAATATTGTGATTTTGTTCTCAAATGAATATTTGATACACTATAAAAATAAAATTCGAAAAATGTGATATTTAAACATGAATTATTATAGATTGAGTATGTTTTAACATATTTAGTTTAAAACATTTTTAAATTAATGGGGAAAAAAATCCCCGATTCCCCGTTGGGGATCCCCGTTCCCCGTCGTGGACGGGGATGGGGATGTGATCATATTCCCTGGTGGGGATGGGGACGGGGATGAAGATTGAAATCGGGGACGGGGATGGGGATTGAGGTCCCCGCCCCATACCCCCGCCATTTCCATGCCTAATAGTTGTGATGATTGAAGAAGTATCACTCGTTCTAGATAATATCACATTTGATACGAGTATTTAGAATCTACTTCAAATTTGTAGTCTTCCCTGTTTGGCTGTTCATATGATATGTTTATGTGGTTTCAAGCTTTCATTGAAGTTTTTTTTAATGTGTTTGTAATTTTCTTGTCGATTTTGAACTATGTGAGATGATTCTTACAAATTGTTAGTTTTATTGTTCGAGGTGATGAAATACAATGCCCTTGTAAGTTGTAACATTCAAGGTTTTATTTTCTTTTTTAACAAATTGATACTTAAGTGCGGATTGATGATATACTTCTAACGAATAGATGTTCAAAGGTGTCATCTTCCAGTTTTGTAACATTCAAGTTTTGGTATCACGAATAGATGTTCAAAGGTGTCATCTTCCAGTTTTGTAACATTCAAGTTTTGGTATCACGAATAGATGTTCAAAGGTGTCATCTTCCAGTTTTGTAACATTCAAGTTTTGGCCTAGAATTAGCCGAGGTCCATCTTGGAACAAAAAAGTAAAAGTTACATTTTATACCCATGTTTACAGATGGTCAAATTGGGCCTCGCCCAACTTGAAACCAAGGCCTATTAATAGCTCCACGGTTCGAGACCGTTTATATATTTTATGGAATTTTAAGACTAGCCTAATGCCCACCTGACTAGGAAGTAAGCCCCACAACCCAAAAAGGCGAAGGACAAATAGAATTTGCTGGTTATGTATATGCCCAAATTTTCAAAATTTTATGTTTTTTGAATTATAAATTTATAAACAAGTTTTTCAAATGCTGATAAGATTTGAAGTTTTTAAAAGTTTTTCCATATTTTATCTACTCAAATGCATTATTTTAAATATATCTCAATACTAAAATTTTAAAATCCTGACCATAAAAACAAATATAACATTTTATGTAAGAAGTTAAATCTAATATTTTTTAAAGAACTGGACTGAGCGGAGACCGGATTTGAAACCGGCCTGATAGGACCAAGACTAGGACTCGGACTCGTACCAAAATTGGTTCTAGAATTTTTGGTCAAGACTAGGGGTGTTCAAAAAAACCGATAGACCGCTTAAACCGGTTAAACCAAGTCAAACTGGTCCGGTTTTTGCGGGTTGAGGATCTGGCGGTCCGGTCCGGTTTGCGGTTTGAACATTTTTTGAGCAGTCTGAACCGAACTGACCGCCAAAAATACACATATTAATTCTATTTATGACCAAGTTAAAAAAAAAGTTCATTAAAGCCATCATGTTTTTTAGTTTTTATTTTTTAATTAGAAAGATTCAAAAATCGGTCAAAAATCGAATCCAAAATTCCAAATCGTCTTTCTTCTTCCTCAATGTTTGCCCGAAATTATAACTATTGTTGGTGGATTTATTTAACTTTTTCTCATTTGCTCAATGTATTTTTCTAATTTTAGAGATATACGTTTTTTTATAATTTGATATACTATTTTTTAATAGTACCATATTGATAAAATTTCATTTTAGATATATATTTCATGTTTTTTTAGCTTAAAGCACATAAGACGTCTAAACCGCCTAAACCGGTCAGACCATACCCTCTTTTCGTGGTCCGGTTTAACCGGTTGGAAATTTTCTAAACCACCATAATGGTCTGGTTTGTGGTTTAAAGGGTTAAACCGTACGAACCAGACCGCGAACGCCCCTAGTCAAAACCATGACCAATTGGCCGGGTTTTAGAAAAACGACCCGACCTGGTACCCATTTTTACCATATACCTATGCCCCATTCCGGCTGCCCATTTTTTAACGGACCCGCCCAAAAATATCGATCTTGGTTTACGATCGCCCCTACCCCTTGTCTCGACTCTCTCCCACGGCTCTGGAATCTCGCCCCCAGCCCCTTGCACTCGTCAGTCACCGGCGTCTTCTGAAGGCCAGACTTTCTCTCTTTGTCACCAACGCAGTTGTTCAAAGCGGTAAGTTTCTAATTTCTAGGGTTTAGTTCATAAAGTCGCTTGAAATTTATGTTGATATTTGATTTTCTGTAATTTAAGTGTTTTATGGTTGAACTGTTATTGAATCCATTATCGAGTGGATTTAATTGTTGATATTTGATTTGTCAGTAGTCTTCATAGTTCATACTTTTCTGTTGAAACTTGTAATGAAATTTGAAAGGCATCCATCACTATTGAGCTTTCTTCACTGAGTTTTCTGCCCAAGCCTAAATGTTAACCGGTAAGTTAGAGTGAAGTGAAATTGTTAGGATATTTGACAATTGCAGTTTTTACAAATTGTGGCATGGGATCATGTCAGTAGTGAAGTTAAAGGTGAGAAGCATAGGAATGGATTTTGACCCTTGATCACTTTTAATCTCAAACCCACCCATGTATTGTGCTTGATACGGGGATTGATCCGGTGCATCTTGGTGTATCTTATCTCGGCGCATCTCATCCTAACGTGCAAGGTGGAGATCCCTTCTCACCATAACTTCACTTCTCACCAGAACCTAACCCTACAAATTGTTTAGGATATTTGACGACTATGGATAAACTTTTCACAGAATATAAACGATAACTTGTCTTTTTTTACATATATTTAAAACATGTTTGATGATGAATGCATCATTGATATGTTTCGGAAAATGAAAACTCAACGATGTAATTGTTGAATCACATTCAGCTGCCCCTTTTGCACATATGCCCTCCTCTCAAAACTTGAGGTCCCATTAAAATTAAATTGTTTCGGTTATTGAAATCATTGTCTAATCCTTCCTCCGTTGTCTTTATGTGGCCCTGCGCTCCTGTTTCCTCCATCGCCTGCGCTCCTTAGTCATACGTTAGTGTTTGTTTATGGCTTATTAAATAAGCCGATGGGGGGTGTTCATAGTTAGGCCCTAAAGTATTCCAATCGTACCTTTGAGATAAACACATACCACTCTCTCTTCCTGCTCTTTGCTGCTGCTAGAACATCGTTGCTCTATCTTACGTTTGAGTCTTGATTGTCGATTTGCTGGTTTTTGTGTTCACCTCTATGCTAGAGCACATTCTAAGGTTCAACCGATGTCATGGTGTTCTACTGTTCTTCATTATGATAGCATTTGTAACCTGTTGTCATTCAGTTATTATTTGCGATGTAACTTGTCTTTTCTACTTGTTTTGGCTTTTTTGTGGCCTTGCTTAATTATTGCTTCAATTGGATATCATTAGTGTTTTTCACAATGACATTTTTGAAGGGATATATTAGGTAGATCAATTCTCTAAAGCTTGTGGGAATTTGCAAAGAATTTTATTAGGAGAAAAGGAGAGGTGGGAGAAAAGAGCAGTCATCCAGTCTTGACAAACCATTATGTTTTTTCTGGTCTAGTTGGAAACTATTGATGTGTATCCTCCAACTTAGCGTTGGAAACTTGGAATATAAAATTATGTTAAAACTAGGATTTTATTGTGTTTGTGTTCAGGCTCTTGGACCACGCGATAATGTTTGAAGCCTAAACATGTACAAGATCCTATTGAGAACTATGTATATGTATTCTCTACTTTGAAGATTGTTAGGATATAAAATTATGTTAAAACTAGGATGTTATTGTTCTTGTGTTCACCCCGTTGGACTCATGTGATATTTTGTTTGATGAATTTATATTATGATTCTTCAGGATAATACCCAACTTTTGCGATTCAAGAAAAAATCATCAAACTTGTGAAGAAGAAAAAGGAAAGATGCTTTCAGGTTTAAAGTTCATACCCCGCGATCAGATTGATAAGGTAAGTTTCATTGGTTGGGTCTTAGTTGCTCACATTTCATTTATTTTAGCTAATTACATGATGCTATACTTCTTGCATTTGTATTAAAAAGCAATTTCTGAATTTTTTTAGACACTTGATGAGAAGGAGAATAATTCAGACTCAAGGAAACATTATAAGAAGAAAAAGAAGTCCCATCATAATGGTTCAAGTGAAGATGGATCTCAGAGAATCAAGAAAAGGTCTAGAAAGAAGTGGTATTCCTCAGAAGAAGATTCATCTTCATACTCGGATGCGAGTGAAAGTGGTAGTGAACAAGATACTAGAATACGTCGAAAAAGTAAAGAAGAGAAGAAGAGGCACAAACATAGATTGGACGACGAAGAGAAAAGGAAGTCAAAGAAATCAGAGAGGAGAAGAGAATATTCTAGTGATGATGATTGTGCCAAAGAAGATAAAGTAGTTCAGAAAGGCCATAAGAAGGGCAAGGGAAGATTAAACAAGGACTCTGATGGTGACATGGATGGTACGTATGTTAGCTGCTTATACCAACGTTTTAAAACCCGTGTCGACCCGGCCGGTTGAACCGTGACCCGGGGCAGAGAGCAGGTCAATTATGACCGGGCTTTTGGCAAATTCTGACCCGGATTGACCTGGTTTGGTTTAATAAATAACTGGTTGAACGGGTAGTTGAACCGGGTTTCATCAAAAAGTGTATTTGGATTGATGAAAAACTTATTGATATGTGTGTTTTTTTAATGTATTTGGATTGATGTAAAACTTGTTGTTATGTTATTTTTAATGTTTGAATTTGTGGACATCAAATTCTTGGTTAGTTGAACTTCAAGGAATCGGTCGCTTTATATTGCAGGAAATTGCGACGTATCTCATTCCACAGAAAAGGATAATATTGTAAGGAAAGAAATGGGACTGGAGTGGATGCTTAGACCTAAAGAGAACGTGGATCAGAAATCTACTTCAACTTCTGATATACTAGAAGAAGCACCTGCCAAGGAGGTATACTTGCATCTTATCGAAATTATAGGATTTCAATCTTGATTCTTATCTTTCTCTTCGGTATATCTTGTGTATCAGAATTTAAATGTGCTCATTGATTTTGTTATGTTTTTATCTTTCTAGTGCTCTTATGGTCGTTGTTTTAGGGTGTTTGGAGTAGAATAATATATTTATTTATTTCTGCATTGTGTACTCTCATTTGTTCATTATTTAAAGAATCATCTTTTTTCCAGATTAAAAAGGTGAATCCCAGAGAGCTGAATCCCTACTTCAACAATGATGGAAGTGGTTACCCGGAAGAGGCAGATGGAACGAGTTCTAGAGGTAGTAATCTACTGTCAAATTCCGTAGTAGGGGATGGAGGTGCAAGCTGGAGACTTAAAGCTTTAAAGCGTGCTCAAGAGCAAGCAGCTCGTGAAGGAAAAAAGCTTGATGAGGTGCATCATCATCATCATCATCATCATTCTCCATCATCATGTGGATATATTGACAAATTTGGACTTTACAGGTAGTTGGAGAGCGGTGGGGTTCTTTGGGCAAACTAGCAGTTTCCGTGGCATCAGCTTCTGCTGCACCATCTCATGCTCACCTTCACGCGATAAAGAATAGAATAAGACTGCAGACTAGGGAGCAACAAACGGCATCCACTGATCAAAATCAAAGTGTAAGAATTAACCAATCTCTGTTTTCATTTGGCTCAATATATCGATTTGATTTTTTTAATTATAAATCTCGACGGGAGGTCAATACTGATTGAAGGAAGGATACCTATTCAAGCCGCTAACATTGGCAGAAGGGTCACCAAATCCTCCTCAGCTCTAATATCACGAATTCAGAAGGGACCCCGTTCTTATTCCTCCATCTGACTTTATCTTTTATATCATAAACCAAAGGAGACAAATATAATTGTAATATTTCCCCATACTTATTCTAAATATCCAGAGGCCAAGACCAAAGACCATCAGTGACAACATCTCTGACTTTTAATCCCAGTTCCATCCTTGCATTATAAAATTTTCTTTTAGAGATTATGTTACAAAGTGGACCAACCGGATGCCTGAAATCAAACCATTACGAAGTACTTCTTACCATCCCCTAGCTGATGAATAACATGTTCTCTAAACCCCCTCCAAATCCATTGGGGACCACAAGTTTTGTCAATTGTTTTGCAAAATAATCTTCTAGAAGATATTTGGTAAGTTCTAGAAGATCTTGGAGTTTTGCTAGGAGGATTAAAGAGTTCGATCCAAGCAAGATAAGTTATCAAAAACAAACACAAAAAACAGAAACAAAATAGATTATATTATATGAATCAAAATATACTAATATTCATCAAAATTGCAATCAAACTGCCATCTATGCTATGCTATATCTTATATGATTTCATCAACTGGTTGTGTTAGTTGATTATTTTTCTTTGTTTTCATGATGTATTTGTTGATATCAGGACGCAGAAAGGGATAACGAGAAGGGCATGTCTAGCCAGCATGCTAAAAATAAAATGAGAGTGCCGAGATCTGATGATTCTTTATCGTGGGGGAAGCGGAAAAGTCAGAGCATGTCAGTTAAGGATGCGAGTGTCATTTCTTCTGCATTATCCAGCTTACAAAAGTTCACCAATGATGGAAATTTCTTGAAAGAATTTAAATCTCAGAAAGATGATGATTCATATACAGATCGTAACAGGACAGTTGTGTCTGATATGTCTGAATCTGAAAAACCATCTCGTGAAGATGAAGGACACATAAAGCCTGCATTAAGTGCAAACCAGTTGGCTGCTAAAGTTATGCAGCTCCGTATGAAAGGAAAGCATGACGAAGCTGAGAAACTTCTGGTAGCTACATTTATTTGACCTTGTTAAATATATGTTTTTCTATATATGCAAGTAATTGGGTGCACATTTTTATAATATGAAGAGATGCATGTTATTGATGGCACAAGAGGTTTAGAAAATGTAAATGTAATGAAGAGAAAGCATGGGGGCATTGTTGTCTTTTAACCTGCCCCCGAGGATGTAGTGACTAATAAATTCCCGATTTGTTTTCTATTTTCAGAAAGAGGCAGAAAGGCATGAAGGGAAAAGCAATGCCGATACCGTGACAACCAATCCACAGGGTGATGGAACTACAAGCAGGTAATTTTGCTCTGGAGCAACTGGCTTATATTTGCAGGGTTTTCCGTGGATTAATATATAGATATCATAAAGCGAAGTATAGATATCATAAAGCGAACCAGATTGATTTTAATTTTGAATTGACATATATATATATATATATAGAGAGAGAGAGAGAGATAGGTTCAAACGAGAGTGAAACGTATTCACGAAAATACGAGAATGGTTGTTCATGTACAAAATCATATATGATTTTGTAATAAATCATACATGATTCCGGGTGACTTTTTTCATGCAACTTAAGTCGCCCGCCCTGTTTAGTGCAAAATCACATATGATTTTGGGCTATTTTCTTATTTCCTTAGATAGGTACCATTCTCGTACGAACCTGCCCCTATATATATAGGGGTCAGGTTCAAGGGAAAACGTCAAAAAAAGAGAAAACTGAAGAACACCCTAGAGCCCTCCATCAGGATGGTATGCACAAATGCATACAAGCGATTGAAGTTGTTTTTTTCTATGCACGAGTGCATATACACAAATGCATAAGTTGTTTTCTTCTATGCACGAGTGCATATTATGCATTAGTGCATATGCACAAATGCATGTTACAAATTACCAGTATGCATTTGTGCGTGCCGTCCATATAGAGCGCTCCCAAGGCGTTTTTCAGTTTTTTTTTTAGGTTTTCCCTTGAACCTCCCTCTCTCTCTCTATATATATATATATATATATGGCTTTCTTTTGTGGAGTTCCATATACAAATCTACATTTCATGATCATTTATACCCCTTTTTTGTTGTTGCTTTGTAGGTATATCATGCATGGCATAAAAGCGCGGGAAAAGATGAAAGAGGAAGATGCGGATATGCATGTAGCTCGATTAATAACGCAAAACAGAAAGTATAGTATATCAGGTCAGGCAGATGATGAATATGATTATGATGAGGGACCTAAGAGAAAGAAAAGGGGTAAAAGTGACGATGTTCCAAAGTCAATGGGAAATACCCGTTTCGAAAAACGCATTTTAACTCAGCAAGAACGCTGCAACTTTTGCTTCGAGAACCCTAAGAGGCCACGACATCTTGTAATTGCGATTGCCAATTTCACATATTTGATGTTACCTCAGTGGAAGCCTGTTGTACCAGGCCATTGTTGCATATTGCCCATGCAGGTTAGTTTTTATCAGAGTCGATTTGCTTTATTTACAAGAAAAGTATAACTAATTAGCTCATACAAAATTCAATCATATATCTCTGACCAATTGGTCTATATATATATATATAATATATATAGGGGAGATTTCAAATACAAACCAAGCAATTTGTACAAACCATACAAACTTCATGGTTTCATTGTTTTTTTGAATAATTTTTTTTCTTCAAGAAAGTGTTTAATATGATGAAATAGTTTCATATAATTCTTTTCTTTATGAAATTATTTCATATCTTTTTGTTTCTAAATGAAAATGAAATTGTTTCATGTATTTCTCATTTTGATGAATCTTGTTTCATACATTTTTGATTAATAAACCCTCATGTGTTTTTGATGAAATTTTTTCACATATTATTGACTAATCAACCCTCATATTTAAGAAAAAGTGAATTTAAAAAAAATGATTGGTTGAATGGAGTTTGTACGGTTTGTACGAATTGCATGGTTTATAATGGATATCTCCCCTATATATATAGAGGAGGTTTATTTTGCAAACCTTTTAATTTTAACAGACTGCAAACCACATCTTATTGTTCATCTAGTCTAGTAAATATACGATTCCATTTTGTTTATTAATCTAAAGTCAGGAATCAGGATCATAATGAATGAACTTTATCATCTTTCATCTATATCTCAATCATAATTAATGAATAATGATAATTGTGCATAAATATCTCAATTGTTTCCTAATATAAGCATTGATTATGGTTTGTATTTGAAACCACTCCCGTATACATATATATATAGGGAGTTTCAGATACAAACCATACAAACCTATATTAGGAAAACAATCGAGATGTTGTCATTTATTATGATCGAGATATTTATGGAAGATAACAGATATTTGTTTATGATCATTGTGTTACATTAGGAAACAATTGAGATAATAAAACATATATATTCATTAGGCTAGATGGACGATTAAGATTGGTTTGTATTTGAAATTTCCTCTATATATACAGGGCAAATCAAATGAAAACCATACATATGTATGATATGTTACAAACTTGCAAACCAATAGTGTTGTTTCATCTATGAAACATTCAGGATTGATTTGGGTGTGAAAAAACATGACTACATAAAACACACACAATAACAAAACATATGAAGGAATATGAATCAACTTAAATGGGGTGGATTGTTTTTCATGGGTTTTTAACATATTTGCTATTTTCGTTTGATTTTTTTAATGTAGCATGAGTTAGCGACAAGAAGCGTTGATGATAACGTGTGGGATGAAATACGCAACTTCAAGAAATGTCTTTTAATGATGTTTGCCAAGCAAGAGATGGATGTTATATTTCTTGAAACAGTTATGGGGCTGGCAAAGCAGACCAGACATTGTATGGTGGAATGCATTCCTTTGCCTCCAGATATTGCAAAACAAGCTCCTCTTTATTTCAAGAAGGTTCGTTTTATTTCAATTACTACCTTCGTCTCAAAAAATTTCCACTTTCCAATTCTACCCTTAATTATAAGATGGTGAAATTCATTACTATTAAGAGCATCTCCAACAGATTCTCCGAAATTTCTCCAAAATGGAGAACCAAAAGTTTAAATCTTTAAAAAAAATTGCATTCATCTCCAACAGATTCCCCATTTTGCAGAAGCCAACATTGATTATAATATTAAAATATTATTTCTCTCTCCAAATATTTGTTTTCAGATTTTCTTATTGGTAGTCTCACTTTGTAATATTTTTGGATTGTTCTCCATATTTGGAGAAAAAAGCTTTCTGCCTCGTTCTTTCTTCATTTTGAAGATGGTTTTGGGGAAGCTGTTAGAGCAAAATACTAGCTTAATGCCTTAAAATCCCCATTTTCCCCATTTTGGAGAAGCTGTTGGAGATGCTCTAAGGGTAAAATCGTCATTTACTTAATTAAAGAGTGTAACAATTACACATTCCTAAAACTGTGCTCTTTTTCATTGTGGACATTATTTGTTAAGTAATCTTTTCAACATAATATACTAAAGAAGCCTTTTTTTTAATAACGAGAAAGTTATATGATATTGTGGTTTTTTATTTGCAGGCAATAGATGAAGCTGAAGAAGAATGGAGTCAACACAATGCAAAGAAGTTAATTGATACAAGTGAAAAGGGATTGCGTAATTCAATACCGAAAGACTTCCCGTATTTCCATGTGGAGTTTGGTTTAAAAAAGGGATACGTTCATGTTATCGATGATGAATCCCAGTTTAAAAGTAGTTTTGGTATTAACGTTATAAGGGGTATGCTCCGATTGCCTGCAGAAGACATGCATCGTCGTCAAAAGCATGAGTCTATCGACACACAAAAAGAAGCTGCCGCAAATTTTGGTCGAAATTGGGAGCCTTTTGACTGGACCAAACAGCTTGATTAATTAGATTTTTATTGTATCTTTTGTATGTATAAGAAAACCTTAGACCATTTCTTAATGATATTTTAGTTTTATTTGTAATCATTTTTGTAATTGGGAATTGGGAAGGGTTTTTTACTGGTAAGTTTTTCAGTTCTGATTTTCCTTCAAGATCAAAAGCACTAGTAGATGTTTGCATGTGGATCTTTTAAGTTAAAAATCTGTTCTTGATACACCCTCTTTTTCTTTGTTTTTTGAACTTAATTTTTTTTAAATAGATAATATATATAATTCAAGAGAGAGGTTTAAGGGAAAACATTAATTTTTTTTTTGAAGAAAACCCTGAGAGAGTCCTCCGTCTGGATGATATACATTAATGCATACAAACATTTTTTTCAATGCACCAATGCTTTTATAATTACATATGTATTAGTGTATATGCACAAATGCATGTTACAAATTAACAGTATGCATTAGTGCGTATCGTCCAAATTGAAGACTTCCAAGGTGTTCTTCGGGTTTTTTTTGACGTTTTCCTTGAACATGACCCTATAATTAAAAAATAATACATAAGTTTATATAACATAACATTCAAGTTATCTATGAGATTTAATTCATATAATATAAAGATTATGTATTGATGTTTATAAATACAATATAAGAATAATGTTATGAAAGAGTGGATGTTTATACACAAAATAATTTAAATCTTTAGGAGATCTATTCTATTTATAAACAGTATAGGATAAAAAAACGTTGAACAATAGGTTAACTTTACTAATTATGTTTGTCTCGGATTATACAAATAACTAATTCAGTATTTTACAAAACAAACAGCTTGTCAAGCTCAATCTTATGCAAATATTTAAAACACTGATATTACTATATATATATATACCTGTATTAAAATTAGATCAAATTATATATTGAAAAATATAAAAAATATATTTTACTATGGATGTATGTGGAAATGATATTAATAAGTAACATTTTTCATAAGTATCTCTAATAACTATGTTATTTTAAAATTTAAAACAAAAGTTTGTTCCAGTAACTATGCTAAAACTCTTTTTTAAAATAGAGAAAAAAACATAAAAAATGAATAAATTTCCAAATAAAAAAAATGGAGAAACTATAACATAGAGGAGTGCTAATGACACATTTTTAGTAGGGATGTGTACGGAATTTTTTGTACTTAGTAGAGATTTTAACGTAGATGTGTATGAAGAGAAATTTATTTGTAAGTGTATCATTAGCCTCCCTTTAAGAATTCTTATTTTTTGTATAATTTCTTTAATTCATTTTTTTATTATAATTTAATTTAGATTTAACAACAAAATAATTTATTTTTTATTTAATAATATAATTTTTTATAAATATAACAATTAAGTATTATGTTAGAACTCAATAACTATCCTAATTATATTTTAGATTTAAAATTAGACGTTTATATGATTATAATTAGTTCTAGGTAGTTATACGAATTTAAACATAAAACTTTAATAAGTATATACATAATTTATTTATAATTTTAGATTTTAAGTAACACAATAAAATAATTTTTAAGAGTTTTTATTAGTCATTTTATAAGTTTTTATTAGTGTTGATTTTATTTGTGTCAAAGAAGCTGTTCAGTTGATGTTAAAAGAACAAACATTTTAAAGTAAAAAATAGCAGGCGGAAAGCCCACTTGACTAGTAAACCCTAGCTATCTTCCCTCTGGTGAATCGGCGATTCACCTGCGGAGTTGATACCGGCGGCCGGTTGTTCGTCTTTTGCACAGGTAAGAGCAACGTTTTTGCTACTTAATTTTCGAAAATCTGTGATCTATTATTATTGTTCTTGGTTTGTCTTCTGCGAAACACTCTGCTTTCTGCTTTTCGTATTCCATAAATGTTCAAATTCAAACCCTTCGGACTACATACCGGCCCGGTGCCCTTGATTTTGACCTAAGAGATTGAAGAAGAATGACTGATTCGAACGCCTCTTCTTTGAATCTCGATTGTCACTTTTATAGGGGTTCCAAATCCCTAATCACACATTGTTGATTTCACCTTTTTCATCTGCACAAGTAAGTTTTTCTGTAGTTGGCTTACAATTCTCTATGTTTATTCCTCTATGCACTTCCCGATTGTTCGATTCTGCTTCCAATGCTCAAGGCAGGCTTCTGCTTCTGCCTTCCGGTGGCCGATTTTGACTCTTCAAGAACCTCTAGACTCCATCCCCAAGTAAATTAAGTTTTTTGTTCTTCAACTTGATTCTCCAAGCTTCAATGATTTACTCAGACGAGTTCTTATGCTAATTCCTCAGTCAAACAAAACATTTGGATGGAAGGCATGAAGCATTGCCATTAAAATTCTATTGTAGAATGGTATAACTTAGGAAGAAAGGAGGCAGGGGAGAAACCATAGTGCTTCATATGATACTTTATAGATATTAGGGGTATTTTTTTGACTTCTCACCCTGAGCATCAGGAACCTCAGGACCGGCAACAAACAGGAAGAACAGGTGTCAATGAATCATATGTGAGAGAGAGAGAGAGGGAGAGAGAGGGGGGGGGGGTCTCAATGTGTTAGCAATTCAAGTGTCAGATTCTGTCACCAATTCATATACGATTGTTCATTTTAATCTAATACAAAACAGAATGGCCAAAACACAACTCGATGTTTCATTAGCTGAATAACTGTTCGACATAATTAATTGTATGGGACCATAAAGTGTAGATACACTCAAGGACAGAGCCACATAGGGGCCATGGTGAGCCCATGCGCACCTTGGGTCAGTGGTCGATCCGGGATGGCAAGTGATTGGGGGCAGACCTTGAGGTATAAAAAATATCCAAAGTTGAAAAATCCATTGGAACTGAATGAGGTTTGGATAAAACGATTTCGGTTTATTTGGAAATCCTTAGTAGAACATCATTAATAATAGCTAAGAACGCATAATTTGACAAAGTTAACAAGCATTCCAAAAGAACACGTAAATATTACATATTCTTCTGTTTATTATATGAGTGTACTAAAAATGTTAAGATGATTCTATTAGGATGTGCAATCAGGTTGCAGACAACCACACCGCCATCTATTAAGTTGGTTCACATATGGAAAGAACACTAGCCTGCTAACATCTTAATATCTTTTAGCTTTAGTGCTTCTTTCTCAAGATAGTCTTTTTGACCAGTTACAACAAAGTTCATGGAAACCTTTCTGAAAAAAGTGGTCATTTTTTTCTTTTCTCACATACACTATCTCAGAAGCCAGGGCCTTCACAAAACCAATCTCTCTACTCTTTGGAGTAGAGGTGGAGGTCTGTGGACATCTCACCTTCCCTGACCCCACGTCCAAGTGGGACATACTGGCTTAATTTAGTTGGTTTACAAGCTTGCTAACATCTGAATGAGGAGTCTTAAGAAACATGTGCCTGTTTTATATGTGGAAGTTAAGTTGCGGAGATTTAGGTGTGTATATAACAGTATAAATGTTTTGACCTTATTTTGTATTTTACTGTTTTGACCCCTTGAGCACGTTACGTACTTGTTACAATGGAGTCTTTCTCTTATAGTTGATGATAAAGTTTTGCTCTTTTGACTTTTCCTAGTATGAAACTATATTTCTGTGTTATAAATGATATAAAACAACAACTTATGATATCTTACATCTATAGCTTACATGCATTTCATTACATTGTTAAATCTTTTGTTTTTCAAATAAATATGCTCTGTCAGTTTGGAACTTGTTGATCTTTGTTGCCATCTTCTGTATAATGATATCACCATTTTACGTGTCAGTTGTAATCAGCTGTGAGCTGTGGTTATTGTGTTGCATTCTTTAACATCTTTTGGAGCTCAAACTGTGCTTATAATTCTTAGTTTCATCTCTCAGGTTAACGACTATTAGAAGTGAAAAGGGTTTTAGCTCATGATGGAGCTTAAGCTGCTAACCGCTGCTGATGTCACACCTCCTTTATCAGTGATTGCCGTGTCAAAACTTGCTGGTGTTTCGCTCACTGTTGAGTCCACTCTCACGTCTGCTGCTCCACCCGTTCTTGTCCTGCCCAATGGGTAATGCAAATCCATTCTTTGTTTCTTGGTTTTCTTTGAACATTATGTATGCTAGCTGTTTGTTAAAATGTCTATAATAGATGACAAGCTTACAAAGATATCTTTGTATACTGAAGATTGAGTCATAATAAATATCATCATGACTTAAGCTTCTCACTATAGTTGGTGTTTTTAGCAGTTTCTTTAACTTTCTTGCGTTGTATAATCTCTTTTCTAAAAGGTATTCAGCTCAGGTTTTTTTGTGAGTTTATACTTCATGTTTGTAAATGTAATTATAATCTAAGTAGTATATGCTTAAAAATAATTGGTGCTAAACATGAAAAATAATCAGTAATAAGGTATTAACTTCAAATATGGGAACTAGAGGATTTGACATACAAAGTCAAAAAGTGCAATCATTCTAGAATTTGGATGACCTAAAATAGTCAGGTATTTATTTTAGGGTTTTGGAGTTCATACCTTTTTTTCTCTGTTCCTTTTGTATGCTTTACCATGGAATAATGTGACAGTGTGACGGTTGGTATTTATGTCAATGTACTGATAACTAGAATAAGTTTATTTTGATTCAAGATTTTTAGCGTGATATGCTATGTTTATTTTGTTTTGTTTGTATTGATTCAAAAATTTATTTGTAGGCTGAAGTTACGTGGAACAAATGTAGTTCTTCGATATCTTGGCCGTACAACAACAAACATTCCAAGCTTGTACCAGGGAGATGCCTTTGAAATTGGGCAGGTGAATTGTCTTTTTTTTTCTCTTTGTTTTCAAGGAGATTTCAATTTAAAGCACGATGTTGTCCTTATATATTAAATATTTTAATGATATAATTAATGTTCGAATCTCCATGATGAAGAAACTATTGGAGTTGAAAAAATGTATTTTTTTTTGGAGATTTTTGACTTTAAATCCTCCATTTTAGAGAAACTGTTGGAGATGCTCTTATTTAGTCATATCTTTTTTATTTCAAGGATCATTAATTATTCTGTATCTATCTTTCTACTGTTTCTTCTAGATTGATGAGTGGCTCGACTATGCCCCTATTTTTTCTTCTGGTTCTGAATATGAGGGGGCATGCAAGTACGTTGACGGATATTTACTGCAGCGCACTTTCTTGGTTGGTCATAGCTTATCAATTGCAGATATCGCTATCTGGTCATATCTTGCAGGTAAATGTTAACTGTGCCCTAATGCTTTCATATTTTTGTGTTTAATATCTTAATCCAGATGAAATAGAAGTGGATGGTTTCATTTTTGCATATATTATTAGTGCAGTTTCATGTATTCTCTTTATTGTTCTATTTTAACACTATCAACACATGAAACTATTTATCAAAATAATTTACATATTATATATGATAACAGAAACTATTTAATTATTTTTCAAAATATTGATCCAGTTAATAGATCAATTAGGAGGTTGCAAACGCTCGAGTATATTTTGAGCAACTTTTAAACAGTTCGACCCATTTGATCCGCATCCTTTTAATGTACAATTTATAACCCACATTGACCTATTTTCATATAAATAGGTTGAAATTTTCCTGCTAGTTTATTTGATTAAATTTTCAATGCCTAGAGTTTTTATGCCCTACTTGTTGATTAATGACTTCTTTTGGGATAACCATGGGTTTCCGGACTAGCCAGCTTTCATTCAACTCGACTAATCCCATGGGGCCCTGGAAAACCTCCGGTGGCTCACAGGGGACTCGAACCGGTGACTTTATGGGTTATGATTAATAACTTTATGGGTGTTGTTTTTTTGTATCTTTGGATAGTACCATAGAGGACAAAGGAGAGCGTGACACGTGTCATAGTCAGACTGAATAATGAAGGAAAATATTCAGACTGAATAACACTACATTGAGTCTGAATAACACTACATTCAGTCTGAATATGACACGTGTCGCGCTCTCCTTTGTCCTCATGTTCACAACCAAATTTGAGTTCTCATTTGAACCCTCCCCTAGTAAATGCTAAAATTCTCGCTGTCTACAGGGGCTGGTAAGAGATGGGAAAGCTTAATGAAGTCAAAGAAGTACCAAAACTTAGTTCGGTGGTACAACATGATTTCTTCAGAGCATGCTGTCGTTTTGGATGAAATAACCGCAACATATACAAAGAAAAAAGACTCGGGAAAATCCATATCTACCAAACCAAAAGAAACCGAACAACTTAATAACAAACAGATTGTTAACGGAAACATTAATGAAAGTGGGAAAGTCTCCAACCGACCTGAAGTCGATCTCCCGGAGGCAGAAATGGGAAAAGTTTGCTTACGGTTTGCACCCGAACCAAGCGGTTATCTTCACATCGGCCATTCAAAAGCGGCCTTAATGAATCAGTATTTTGCTCAAAAATACAACGGGAAAGTAATTATCCGCTTTGATGATACAAATCCCTCCAAGGAGAGTAGCGAATTCGTGGATAATCTTTTAATTGATATCAAAACTTTAGGGATTAATTACGAAAAAGTTACATATACTTCCGATTACTTTCCACAACTAATGGAAATGGCGGAAAAACTTATGAAAGAAGGCAAAGCATATATCGATGACACCCCACGTGAGCAAATGCAGAAAGAAAGAATGGACGGAATTGATTCCAAATGTAGGAATAACAGCCGAGATGAAAACATTAAGTTATGGAAAGAAATGATTAATGGATCTGAAAGAGGATTACAATGTTGTTTAAGAGGGAAGTTGGATATGCAAGATCCAAATAAATCACTTCGGGATCCTGTTTATTATCGTTGCAATCCAATCCCACATCATAGAATTGGATCTAAATATAAAATATATCCAACTTATGATTTTGCGTGTCCTTTTGTTGATTCTATTGAAGGGATTACTCATGCACTTCGATCTAGCGAGTATCATGATCGGAATGCTCAATATTTCCGGATTCAAGAGGATATGGGTGTTAGGAAGGTTCATATATATGAATTTAGCCGATTAAATATGGTTTATACACTTTTAAGTAAACGTAAACTACTATGGTTTGTTCAAAATGGAAAGGTTGATGGGTGGGATGATGCTCGTTTCCCAACTGTCCAAGGAATTGTGCGCAGAGGTTTACAGATCGAGGCGTTGATACAATTCATACTTGAACAAGTAAACCTTCTTCTATATACTTTAAGTATTTATTTTTGAAAACATCATCACTATCCAATTGTAGCAATTTTATTTATAGGGGCGAGTTCAAATGCGAATTCAAATGCGAATTCAAATTTGGTTGTGATTCAGACTGAATGTTGTGTTATTCACTCTGAATGTGTGTTATTCATACTGGAATAATGTATGAACTTCACTTTCGTTATTCGTACCGAATGCCTTTCATTATTCAGACTGAATGGGACACGTGTCGCTTTCTTCTTTGTCCTCATGTTTGCAACCAAATTTGAGTTCGCATTTGAACTTTCCTTTTCATTTTATATTGTGTATCTTTTATGGTTCTTAATATCTAGCTTCTATTTGTATTATTATTGCTTACTTAGCTTTTAAAAATCTAATATATCTATCTCTCTCTTTCACACACTTTTTAAAGTCGGGGGTCTTCACTGGAATTTAGGGTTTTTTAGTCATTTATGTAATATATAAGGGGCATAATTGGAAAAAAGTGAAAAAAGCTCTGAAGCTTGTTGAGATGCCATCTGAAAAAGCTTATGGCTTACCAAATGGGGTTATTCCAATAAGCTCAAAAAATAAGCTAGCTTATGGTTGCGAAGCGTAATCTTAATTGTTTATATTTATTTCCTATTATGTGATATAGAGGGAGGTTCAGGAGGAAAACCTCAAAAAAAGAGAACCGAATAACAACCTGGGAGCCCTCCATCTGGACAATATGCACACGTGTATAGACAGTATGCACAAATCCATACAACTGTGCTTTTCTCTATGCACGAATGCATGTTACAAGTTTACCGGTATGCATTTGTGCATACCGTCTAGATAGAGGGCTTCCAAGGTGTTCTTCAGTTTTCTCTTTTTTTTTTTTACGTTTTTCCCTGAACCCGACCATGTGATATATAAGCTATTTTGAATTGTTTCTAATGGTGGATGCTTACGTTTTCTTTTCAATTTTCTTTTCCGTTAGGGTGCATCAAAGAATCTGAATCTTATGGAATGGGATAAGCTCTGGAACATCAACAAGAAAATAATCGATCCTGTTTGTCCTAGACATACTGCAATTGTTGAAGAAGGTCGTGTGTTATTGACTTTGTTAGATGGGCCCACTCATCCATTCGTACGTATAATACCGAAGCATAAGAAATATGAAGGAGCTGGGGAGAAGGCCACCACTTTTACAAAGAAAATTTGGATTGAACAAATTGATGCCAAATCTATATCAGCTAACGAAGAAATTACATTAATGGATTGGGGAAATGCAATCATTAAAGAAATCAAGAAGGGGGCGGATGGTATTGTGAAGGAATTAATTGGGGTTTTGAATCTTCAAGGATCTGTTAAGACCACGAAGCTGAAACTTACGTGGTTACCTGAGATTAACGAACTTGTTCCACTAACTTTGGTGGAGTTTGGTTATTTAATCACGAAAAAGAAGGTATGTTTGGTTCTTTCTTTTCTTTACATCTTAATTTTTGCTCTAAAATTGCTAAAATGGTATCTTTTTATTTCACGTACTTTTTACAAACCCGGGGGTCTTAATGGAAACAGCCACTCTCCGGACCCCACCTATATACTGGCCTTGTTTGGTTTGGTTTTTTCGTCAATTTTTTTACTGTTGTAATGGGAAAAATTTCCGGGATTTATGAAACATACATAGTCATGCTCATCTCATTGCTTGATTTATTTCTAAATAGTTGTTTTCAAAAGAGTAATTTACGATATTCATCCCTGTGGTTTGTTAATAGTTTCAATTTTCATCCCTATGGTTTTCAATTTATTGCTATTTTCATCCATGGACTAATTCCCACCTTTTAAGTACAAGGGACCCATAAAGTAAAGAATTATAAACAAGGAAGGAAACAGCATTATAAATTATTAGGACAAAAATAGCAATGAATTACAAACCATATGGACGAAAACTGCAATTTCTAAACCACAGGGATGAAAAACGTAATTTACTCTTTTTTTTTTGAAGTAATTTACTCTTTTCAAAACAATCAAGATTGATTTTTAATGATATGAAATGAATTCTATACCTCTATAGACCCATTTGTCACTTGGAATTTATGTTTCTCGAAAACTTGTAGAAACTAGTAAACATTCTGCATTATTTTGGTATGGATCGTCTGAAAACTTGCACTCAATAACCGTCTGTATATATATATATATATTGAAATGGGTTATTTACGAGAATAATCTTTTTGACAAAATCTATGAGAAAAAGAAGAATCGTTCGTTAATTATATAAATGTTTATTTTGTTGATGCAGGTGGAGGAAGATGAGGACTTTGTTGATGTGGTGAACCCAGAAACTAAGAAGGAGATAGCAGCAGTAGGGGATTCAAATATGAGGAATTTGAAGCTTGGAGATATATTGCAGTTGGAGAGGAAAGGCTATTTCAGATGTGATGCTCCTTTCGTTCGACCTTCAAAACCTATTGTACTCTATGCTATTCCAGATGGCAGGCAAGCCGTAACCAAGTAAGCCGATTTTCCAACTTCTTTTGGGTTGTTGTTTATTTAGTAAAACATTTATGAATTAAAAGATTTTGGAACCAAATTATGATTGTGATTTTGTTTCATTTAATCTTGTTGGTCTTTTCTATATTGCAATAATTTGTCGTTGGATTTTATGTGTTATTCCTTGTTTTAGAAAGGATTTTGAGCATATAATGATTCTGGGGTGGGGTATGGGTTGGGTTCTAGTGAAAAGGGTAAGAAGAGATCTCCACCCTTGGATGCATATTAGGATGAGATGTACCGAGAGGAGATGCACCGGATCAATCCCCATATAAATCGCGTTTCATGGATGAGTTTGAGATTAAAAGTGATCAGATCACTTATTACCTTTAACTCTTCTTCTCACATGATCCTTCGCCTTAGAGGTATTTGGTTAATGTACCAACTTTCTAGTGATTAAACGAGACTTCATAGAGGCAGGGTGTTCAAGATCAGTCGTACGGTTTTTGAGTAAAATGTCATGCTTCTGATTAAAAACTTATGTGATCAAAATACTCGCTCACACACATACATGTATGTGTGTGTGTATATATATATATATATATATGTACGGGTGAGTTCAAATGAGAACTCAAATTTGGTTGTGAACATGAGGACAAAGGAGAGTGCTACACGTGTTATATTCACACTGAATAATGAAGAGAAATATTCAGACTGAATATAGTATTATTTAGTCTAAATAATGTATGAACTTCACTTTCATCATTCACTCTGAATGGCCTTTCATTATTCAGACTGAATGAGCTACGTGTCGTGGGCTTCGTCTTTATGTTCGCAACTAAATTTGAGTTCGCATTTGAACTTCTCTCTCTCTCTCTCTATATATATATATATATATAGAGGAAGGTTCAAATGAGAACTTTGCATTTTTAAAGGAACAAAGGAACAATTGTGGATCACATATGATATGGGTCCTATATAATATTAAATCATTTATGATTTAATATTAAATCAAATTAAATCATAAATGATTTAATATTATGTGGGACCACATAATAAGTTTCTTTGTTCCTTTAAATTGGTAGTGTTTTCATATGATCCCTCCTCTATATATATATATATATATATAGCATTAGGACGTATTTTCTATTGGCCACACTCAACGCAAATTCGCCTTTTCTAATGTAGATTGATGACTATCGTTAAGCACGTTGGTTCTAAATGGTTTGTGTTCGACTCGGTCCCAATTTGGATGATCATGGTCTTTAATATGTCTTCATGGAGGATAGGGGTTCAAGTTTCATTAATGGTGAAATTGCGTGAGTTTAATTTGTTGTATATAAATAGACATTAGTATATAACCCTAAGCTTAATTGGTATTGAAATGTGGAAATAGTTTACACCCATCGGTTCCAAGTAGTCGGTTTGTGCCTGTGGGCCAAAACATGGAATTTCTTTCAATGACTTGATTATGTTGTTATTCAAGTTGGATTTGGGTGTTTGGTGGTTTGGATATGTTTACAAGTATTTTTCTCCAATATCGGGTACTAATTATTCGTTTGTAAAGTTTTATGTTGTATACCAGTCAATTGTACTTGTATACAACTTCAAGTTACCTATATAAAAACTGCCATTTTGTTCAAATTTTGAGCTGACATTTTAGGGTTTTTAATTGCAAGAAATAAAGTTTTCCGACATTTAAATACCTAAACAAGAAAGACGATAATGCAAAACTTAAAAATCAATAACTATGTTTATAATTAATTAATTTAATTAATAAATGTTTGTTCCATGGTACTACTATGGTATACGATTTTCAATACTGGTTACTAACTAAGTTTGTATATTTGGTATGATAAACCAACCAACTATAGTTGATATCAATTTAATTTGTACGGTTAGTACATATGTTCGTTGCTTTGGTTTAGTACAAAATTACCACCTCTAGTTATAACATGTTCTATTAGGGGGCGTTTGGTTCGTCGGAATGGAATGAAATCCGGTGGAATTGGAATCTGAATTTCTGACCAGATTCAATTCCCTTGTTTGGTTCAATCTTTTCAAGAAATGGAATCTGGTAAATTCCAATGAATTCCAAAATAATTCAATTTGAGATTTCTTAGGTAAGAGGTGGGATTTCATTAGAATGAAATTTGTTCTTTTTTAACACCCAAAATACCCTTACCACATTACCCAACGATACCAAAACCGAACCGTTAGGATTTTCGATTCGATTTTTTCGGGATTTTTTTTCAGTTTTCCGATTTCGGTTTGGTTCTTTTGGGGGTTTTTTCAGTTTTCGGCTTTTCGGTTTCTGTTTCTCGGCTTTTTTTCGGTTTTGTTTCGGTTTTTGCTCACCCCTAGCAGTTAGGTTCTCCATCGTCTCTTGTAACAACTAAACTATGTCTTGCCCTAACAGATGTTTTTCTGCAGTTTTTTGCTGTAAAAAGATTATGATTTTTGCTGTTTTAGCTGTTTTATGTAGTTTTTAGCTGTTTTATGCAGTTTTTAGTTGTAAAAAAACTATCATTTTTAGTGTTAAAAAATTGAAGTAATTAATAATTATTTTATTAAATTAATTTTAGTTTTAAAAAAATTAAATTTAATAAAAAGGGTATTTTAGTCATTTACTGGAATTTCATTCCAATTCCAAAGCTACATTATGTGAACCAAACAGACATATTCCAATTCTTTTAACAGATTCCATTTCAATTCTGCCAACCAAACAGCTGGTCAAACCTGACAACATTCCATTCCAATTCCTTCAAAGTCAAATTCTTTTGACATATTTCATTTCATCCAATTCTATTCTGCGTACCAAACGCCCTCTTAGAGTTGAGATCGTGTGAGAAGAAAGAGTTAAAGTGAGAAGCGTAAGAAGGGGTCTGAACCCTTGATCACTTTAAATTTCACACCCACCTATGAATTGCGTTCTTACGAGATTTGATCCGGTGCATCTCATTAGTGTTGATTTCAATTTAGATTGATCAAAGGGTCCAAATCTTTTCTTATGCTTCTCACCATAACTTTCCTTCTTACTGGAACTCAACCTTGTTTCATTAATTGTATTAAAATAGGTTTCTCAAAATAAGAACCGTAACAACATACGGTTTAGTTTGACGCGCTTATACTTTTAATTGTATAATTTCAGTAAAATTTAATCAACATAAATTGATTACGAGGGGGAAAATAACTTGTGACAAAAGATATCAACATCTCAGAGGTTTCATGATGGATAATGTTATTGACGTAAACAAAACTAATCTAATTATTGGAATATATAATTGAAAATCTCACCATAATCTAATTACTTTTTTTCATCTTTGAGACTATAAAATCACCCTGCTTAAATATCTTGAGTAGATTGTTTAAAAGATATCATATCTTGATTTGATTCTAAATTCAGAGGACTCACTTTTAAAAGTTCGTTTAAGTTAAAAATAAAATGTTTATTTTCAAGAAAAAATGCTATATTTCTTTCGTTTAATAAGTCTAAAGATCTATTATTTATAAAAAAGCCCAAACACTTGATTATTTATAATATGATAGTACGGTAGGTTTTTTTCGGTATCAACATTAACCGTTTTTACATGTCACAATAACCAACTATTGTGCTTTTGGGGATTCAATCATGTAAGACTATTAAGGACTTTTCTGACTGTTTTCTTGGAATTAGTCAAGGTACACATAAACTGTCCCAGAAACCTGAATTTAATTGATTTCAAAAAGTACGGGATGTTAAAAAAAAAGACTTTGTTGCTTAAAATATAAAAATACGATTGAGTTTTTTAGGCCTTTTCTTTATTATTATGGATCATTTTGAAAAAGTTCAAAAGTAGGTATCTGTTTTCAGAACGACGGGACGATTGATGTTCACAATTGAAGGGTTATTTATTATGACTATCCTCATACGGTCTAATCCAATCTCATTTGTCTAATTCAATCGAGCTTTAGTCGTCCATTCCAATTCACTTCAAATAAATATATTATAATAGGCAAAAATATGTATTCAGGCCTGTTTCTGAGATTTTTTGGGCCCTGGGCCGAGATGTAAAACGGGGCCCTTAAGTACGATTTTTTTTCAGTACATTGTTTTTTTGAAGTATATAATATTTACATACGACAAATGAAATAAATAAACTCACACACCCTCCTCACATTTGGTAAGGTTTGGTGATGTTTGAACCGCTAACCTACTAGGAAGCCAAAGGCTTTGATACCGCTAGGCCAAATGCCTATTAGGTAATAAGGAATCAATAATGTAAGGAAAAACATTTTTAGTTTTGAAATTCTAAATATAGACATAAGTTGTATCGTCTCTTATGGTTGATAGTTTTTCAAAGGTAAGAGTTTTCTTAGTTAATAATGATAAATCTACCTTATTTAAAAAAAAATTGAATTCATGTGGATGAAATAATCAAAAAAGTTAGTGAAAGATGAATTATAGAGAATATATCAATGTTGTCAAGACAAGGTAATTTTATATTTTTGTAGATAAAAAGCTTATAGAAAAAAAAAACACTTAAGAGAAACAATAAATAATACTATAAAATTAACAAAAGTTAATTTTTTTACATATTTTCCTCTTCAATGTAATTAGTTGATACATGTTTGGACCTCTAATATAATGTTAATTTTTTTTGGATCATAACAAGACATTGTATCACTTTTATTTATTAATTTTTTTGAACCACTATTATATATTATATAGTAAACATGAAAAAAAAACCGGGCCCCTATTTTTCTTGGGCCCTGGGCGTACGCCCGGCCCGCCCTCTCCCGACGGCACTGTATGTATTATATGTAATAAAAGAAATATTTTTCAATGTTTTCGATATTAATTTTTTTCTGGAATCACTAAAACAATTTGTCAAAGTATTCCATTATATGTGTGGTTAAATGGGAATAACTCCAATAATAATGGATTGCTAGTTTAAGGTTGGTCACCAAATTTAACAAACCAATAATCAAATGCAACCCCATCATTTGGTTGCCATATTCTTTAAATAAAATAAGTCAAATTCTTTGATTATTTGAGTCAACCATCTCTTCAAGTTTTACAAGCAAAATCCTCCACCTAATTGCAAAATGTTGTTCAAAGTGGTTCAACTCCAAAACCACCTTCTCTCACTCAATTCAAACTTTTTTTCATCTATAAATAACTTTCCTTTCCTTCACTTCATCCACAACCAATTCTTCATCATTCTTAAACCATAAACCTTAAACCCTACTACTGATCTTTTGAAATACTAAACATGGCTTTTAGATGCTTAGTTCTTGCGGCAGTGACAGTGGCACTGTGTTTTGTGGTTGTACCGGTTTATTCTCAAATTAGTTCACCATGCTCCCCTTCGATGATCACTAGCTTTACTCCATGTTTGAACTTCCTAACCAATAGCACCACTAACGGTACTTCTACGCCAACTGCCGATTGTTGTAATTCACTCAAGACTGTCACCAGTAGCGGCACAGATTGTCTATGCATGATTGCTACCGGTAGCGTACCCTTCCAAATCCCGATCAACCAATCCCTAGCCATCTCTCTTCCTCGTGCTTGTAAAATGCCCGGTGTGCCTCTTCAGTGCAAAGGTTCGTAGATCTCTGTTATAACTTTTTTTTCTCTTTCCAATCAATATAACAAAATTTTCAAAATATCGTATTTTGTACCTAATTTGATTAGTAACATTATCTTATAACTTATGATGACGTGGATGTCAAGTCGTCAACTTATATAATAAAATTGATTATGTGGATGTCAAAAAAATTTAATCACGACTCTCTCAACGTAATCAATTTTACAATGTAATTCAACAACTTGATATCCATATTATCAAATGTTATAAGGTTAAAAAATTATAATGTGAAAATCATTATGAGTTTTTTTTATAAGTTTGTTAAAATGAACAAATAAAATTCTTTTATTATAATAAATATGAACTAATATAAAATTTATTTTTATTTTAATGATTTTGTATTCACTATATCTTACAATTAATGTGATTGCTTGCAAATTGCAGCTGCTGCTGCCACCCCTATTCCATCACCAGGTAATATATACTTTACATTATCCAAACCAATTTATTTTATTTTGTGTTAAAAATGATTTAATGGGTCGGAGATAAATTACTGTTTACACAAAACCAACTTATTTTGGTGTAAGAAATAGTGCAAACGATTGCAGAAGGCTAATTTTTTGTTTTACATGTTGAAATGAATAGGTCCGGCTGCATTGGGACCCGCTTTGTCTCCCGGAAGTTCATCTACGGTCCCAGAGGCTCAGTCGCCAACTTCGACACCTGAATCCAATACAACACCTGCCTTAACACCTGAATCTGATGCAAATCCCGCCTTAACACCACCCTCTACTGGCGGGAATTCTGGAGGTTCGACCACCAATCCAGCTACTCGACCCACTGTAACGCCTTCGGATGCTACTTCCACATATCCTCATGCAACATTTATTCTAGCTACATGTGGAGTTATGTTGATGATCAACTCTTTCTTATTGGGCTAGACTAGAGTTATTGTCTTGTGATTATTTAAATATATGTTGTTATACCATTTCATTTCATTTCATTTTATTTAAGATTGTTGTTTGAGGGTGTGAATGTATTTGTCTATTTGCATATAATTGAATATTTGTATTAAACATTATTTATAGTGGAATTGGTTTTTATTTGAACTATGGTTATTTCTTATCGAATTTGTTTGCATTTCAAATGATTTTTTTATTAATTCAGATATGAATATTTCTTTCCTATTTTCTCACGATATTTAATCTTTTTATTTGAATATCCCAATATATATATATATACACACACACACATGTAATATGTGTATATATATACTAGTTGTTTACCTGTCATGTCGGACAAATGGACCATTGGTCGAACTTTATTGAACATAAGCAAGCAAGGACATCAAATACGTTGTCCCAAATTACTATACAATGAAGGCAAAAAAAATTATCAAATGAATAAATTCGAGGAATGAGTAATTTACTATACCAAATTAACATATTTTTTGTATCCACAAGAATTCTATCACACTATGTTAAAAAAACATATCATACTACAAAACAAAGGACTTCACCGATGGTTTTTTCGTTGGAATTCGATGGATTACCGATGTTTTTTTGCCAAATCACAATCACCAACCACATTTTCTCTAACCATGAGATCAGCTGGTAATGGCTTTTTCTGGCGGATTACTGACGGATTATTTCATCAGCAAAAGCCATTTTGCTAGTGGGGTCCACCTTTAAGGTAAACTAAAGACCCGTAAAGTCGCACGATGTGTTTTTAGCGTAATTACGCCATTTCAAATTTTTTTGAAGTTTTGTTGGTTGGTTTCAATGGATTTTTAGTGTTTTTGTCTGTTTTATAGGTTTTCCCCCTTTTTTTTATTGATTTCAAAAGATTTTTTGGAGTCTGCGATGGGTGCCTAGGATTGTGGGTCCCCTGCAAAAATTTAGTGGGAGAGAAGAAAGCAAAAGGTTAAAAAAAACTTTAAACCTTTGTAAATTTTATTTTTTATTTTTTTAATGAGGTCTCTTCCCCCATCGTTTCCTAACTAAATCCGCCAATGCACACATCTATATATACATATATAACCACATTCTCCACAAGATTATCACTCCTAGGACATGATAGTGGGTTATTAACGACAATAGGATATGATAGTGGGTTATTAACGACAATACTAAACATACTCGTGCAATACATTAATTAGGAGGAACAATTCAATACCATCCATTTCAAAAACTTAACCTAGATGACCAACTATTGCAATTTAAATCTGGTCTAACCAAGGGTGAATACGACACCATCGCCGCTATGATTCAGTAATCAAACCCAATTCCAAGTATCAATGAACCCGATCTCAACTCATTTTACAAGAGACAAAACGTGCAAAGCAAGGTGCACACACGCAACATGCTCTCGTCACGACTCATGAATCAAGCTACTATAAACCTCACGACATCTCAACCACAAAACATCGGACGCGTCTAACCATTGATAAGGTAATAGATAATTTCATTTTCTAGATAATTTATATTCCATGAATGATGAAACAAATTAAGACATGTCCAACTTAAAATACACAATATACATTTGATTTTCTAGTTTATTATATATCTTTTTGACTTATGTACCCAAGTTTTAACCAGAAAATAATATTTTTTTCCCTAACATACTAAAGTAGTTCATTAAAAAAGGGTTGGGAGTGCTTATCAAAAATAAAATCCTGATGACCATCTTTGTCGTTTTGAACGAAAACCAAAGTTTTCATAAACCTCATTCACAATTTGTGTAATTTACTCAAAAATCAATCTTCAAAAGTTTTCAAATGGATGTTGCAGTTTTCATCCTGTTCCTTAGAGCTTGTTACCTTGTGTTGTTATATTATTTGGCAAAAATAAGTTAGCTTATAAGCTGACTTGTAAGCTAGCTTATTTTTTAAGTAATCGTTTGGATGCACATAAGCTAACTTATGAGTCGGCTTATAAGCTAGCTTATCGATAAGCTACTTGGAGTAGTTTATAAAGAGATTTTTGACACTTTTTCCTATTATACCACTGATTACTATTATTTATTTATTTATTATTATTATTAATTATAAATAAATATTAATTATAAATAAATGTTATTTTAAATAAATATTAATTTATAGAAACTAAAATTATTTTATAAATCATAGATTAATGTATATTTTTCTAAAATTTGTTTTAACAAATTCAAAATTTATATTATGTATATATAATAATCAATTTTAAATTTTTTACATTAACATATTATATTATTTAATTTTTTACTATTTTGTTTGTATTAGTTAACATATTATATTATCACTAGAAGGGTACTCGCGCAATGCAGCGAGATACATCTCAGTTTTAAGTTTCATTTTAATTTTTGTCTCTATCGATGTTCTAATGGTTTTATGTGGTTTTAAGAAAACGATTTTAATGTTTCATTTAAAAGTTCTTTTTTTATGTAATTTTTCTAATTCAAAAATTTTATCATAATTAAATTTAGGTTTAATAACGAATATAACTTTTTATATAGATGATAATTAAGTATTCTGTTAGAACTCAATGATTATCTTAATTATATTTATATTTTTTATATTTAAAATTAGATGTTTATCTTGTATTTGATCATACTTATCTGTAGTTAGTTACACCGATTTAGAAATGAAGCTTTAATAAGTTGTACTTACGCATAATTTATTTGTAATCTTAAAAATTAAGTAATTAACATTAAATATTGGTACCTAAGGCTTAAAAAGTTGTTTTTAAGAGTTTTTGGTCAAATGCTTTATAATATAGTATAGATAAATTTGTTTTAATTATATTATTGAAAAATTATTTGAATTATAATATGAAATGTTTGTAATTGACTATTTTTTCAAGATGTTCTTTTTAGTCATTTTACATTCTTATAAGCTTGTTCATCAGTTATAGGTTAGGTTTTCTCTTTTTTATTTATTTTAAAACACTTGTACCTTAGCATTAAAAAGTTGCATACTTAGGCTATGTTTGACAAACTAGCTGATAAACTAGCTTATCAGCAACCAGCTAGCTTATAAGTCATCAACTAGCTTATCAGCCATAAGCTAGTTTATCAGCTAGTTTGTCAAACATAGTCTAAGTATGCAACTTTTTAATGCTAAGGTACAAGTGTTTTAAAATAAATAAAAAAGAGAAAACCTAACCTAACCCGTCAATGTGACTCCCCTCCACCTCTCTAATGATTTTGTTTAATTCAAAGCATTTTCCGATTATGAGTTTTTTAAGTGGGTTAAATCCATAAAGGTTTTGTCTTTTTGTTTCCATGGTAGTAGCTGCCGATGGCCGAAAGTGGAGGGAGAGAAAGGAGGGTTGCGACTTGCGAGTCACCATTCTTTCTCGACAGACGACAATTGTCGTCACTCTTGGTGGGGGGGGGGGTTAAGTTAGGTTTTTTTTTTTATATAAATGCTTTAGTGGCTTGTATTCAAGTTTTAAACACTTCTACAATAAGATCTATTTTATAAAAGCCGTAGAAAATGACTAAAATGCCCCTCACTTGACTTGTACGTGAGACACTTAACGATATAATGTAATAGTCTCTAACGACCCAATGAAAATAAAACCTTGATGACAATTCTTATACTTTTGAAGTGTTAGGAACGAAAACCAGAGTTTTCATAAACCTCAAAGACATTTTTTGTAATTTACTTTCAGTTTTTACAAATTTTGTATGTTAGGATGAGATATAAATTTCTTTTATTATAAAAACAAAATTTCTTTATAAATTTCTCTTCTAAATCAAAAGATTTAGTTAAGCTATCTGAACACTAAATTTTGTAGTTATTATTTTACAACAAATATTGAACCTCATCTTAAATTCCTAATTCACCACCATCAAACAAGGTTATGGAAAGACACATCTATATAATTCCCTTTCATCATTAGTGGTCCAATTGAAAACATTAAAAGTATAGGGACCATTTAGAAAAAAGAAAAGAAAACACTCAAAAACAACCCTCACTTTTTACTTTTTTCAAAATTTTGCCACTGAAGTTTCTTGTAAACAACAAAACCAACGACACAAGATATTATTAATATTAAGGGGACCAAGTAAGCAAATACACAATTACAATCTTTCTCCCTTTCATCCATCCTTCCTGCACAAACCTCCCTTCTCTCTTTCACGTTTTCGCTCATCTATCATCATCACAGGCAGCCATGGCTATGCCTGACCACCACCACTTCCACAACTACCTTCAGCAGCATCAACAGCAATCGAAACCTTTCAGGTATTATTTTTGTTATTGAAATTTGAAAAAAAAACCCCTTTTTGTCGATTGTAAAACCCTAGAACGTATGATTTCTGTCATAGTTTTTCAATTTTTCTTTCTATTTGGATGTTTAGAGATGTATTCAACAACATAGAAGGTCAGATTTCAGCGCCGATCAACTATATAAACGCCGATCAAGCTCATCACCCTCCTTATATTCCTCAATGTAAACCCTTTTTTCTCTTTATGTAACTTTCACGTTTTCAATTTTTTTGGTTAATTGAAGTTGAAATTTTGCAACTAATGTAAATAAAAGCTGTTAATTTTTTGTGTTTTTGATGCAGTTCATGTGGTAGGGTTTGCACCAGGTACGGATGTTAGCGATGGCGGATTCGAGTTGCAGAGGAATTATGATTTGGATTCGAGAAGGAAGAGGCCGAGAGAGCAAGAGTTTTTGGAAAATAATAATAATACAAATTCTCAGATATCATCTATTGATTTCTTGCAGCCTCGATCAGTTTCAACAGGATTAGGTTTGTCTCTTGATAATGGTAGGTTGGCTTCATCTGGTGAGTCTTCTTTCGTTGCTGGACTTATGGGAGATGAAATCGAACTGGAGTTGCGGAGACAGGATGCTGAGATTGATAGATTTATGAAAATTCAGGTATATTTTATGGTAAAGATTTCATATATATATATATATATATATGTTCAGTTTGATTTCATATTCAGTGCAAAAGTACATATTTGGTATATGCTTCATATCCTTTTAAGGAAAAATATTAAATTATGCTACAACTTATCAAATTGGCTTCATATAATACGTTCTTGTGAATGATCCATCTTTATTGGGTGAGTAATAGATGTTGATCTAGCATTGCTTCTGTTTGAGAGTTCAAAATTTCGTGATTTGAGCAAGATTTCAGCTATTTATGTAATTTTGTGCCCTACTTGTGACATGATATTAGCCATGCATATTGGTTTGCACTTATAATTCGAGTAATCAATAATTACATTTTGATGATCATATTTTTCAATATTTTGGTGAAACTTAGAGTGTGTTATCTGATCCAAATTTGAAGATTTTATCATCTGACATTCTATTATTAGGATTCTTCCCTTCAATGGGGAATGCAGGTTTTATGAATACTTCCAGAATATATCTGAAATATTAATTGCATTAAGTACATGGTCGTGTGCTCATACTATATTTGGATTTTTTGATATTTTAACGTCCGTATCCAAGTTTTGAAGCAGCAGAAGATCCTATAACTCGAGTTATTTTTGTTGTTTTCTCTAATCTATCTCACACACATGTAAGTGCTACATTCTGCTAAACTCTAGAATTTAGACTAGAAATCTACAAAGCACCCACTAAGAAAATCATCATAGCTCTGATAAAACTTTCTGATATTTTCAGTTTTAATTCATAAATAGATAATATTTGTTGATGTATATATTCAATATATGAATGTTCATCACATCTCAGACATGAATTTTGTGGAATAAAGAGTACGTTAATTCATTTGAACGTATGGTTTGGTCATTCTGTGTGGGATGTCACTACAATAAAGCTAAGCCCATCCATGATTGTTAGTGGGGAAGTAAGATTTTATGTATTTGGTGGTTGTGAACTTGTGATCGTGATTATGCCAATGAGTGGCTTCACCCTGTTTCATATGGTGAGTGAATATGTATGTTCCATTGTGCAATTTACCCTCTAAAACCTTTTATTTGCTTGCTTACTAATTCGTACCCCATTTTCACATTAATTCTACTCATATCTTCCTCTTATTATCATTTGCATGACAACAAAGTGGTACCATTTAGCCGCTGTTTGGTTGTGTTTTCATCAAGTCCTGGATAAAGTTGTCTTTGTGGATTAATCTGTCTGTATAAATTGGGAAGGTTTTTGTTTGAGAGGGTTTTTTCATGGATGGAAGGAGCATGTTTTTAATTGGGAGAGGGGGGGGGGGTGGAAAAAACTTGGTTATCTGCATAAAGCTCCGTTCTAAAAGCTTACTGAATAAGCCACTTTCTATATCATTAAGCCACTACCGAACAGTCATGTATGGATGGCTGAATAAGCTGTGCGTCCCATTAAGCTGCTAACAAATGGGCCCTTAGGGGTTGTTTGGTTGGTATTCCATTAAGTCCTGTATGGATAAACGTGTCTGTGTGGATTAGTCTGTGGATTAGTCTGTCTGTCTAGATTTTGAAGGATTTTTTCATAGATGAAGGGGTGTGTTTTTTTTATTGGGAGGAGCAGGTTTAGAAAAAAAAAACTTGGCTTTTTGCATCAAGCTCACACCAGAAGCTTATTGAATAAGCCACTACCGAACAGTCATGTATAGCTGACCGAATAAGCTGTGAGTCCCATTAAGCTCCTTAAGCTGCTAACAAACGGACCCTTACTCTTATACGTGACACCAAACATTTAACAATTTATCTTTATACTTCTTAACAACTTCTAACACACTTATTTTTCACTCTTTTTAGGCCGACAGACTCAGACAAGCAGTTCTTGAGAAAGTGCACGCAAACCAACTTCAAATAATCTCGTGTGTTGAAGATAAATTCATTCAAAAACTACGTGAAAAAGAAGCCGAAGTAGAAAACATCAACAAAAAAAACATGGAACTTGAATTGCAAGTCGAACAGTTAGCAATGGAGGCTGGAACTTGGCAGCAAAGGGCCAAATACAACGAGAATATGATCAACACCCTTAAATTCAATCTTCAACAAGTTTACGCTCAGGGGCGAGATAGTAAAGAAGGATGTGGTGATAGTGAGGTGGATGATACGGCCTCTTGTTGCAATGGTCGTGCCATTGACTTCCATCTTTTGTGCAAGGGCAAAAACGGAATGCGAGAATTGATGACGTGTAAGGTATGTAGAACCAACCAAGTTTCGATGCTTTTATTGCCATGTAAGCATCTTTGTTTGTGTAAAGAATGTGAAAGTAAGGTTAGTTTGTGTCCATTGTGTCAATGCTCAAAGTATATAGGCATGGAGGTTTACATGTAATGTAAAACGGAAACTAATTTCGTGTTAGATTTATGTGCACTTTGTTGTTGTTTAACTTGTTTTTATTCATAATTATTGTCACTTGTTTAACCGCATTTGCTTTTTTGTTAAGTTTGTTTTGTAATTGTAAGTCGAGGGTATACATGGAAATAGTGTTTTTTATCGTTTTGGGTAGAGGTAAAGTGCGAGTATATTCTACCTCCCTGGATCCTACCTCTGTGTGAGATATACTGGGTTTGTTTCGTTTGATCTGGTTTGGTTTTTTTATTTTTAGAAAGGGTATTCTAAGCATTTGCCTAGACTAATCCCTGACAATTTTAATACTGCTAAAGCATGCAGCCCTGAGATAATTCCCCGGTGGCCACAAGTTGTTTGCGTATGGATTCGAACCTGGGGTAGATGGATTATCTAGCCTCATCCCCACAAGGCTTAACCAGTACACCACAAGCCTTGTGGTTTCTGGTTTGGTTTATTTAGTGTTAATGACATTCTAACACTTTGTGGAAAATTTGATTTTCGAAAATCTTCATGGTGTTTGTGATCATGTTAATGAATTAGCAGGGATGAGATAAGATAGATCGCAAAGTTTATTGTGCACACAGTTTACCAATTACGTGAAGCCACGTCATCTATTTATTAAGGAAACAAAATAAAGAGATGAATTAAATAAAATAATGACGTATTTACAAGTAATTGATGGGATAGGAAGAAGGAAGAAGGAAGAAGAAAGGAAAATTTCGAAAAACATATTTTATTGGATGATCTCATATGTATTTGAAAATAACGGGTAACAACAGGTAGGATCGAGTCCACCTAAAAACGACAGTGATGGATGCAATTTATCAAGTATTTTGAATAAGATCTTTGCTGGCATATTCTCCAAAATCTTGAAAGGTGTTTTGTAGTTATCGTCTTTTGGGGAATGCTAATCTAAGGCAATAAACGGAAACATAAACGTTCGATGTGTAATGTGTGTCAACAGAACACTTCTTCTAAGAATAAATTCTAGGACATATTCGAAGAAATTTTGACAACTCATAAAGGGTCTTCATTGTGCTCCTTGTGATGTTAACATCAGATAACTTTCATCCATTAAGTGAAGTGTATTTTGGTATTTTGTCATTGTGATTTTGTACTAACATCAAAAAATGGACACGGGCGGCTTTTGCTGCGGGTTAAGTCGCGACTAATCATATATGATTTTGTACATGAAAAAAATTTCGTGTATTCTCGTAAATAGTTAGCGTTCTCGTATGAACCTGTCTCTATATATATATGTGTGTGCGCGTATAATTAGTACACACAAAGACGAAAGATCGTGTAAGAATAGGAGTTAAAGTGAGAAGCAAAAAGATTTGAATCATTTTCAATCTCACCCGCACCTTATGTATTATGATTGTTATGAGAACTGATCTAATGCATCTTGACGAATGCGATTGCTTTTGATCAATAAAAGGACCAAAACTATAACTTACTCAAATGTTTATAAAAATATTAAATAATAACGAAAATTACAAAAATAAAATAAAAATTCAAGCATTAAAATTATAAAAAAATCTATATAATGAATTCGTAAAGAAGGTATAATGTGTTTTGATAAAAGAAAAAAAAATAAGTAGTAGCAAATTTTTTGGTTTAAGTAATAGACAGCTTAAAATTTATTAGAAATTTAGGCGTAATAAAAAAAATAGAGAAAATGAATTTGTAATTCTTATTAATCATATGTTATTTAAATAGAGAGGATTATACGGAGATAATGATAAGAATGAAAGGAGATTTACTCCATAAATAACTTTAACCATTTATGTTTATCTCTATATCGTCATATCCTTTTGACAATAACACACTTATCCTATAACAAGACGTTCATTTTTATTTTTTTTGTCATTCAACGCATAATTAAAAGACTCAGATAAACAATAATATCCTCGTCTTCGATTATTCAAAATTGATGATAAACAGCCCTGTTTACTTTTCACCGTCGTCTCCATTTTCTGCAATTCAAATATAACAAAAATTTGGTGAAGAAACATGAAAAGTGAAAAGTGAAAAGGTTGTGTTTTAACGTATAAAATTATAACTTTTCACTTGTAATTCAGGTCAAGATTACTTTTTAAAATTGCTTATTTTTTCAAGACCTACATACAAGAAAAGTTTGATTATTTATCAAGTAACCATCAATAAGTTCTTATGAAAAAAGAGTGACTTGAAAAATATAAACAAACTTAAAAAAATCTCAATTCAATCCAAGTTACAAATGAAAAATTATGAACTCACGAAGATGTGCTACATGCATAAAACCGAGTCTTTGCTTTTTTTTTGGCAGGGTGTCTTAGGCTATGCTTGGACTAATCCCGGTAAATTATGGCTGTAAGACATCAGCCCTGATAAACTCAGTGACCACAATTGTTGTGGACGCATGGATTCGAACCCTGGGCAGATGGATATTCCACCGCACCCCTCAGGGCCTCAACGAGTACGCCACACAGGGACGGACCCAGGAATTTTTTAATACGGTGGCACCATACTACATAGGCAAAGAATGATTATACAAAATACGGTTTCTATCGACGTACCTTTACGTTTTTACAAAAGCTCGTATCTTTCGATGTGTTTAGGAAAAAAAAAATAATTATACAAAATACGGTTTCTATCGACGTGTCTTTATGTTTTTACTAACGCTCATATCTTTCGATGTGTTTTCAACCTATGTCTACCGTTTCGGGGTTTTTTTAACTTTTTTTGCTTGATTTCGAGGATTTTTTATTTTTTTTTTTCCATTTCGAGCGACTTTTTCGGGGTTTTCTTGTTTATTTTAAGAGTTTTTTTGGAAAATTTAAGAGTGCGTTTAGTTAGCGAAAACTGTTTTCATTTTCCAAGAAAACGTTTTCAGAAAATGGAGTTGAGTTTCATTCTCAGTTTGCTATGAAAATGTTTCAAAACGCGTTTAGTTGAAATGGTGGAGTTTTCAATTTTCATTTTCAGATTTTTAGAAAACGCGTTTAGTTGTGCATTTTCTACCAGTATTCATTTTCCATTATTTTTTCAAATTAGAAAGTGTGTGTACACACACACTTTCGCGCACACACAAACACACTCACTTTCACACACACACACACGCTTTCACAGACACACACACGCTTTCACAGACATACACACACTTTCACATACACGTGCGCACACACACACACTTTCACATACACGCACACGCGCACACACGCGCGCATACACACACACGCATACACACTTTCACAAACATGCACACACACACACTCACACACTCACACACACACACACACTTTCACATACATAAACACAGATTCACACACACACACACACATATTCACACACACACACACACACTTTCACCTTCACACACACACACACTTTCACTTTCACTTTCATGCAAACATACACACATACACACACACTATCACACACACACACACACACTTTCACTTTCACACATACATACATACACACATTTACACACACACACACACACACTTTCACTTCCACACAGACATACACACACATTTTCACTTTCACACACACACACACACTTTCATACACGCACACACACACTCTTTCACCTTCACATAGACATTGTGTATGTGTTTGAAAGTGAAAGTGAGTGTGCGTGTGTGTGTGAAAAAGTGTGTGTATGTGTATGTGGAAGTGTGAAAGTGAAAGTGTGTGTGTGGAAGTGTGAAAGTGAGTGTGGGTGTGTGTGTGAAAAAGTGTGTGTGTGTGTGTGGAAGTCTGAAAGTGAAAGTGTATGTGTGTGTGTAAATAAAAGTGTATGTATGTGTGTGTGTGAAAAAGTGTGTGTGTGTGTATGAAAGCGTGTGTGAATGTGTGTGTCAGTGTGTATGTGTGTGTGAAAGTGAGAATGTGTGTGTGCACGTGAAAGTGTGTGAAATTGTCTATGAGTGTGAAAGTGAAAGTGAAAGTGAAAGTGTGTGTGTGTGTTTGCGCGAAAGTGTGTGAAATTTTCTATAAGTGTGAAAGTGAAAGTGTGTGTGTGAGTGTGAAAGTGAAAGTGTGTGTGTGTGTGTGTGTGTGAAAGTGTGTGTGAAAGTGAAAGTGTTAGTGAAAGTGAGTGTGTGTGTGTGTGTGTGTGTGTGAGAAAGTATGTGAAATTGTGTATGAGTGTGAAAGTGAAAGTGTGTGTGTGTGTGTGTGAAAGTGAAAGTGTGTGTGTGTGTGTGCGCGCACGCAAAAGTGTGTGAAATTGTGTATGAGTGTGAAAGTGAAAGTGTGTGTGTGTGTGTGTTTGAAAGTGTATGTGTGTGTGTGTGTGTGCACGCGTGTAAAAGTGTAAGTGTGTGCATGTAAAAAATTATTTTGAAAATGAAAATTCTGAAAACTCAAAAAAGTTGTTTTCTAAATCTAATATAAATTTAGAAAATGAAAATGAAATTTTTTTTGGAAAACTTTTGAAAACCAAATGAACTAAACGCCTTTTCCAAATTTTCATTTTCACTGGAAAATTTTTCTAGAAAACAGAAAAAATTTCATCAACTAAATGCAACCTAAGCTTTTTATTGATTTCAAAAGATTTTTTCGGTTATATTTTGTTGATTTCAAGTGTATTTTTTCCGGTTTTTAGTATTTGAAATAAACAAACAAACTCACACACCCTCCTTACCTATGGTGAGGTTTGAACCCCCGACCTCCTAGAAGACAAGGGGCTTACATACCTCTAGGCCAAAGGCCCTTTGGTTATTTGATATTGATTGTCTTTAATAACTAAACGTAAATTAAAAATACTTTTAGAAAATTTAAGGGAAATGTTTGAAAAAAACCAACAAACTATCTTATTTTGAATGGTTAAGTCCTTAAACTATTTTTTTGATTGAAAAAACCCTTAAACTTTCTCATTTTGAATGATTAAGTCCCTAAACTATTGATTTGAATGAAAAAACCATTAAACTTTCTCATTTTGAATGATTAAGTCCCTGAACTATTGATTTGAATAAAAAAACCATTAAACTTTCTCATTTTGAATGATTAAGTCCTTAAACATTTTTTTTGAATAAATAAACTATCGATCTTTTAAAATTAGTTACCTACATATTTTTTTTAAATAAGTTACTTGTAACTCACTAAAAAAATTTTAAAGTAAAATAAACTTAAATCGGTTTTACCATTCCAAAAACCCTACGCAATTAAAACCCCTAGCAAACAATGGTATTGCTCTACCTCGTCACTCCCCATACCCCTGTTCGTTCTCCATTTCACCTAGCATGTTGTTGGCCTCTGTCATCGATCTTCCTCTTGTTGATCTATTTTTTTATTCATAATAAGAGGGATAATCAAAAGATAACCGGTTAAAGGTGGTTTATTTATGTTTAGAAGCTGTAAGTAACCAATTTTTAAAAATTCAACTTGAAAAATAAAACCAGAAACTTAATAATTCAAAATAAGAAAGATCAATGGTTTTTCTATTCAAAATGAGAAAGTTTAATGGTTTTTTCATTCAAAAAAATAGTTCAGGGACTTAATCATTCAAAATGAGAAAGTTTAATGATTTTTTCATTCAAAAAAATAGTTAAAGGACTTAACCATTCAAAATAGGATAATTTGTTGGGCTTTTTTAAACATTTCCCAAAATTTAATGATTAAATATGAAATTAATAGTGTTTATTAAATTTTATTTAAGTACGAATAATAGAGTTGCTATCCAAAAAAAAATTAATTATAGGGAGTTTTTATTACTTGGGAAAAACCACTACACCAGGTGCCCCATTTGTGTTACAGATTCAATTTTAAAATATATATGGTGGCACACAACGAAACAATACGGTTGCACCTTTCACAAACCTAATTTTTTTACCCTTCGACAGAGAAATAATACGGTAGCCTGTGCCACCGTGGGCATCACTGTAGGTCCGCCCCTGACGCCACAACCCTTGTGGTTAACCGAGTCTCCAATAGTTAACGATATCTTATGCATGTACCATCTCTCTATGTAAATTGAAACAATAACGACCGAAATGTAATTAAACACTTGTACATACAATTTCCAATAATTTCACCATAACATTAGGAAGTCAAAAAATAGTGGGAGGTTTTAAGGTGATATCAGTAGTCTAGCAATTTATCAATCTTTTCTTTTATCTCCTTAATTTCTGTTCCACCTATTTTGGAACGACAACAAAACATGCATTTTATGCACCCATCAAACAAAGTTCCATCATCTTTTTCCCATTGTATTAAACTATTCATATTCGTTATTCATAATTAATACAAATATATTAAAGAATAGAATTTAGAATTTCAAATAAAGCTTGTTAAGGAAGTACCATACAAGAAAAACTTTTACAGGCTAGCTAGGTACAATTTAAAACATTTTACCTTAGTCATTAAGCCTATGCCGTCGGAAATGCTGGCTGATAAAACTGTCGGCATATAAAGGATACTTTTTCTTGATAAATCCCTTAATGCATTTCCAATACGAAAAGTCGACCATATCTCCATTCTTACGGACAACGAATAGACATCTTGAGCTTTCAAAATCTGGATGGTGCCCAACCTACCAAAAAAACAACAAATGCCAAGCTTTAGACTCAAACTCGAATTCAGAAAGAAATAAGAATTTTGATGGAAAATGAACTTTCTGTTATTGATTAAGCGACCACCCACTCTACTCATCCAACATATATATATATATATATATATAAGAAGTTCCAAAAAGGAAACGGGCCTGAAAAGAGATGATGGGCCGCCAAACAAAAAAACCCAAATGGAAAATAAGGGACTTTGGCCTGACAGTATGTGAGCCTTTGGCCTCCTAGAAGGTCATGGGTTCAAACCTCACCAAGAGTATGTGAGGAGGGTGTGTGAGCTTATTTATTTTATTTGTCGTATATAAATATTATATACGTCAAAAAAAAATGAAAAAATAACAAAAAAAACACGAGTTTCAAAACATGTTTAACCGACGTTTTTTGGTCTAAAAAATCCTGTAAGCCCCTTTGGGGGACCTACCCAGGGCGTGCACCATGTTCTAAGCTTCAAATCAGCGTATCATGTGCTTGAAACGGAAACCTGTAGCAAAAGTTATGCAAGTTTAAGCATGACACCCCCTTTTGGCCCGGTCATCCACACTTGGGTCCACATCAATATCCTACTTAGAGGTGGGTCCAGGGAGGGTAAGATGTAGACCCGACCTCTACCACAAAAAGTATAGCGACTATTTTTGTGGGATTGTGAAAAGTGTGACAAAGATAGAAAGACAAATATAATGAAGTTTTGAAAAGCCGGTTACCTCTTAACAGTTCCATTAAGAGTCAGTCTTTGAATCGCTAAGAGGTGAATCATTTTTGACAAAAAATATATCTGCCTATTAATGGTTTTAAAACCCTCTGAATCATTTTGTATCCTGGACCTCCCTTAACCTATAGTCTTCCGGTTACAAATGAGTAACATTAAGACTGCCTTTATGGCTAACATATTGAACCAACTAAATAGCTAGTACTTGCATCTTCTTTTGGAAAGAGGGTGGCACTTTTGGCAAATTTTTATTAGCAAAACAAGCAAACATACCACCTAAACAGCACGGAACTACCGCCCAAAAGAAAAAGAATTGTGGGTATGATGCTCATATAACTTTCTCAAAAGATGGACTTAATGAACCTTAAGTCCACAAGGAAGCAATTAATATTGTTACAATAAGAAGGAAAAAAGCAATGTACTTGTTGTAATAATGTATTCTTGAAGACCCTAAACCGGATCCTTGAAAATGAAATGGACCCCACATCACGAGAAGGGGTAAAAATCAAGTCTATAATCGGTAAAGAAACAAGTGTTGAACCGTTAAAACACCAAGTCAGTCAAAAAAAGCCAAAACAATTAGAGGGATTCTTTCGAACGTCTCCTACTCTTTATAACAATGCACATTGAATTCTTCACGTACATTAGCCCTAACGTTGTCTTCTCAAAACCTTAATTACGAAGGAAAGAAATGGTAAAGAAAGAGAAGGAAAGTAATAAAAAAAACTCGTGTTCTCGAAACTCTTAAAGGAGAGAAAGGAAAGAAAATGAAAGGAAATAATGATGAGTTTCCTTCCAAAGCTTTCCTCACAAATGTAGGATGGAAAGAAAAGTAAAGTAAATAAAATCCCTTAAAAAGATTATTAAAATCGTAAAACTACCCAACCTTCCATTTTAAAGGATATATTTTTAAAGGGTATTCATTTTTCCTCTGTTCAAGAACATGAAAAATTATTTTCTTTCTTTTCCCATCCTTTTCCTGGATTGGGTTCCGGTGAGAAGTGAAGTTATGGTGAGAAGGGTGAGAAGGGATCTCCACCCTTGGATGCACATTAGGATGATATGCACGGGGATTAGATACACCGAGATGTACCTGATCAATCCCCGTATCAAGAGTGATTCATGGTTTGGTTTGAGATTAAAAGTGATCAAGGGTCAAGATCCCTTCTTACGCTTCTCACCTTAACTTCACTTCTCACATGATCCCATGCCTCGTTTTCCTTCCCTCTCAACAATACAAAACAAAAAATTATTTTCCTTCCCTTTCTTTTCTCCCCAAATTCGAGAACAAAGCGTAAGAAATGGATGTATATATGTATACATATTTTTATTAGGAGGTGGATTTGTATTTGGATATTATTAAAATTTTTATGGACTTCAATCCTATCATTTTCTTTCCTTACTTGTAGCTAGTTCAATGTTTTAGACTTAATAATAGTAACATTTTGCCTCTAAATAAGATGTTCCTATGTGCCGAAAGTAGATAGACATAGATATTAGCCAAATCCATGTCATGTAAGATCCATATAAACAGGCATATATACATGATTATGTGGGTATAAAACGAAGTTCTAAAGGGCGTGAGACGTGGCGGCAAGATCAAGCCTTACACGCAACAGCGTTTTTCAATGCGTGACATAAGGCGGCAAATGTATGTGCAATGTATAATTATATATATACATACATATATGTTTTCTATTTATTATTCAACGATATAATGATATTAAAAAATTTACATTGATATTAGAAGAAGAAAAATTGTGTGTGTATATATATATATTAATATTATATAGAGTCTATGATCAAATATTAAAAAACTTGAAAGGGTTTTACGGCTTCGTTTTAACTTTGAGCCCGTGACACGTGTGAATCCATGAATCAGTGAATGATGTGATTAGGTAAATGTGTAAAAGCGTAAAATCTAAGGTCAAAAATATGTCATGGCGTGACTTACACAAACGTTATAGGCCTTATTGTAACGGCAGAGACACGTCTTATGCCATGGCGCGCCTTTTAGAACCCGGGTATAAAATTAAAACATAGAACCACATAGAAGACGAGAGATGGTTGTAATTTTTATGATAATGCGGTGTTAGAAGATGAAAATATGTTCTAAATAATTATCATAGTATTTTATAAATAATTTCTACACTCAACTTCTGTGCTGATTTAAACTGATAAGAACGTGAAGATTTCTATTTTACATCAGAAAGTAATTAAGCTTTTCTATTTAAATTCGAAGAATGAGTTATCTTATTGTGATGGACAAGATGTATAACTAAATATGGAAAGAAAGTAGAACATAATAAACATATAAAAGCTTGATGATGCAAGCAGAAAGAACAGGTAAATTGTGCATTTTCATGAAATTATATAAGAATAAAATCAGTACCATGATGTAGTTAATTCCACATCCAATTTTCTTATCAATCTCTGGATGATGTGCCAACAGCCTCTGAATAATGATGTTCTCATGCTCGGAACTTAATCTCTCCCCATTTTCATATCTGCAAGAGAAAAAATAAAATTCCATGTAGAATGTAACGGAAATCTGCATAACTTGAAATGTAAATTAACCACAAGAATATTTGAATCATCAATGACCATGTGGTTATGTTGAAATGTGCAAATAAAAGGTATATATATATATATATAGATGTTGGTTGGCTACTGAATCTTTTAGCAAGATGGATATTTGTAGAAAGCAAAGAGAAATTTGTCGTTCAAACCAGCAATCAATGGATTGGGGCTTTCTATGCTTCGATGATTGACAAGAGATACAGAACTATCTGTATCACTTTTTATCCTATTAGAGCTTCTAAAGTTTGGTAATAAGCTTCCATTTCAATAAACAAAAGACTCTGGAATCGTAAGAATCTAATTATCCCCCCAAAAAATCCTCATACTATAAACCGTTTAACATTCCATTGGACTTCATATACATTCAATTACTCAAGAAAATCAAAGTATCATACTCAATTAGGAAAAAAATCTCTTCAAGGGTTGTAAGTATATATAACTAGATAATATTGCTCTTATTCTACCCTAACGGGCTGTATGGTTGGTTTCCATTAAGTTCTGTATGAATAAAGTTGTCAGTGTGGATTAATCTGTCTGTATAGGATGGGAAGGTTTTTATTTGGGAGGGTTTTTCCATAGATGGAAGGAGCATGTTTTTAATTGGGAGGGGCAAGTTTGGAAGGAAAAAAAAACTTGGCTTTCTGCATAAAGCTTCTCCCTAGAAGGCTAGAAGCTTACTAAATAAGTCACTTTCTATATCATTGTCACTAACAAACACTCATGTATAATTGACCGGATAAGCTGCGGGTTTCATTAAGCTCATTAAGCTGCTAACAAACAGGCCCTAAGTCTTGTATGGACAAAGTTGACGCCTGACTGTATGGATTAATCTGTCTGTATGGATTGGGAGAGTTTTTCATCAATGGAAGGGGCATGTATTTTGATTGGAAAGGGCAGGTTTGGAAAGAAAAAAAAACTTGGCTTTTATACATTAAGCTCCCCCTTATAAGCTTACCAAATAAGTCACTTTCAATATCAGTTAAGCCAAACAATCATGTATAGCTGACCGAATAAGCTTTCATTAAGCTATTAACAAATAGACTTTATCTAGCTGAACAAGAGAAGGGCTGGAGTATCCAGAACCAGACAACTTGCTTCTAAGCTCAACAACAAAAATGGCATAGATTTATAGGAATAACTGAAAGAGAAAGTGAAAACCTACTTGCCGGAATGAAGAATCATCCTAACAAAGCCAACCAAAGGTACAGTATCTTCCAGAATCTGTTCCTCCCAATCCACCCAATTTTCTTCATCTTCGTATTTCGAATCATGCTTCTTCAATTCCACCCTTGGCTTATTCAATAAGTCAGCGCCAGAGTAACCCTGCTTGGAACTACTAGTAGTAGTTTTCAAAGCAGAAGATCGTTGTTGACGAGCTGTTGTATAACAACAAGGAAATGAAAGGATTGAAGGGCTTAACTGAAACCGAAGAGAGATAGGGTTAAGGAAAATGTGAGAAGATGACCATGAAATTGATTCCATTACAAGAAATCTTTGTGGGTTTAGGTTTTAGGTATTGCATAAACCCTAAACTTGTTCCACGATTTTAGTTCGACGGTAAAAAGAGCGAGTGGCAAGAAGATAACCCACCCGCCTGTTCGAGTAATTTGCCAACTCCTCCGATTCTATCCTATATGTCTATTTGACTATTATCAATTTAGAGGAAACTTCAAATAACAACTAAAATTAAATTTGGTTACGAACGTGACAACAAATTAGAGTGTGATACGTGTCTAAATGTAGATTATTCAGATTGAATATATCATATTCAGTTTGAATATTTTTTTGATTATTCAGTCCGAATATGATATATCTCGCGTTATCATTTGTCCTCACGTTCACAACCAAATTTGAGTTCTCATTTGAACCCGTCCCTATCAATTTATATATGACATTGAATTTTTTTGGCTTTTTTGTAAATTGATTTAACTTTTTCACAACGATCCTTCCTTCTAAGCTTGTGTATATCATATATCTTTTTTTGTGGCTAAAACGAAGATGGTTAGATGGACTTGTAGTAGAACGAGAACCTTGTTTGGCAGAATACCGAATGGGTTTTGGAGCAGTGTTTATGTGGTGAAAGATGATAGTGGTTTTTGTAACGTTTTTTAGGAGACAATTGACGGGTTCTAATGAGAATGGTAGAACTAGAAAGTGTGGCAGTCTAGGGGGCAAGGAGGGATAGGTTGAGCCGTTGAGGAGGATTGGAATCAGCAATTGAGATTAGACATGACGTTTTTAGGCATTTTCGAAAACATGACCTTTGATAGGAGCACTTAAAGATGTAAAATTATAGTAGTAGACTAGGGGTAGGATCTACACAGAAGGAAGGAAGTGAGAGAAGAAGAGGGTAGGGAATAGGGTTACTGAGTCGGTAGTTAAATTACTAGAACTCTAAGTTAGATTAGGGAGGTATAGTTTCCACACATTGCTTATGTTTCTTTTGTACTTGCTTTTATTTGTATTGTTGTTTACATATATATCAGTTTCTTTCAAGTTTAGCACTTTTCTCTTTCTCTATCTTTATTCATATTTGTATTGTTGTTTACTCTTCACTTTTTCAATATTTAATTAGAGTAAATGTGTTTTCACCATGTCTCACACATTTAAATAGTGTAGGAAAGTATATCAGGAAGATATGGTGTGAATATTCTGTTGTAATGAGGAAATCACTAATTGATTTCCTTAATCTTTTTTATTTTCTTTAATCCTTTCCCTTTTTAGTTAGCCTCTTGTCTATAAATAGTTTGTATTCCCTGTTTTGAAGAAAAGTACAAAAGAATAATTCTTCTCAGCTACTTTGTTCATGGTATCAGAGCCTACAATGGCTGGAGACGACTCTCTTCTCAAAACCTCCTCGCAAGATCAAAATATACCTAACCATTCACAATACCCTTCTCTCGAAAACCCTTCTCTCCAAATTACCCAACACAAACTCAATGGAACCAATTTTAGAGAATGGTCCCAATCTGTCCTTTTAGTGCTCAAGGGTAAAGGAAAGGCCGGATATGTCACCGGCAATGCTTCCATGCCCGATCCTGCTGATCCAAAATTCAGCACATGGGATGCTGAAAACTCCATTGTTATGGCCTGGATAATTAACTCTATGGAGCCCAGAATTGGTCGTACCTACCTATTCTGTAAGACTGCTCATGAAATTTGGAAGGTCATCCCAAGAGATCTACTCGGACTTGGAAAATACCTCACAATGCTTTGAGGTTAGATCCAAACTTCGAGATCTCAAACAAGGTCCAAAATCAGTCACAGAGTATTATAACTCGTTGACTGAATTATGGCAAGAAATGGATTTATTCCATGAAATTAAATGGCATTGCACCGCTGATGGTGTTCAATTTTCCAAAATGGTGGAAAAAGAACGTGTCTTTGACTTCCTACAAGGCCTGAACAAAGACTTGGACGAAATCAAGGGAAGGCTACTAGGACAGAAACCATTTCCTACAGTTCGAGAAGCTTTTGCTGAAGTTAGAAGGGAAGAAAGCCGAAAAAGAGTCATGTTACTCAACTCCTCTGCTGAGCCAAATGCATCCATACTTAGTTCTGCCCTAGCAACTCACCAACCCAAGCCAAACTATGGTCCAAAGAACATGGGAAAGAAGGAAGGTGTATGGTGTGATCACTGTCGGAGAACTAATCACGGCGGGGAAACCTGTTGAAACTCAATGGCAAACCGGTACTGGAAGCCAAGAAGTCTAAGAGAGCCCCCTAGAGCGTTTGCAGCAGAAGCATCCTTTGACAACAATCAAAATGGTCCTCTCAACCTTACTGCTGACCAGATTAAGGTATTGCAAACCATTCTTAGCCACCAAAAGATTGGTACTAAATCAGTGGCCTCCTCCTCAAGTGCATCGGTGGCTCATAAAGGTACCATCTTTTCTTCATTCCTCACAAAAGTTGAGACACATCGAGAATGGATTATCGACACAGGTGCATCAGATCACATGAGTGGCTGTCGAGATACCTTCTCCACATATGATACTTGTGGGGATGATATACGCATTACAGTGGCAGATGGTGAAACAGTAAAGGCTGCTGGTTGTGGTAGTGTAGATATCTCAGGACTAAACTTAAAATCAGTCCTACATGTTCCACAATTAAGTTGCAATCTTGTTTCAATTAGTAAACTCACCAAAGACAAAAATTGTGCAGTAACATTTTTCCCTTCTTTGTGTGTTTTCCAGGACCTATCTTCGGGGAAGATGATTGGCAGTGCTAAGGAGCGTGATGGCCTCTACTTTCTACGTGACATGAGTTCCTCCTCACAATCTCCACCTCTTGAAAAAGTCTCATTATCTACTGTGTCTAACTCTGAACTTATCTTGTGGCATAAACGCCTTGGTCATCCTAGTTTTCCTTATCTTAAAGCTTTGTATCCCCACTTATTTATCAATAAAGATGTTTCTAGTTTTCATTGTGAACATTGCATTGTCGCTAAACAAACTAGAAAAAGCTATCTCCCTCATTCTTATCAACCAACAAAACCATTTCAACTCATTCATAGTGACGTTTGGGGTCCCGCTCGAGAACACTCCCTTATGGGTCCAAGATGGTTCATCACTTTCATCGATGATCATACTCGGGTGTGTTGGGTATATCTAATGAAAGAAAAATCAGAAGCAACAAGCGTTTTCAAAAAATTTCATAAATATGTTTCCACTGTTTTCCAATCCCAAATCCAAATCCTTCGAAGTTGACAATGGAAAGGAGTATTTCACCCATGACTTATCCCAATACCTTGTCGATCATGGGATTCTTCACCAAAGCTCTTGTGTTTACACCCCACAACAAAATGGGGTTGCTGAACGCAAAAATAGACACCTTTTAGAGGTAGCTCGATCTTTAATGTTTGCTACCACCGTTCCAAACAAATTTTGGGGTGAAGGCGTCCTCACAAACCGCCTACCTCATCAACATTACCCTCTAAACCTCTAAAGCTTAGTACTCCTATGAGCCGCCTCCTAGAGTGTTTTCCCACAACTCATCTCCTTCATTCTCTACCCTTAAAGTTTTTGGTTGTGTGGCATTTGTTCACAATCACAACCCTCATAGAGGTAAACTCGATCCTAAAGCAGTCAAATGCATCTTTGTAGGGTACTCCTCCACTCAAAAAGGTTACAAGTGTTATCATCCTCCCTCTAAAAGGTTATTTACATCTTATGATGTCTCCTTTCTTGAAGATCAATCTTATTATCCCAATGGTTCTCTTCAGAGGAGCATATACATGAAGAAACCCATTGGGATCCAACAATATCTCTACCTATATCATTCGATCCATCTTGTTCCTCACAAGAACCTACACCTACTCCTTCCCCCTCCATGAGACATGACCAAGGATTACATCAAGGAGGAGAACATATCACCAATGAACCACTTAAGGTTTATTCAAGAAGGCCAATCGCTCCCCAACCGCTCAATCATTGGAACCGGAGGTAAGTCCAGATTCCACAAACAAAGATGCGGAGTCGGGGGATAATCCAAATCTTCCAATCGCCATCAGAAAAGGAGTAAGAAAGTGCACTCAATATCCTTTGTCTACTCACTTAACATATACAAAACTGTCTCATGAGTACAGGGCTTTTACTGCAAAAGTTGACAGTATATACATCCCAAAGAATGTTCATAGTGCTCTTCTTGATCCAAAATGGAAGGCAGCCGTTGAAGAAGAAATGGATGCTCTCTTAAAGAATAATACTTGGGAAATAGTTGATCCTCCACAAGGAAAAAGGGTGGTTGGATGCAAATGGATATTCACTGTGAAGTTCAAACCGAATGGAGAAGTAGAGAGATACAAGGCGAGACTAGTGGCTCAAGGATACACCCAAACACAGGGTATTGATTATGAGGAGACGTTTGCTCCCGTAGCTAAGATGAACTCAATCAAGGTATTACTATCTCTTGCTGCTAACCTTGATTGGGAACTCTATCAACTAGACATAAAAAATGCCTTCCTAAACGGAGAACTGGAAGAGGAAGTATTCATGAAGATGCCTCCAGGGTTTCATGATGAAAGTACCAAGGTGTGTAGACTCAGAAAGTCCATCTATGGACTAAAACAGTCACCACGTGCTTGGTTCACCAGGTTCAGTTCAGTAATGAAGTCTCTTGGGTATAAACAAGGACAAGCAGACCACTCGTTGTTCATCAAGCACGGAGAAAATGGAAAGAGGGCTATTCTTATTGTGTATGTGGATGATATGGTAATCACCGGTGATGACCAAGAAGAGATCAATATTTTAAAAGCTCACTTAAAGACTCAATTTCAAGTTAAAGACTTGGGAGCATTGAAGTACTTCCTTGGAATGGAGGTTGCCCGAAGCAAACAAGGTATATTTGTTACTCAAAGAAAATATACCCTTGACTTGCTAAAGGAAACTGGAAAAACTGGTTGCAAGCCTGCTGCTACACCGTTGGAAAGAAACTGGAAGGAAAAGGTTATTAATGATGATACTCTAGGAGACCGGGGTAGATACCAGAGATTGGTGGGAAAGCTAATATATCTCACACTCACAAGGCCCGATATTACTCATAGTGTGAGTGTAATAAGTCAATTTATGCATTGTCCCACTAAAAGACATTTAGAAGCGGCTAATAGAATTTTAAAGTACCTAAAAGGAACTCCGTGCAAGGGTATTTTGTATAAGAAAGGAAAGGAACAAGATGTTAAGGGATTTGCAGATGCTGACTGGGGTGGATCAGAAGACAGTAAGTCCACAACAGGTTATTGCACAAAAGTATGGGGAAATCTAGTTACTTGGCGAAGCAAAAAGCAATCAGTAGTGGCGAGAAGCACTGCTGAGGCAGAGTACCGAGCACTTGCTCGAGGGTCTGTGAACTAATCTGGATAGAGAAAATTTTGAAAGACCTAAAGGTTCCTTTCAACGGTCCTATGAAGCTGTATAGTGACAACAAATCAGCAATAAGTATAGCTCACAACCCTGTCCAACATGACCGAATGAAACATGTGAGAATCGATAGGGATTTTATAAAAGATGAAATTGATTCAGGAACACTTCAAATTTCCCATGTGCCATCAAAGCAGCAGGAAGCAGACATTCTTACCAAGGCACTCTCCAAATCAGATTTTGAAGCTTTAGTTGGCAAGCTGGGAATGATTGATATCTATTCCACAGCTTGAGGAGGAGTGTAGGAAAGTATATCAGGAAGATATGGTGTGAATATTCTGTTGTAATGAGGAAATCACTAATTGATTTCCTTAATCTTTTTTATTTTCTTTAATCCTTTCCCTTTTTAGTTAGCCTCTTGTCTATAAATAGTTTGTATTCCCTGTTTTGAAGAAAAGTACAAAAGAATAATTCTTCTCAGCTACTTTGTTCAAATAGTTCAGGGTCTTCACAGAAACAACAGTTATACTCTTTAGAATACAGGTCAGGTTATGAGATATATTGGGCTCGTTGTCTGGTTTGGTTTTGTGCAATCAAATATTTCTTAACGAACTTGGGGAATGAAACTCTTTCCCATGTTAATTCTCTAGCATTCTTACTTTCATTTTCTAGCACGAATCAAACATCCTCTCAAACTTTCTCTGGTGTATACTTTTGTAGTTTTGTTTTATTATTATAGATGACCAAGCATATAAACGAGACACGACTAGTGCTTCAAAATCTTGATTATGCAATCCTAGCTAGATAGATTTCATTGTGGATTCACAAAAGCTACAAGCTTTGCATCACGGGTTAAAAACTTTTCATTGCATTATGCTATATATCATGTGGAAGAAATTCTAACATCATACATATATAATAAGCTTCATGTACGGTCATATGGGACTAATTCTGTTAAATAGTCTTCGAATAACTTAGTTTTTTTCGTTTGTTTATTTTTAAGCTATGTTGGAAATTATAGTGAGGTTGGAAATTTTCTTTCATCTCACGTTGGTAGGATTTTAAATATTATAGGACCTTATAACCTCGATTGGGCATAGATCATGTTGGTGAGCTCATGGTGGGGTTATGGGTGGAAGGTCTGATTCATACGCATAAAACCGAGCTTTCTTTTTATATATATAAAAGTATGGAGAGAATTCAGTAATTACTGATTAAATAAATTTGTTATTTATCAGTTGTTATTTATCAGATTAAATGTAGATTATTTATTTGTTTAAATATTAGTTTGAAAAGGTATTTAAAAGAATAAATAAATTAAACATTTTTTTATTTTAATCAGTTGGAGACTTAGTCTCCAACTAACTCTCTAACCCCCTAATCTTGGGGAGAAAGTTAGGGTTTAGAAAGGTTTTAGCCGGTATAAATACCGAGCTAAACCTCCTCTCATAAAACACACAAATTAATCTACAATTCTCTCTACTTCCTCTCGGGTTCTTGCTCTCTATCATATAGAGCCGGTTTTCATTCTACGAGTTTTTTCTGCATCAACTTTGCTTATAATTCCGTAATCAAAAGCTGTTAATAAACGGAATTCGATATTGTATTAAATCATGGGGCTTTGCGACTTGTGACTCACAGCTTATAGAGTGGTCGTATAAAACCTTTAAGGACATGATCTAATCCGTACAGTTTTGCTTCGCATCATCAACGATTACCGGGTTGGTTTTAGTATTTTTGTGTATTGCAATTTATTTTATGTTCACTTAAGTGAACAAGTCTGCTTCTACCCTCTTCTTTATAACGATTTTATCGCGAAGGATGGTATCAAATGTTGTGAATCACATATTAAATGTGATTTCCGTTTATATGATGAAATGTTTATTAAATGTAAAGTTTAATCTATATTTCTTTGAATTAAAGTTGGCTAAAATTAGATATATATATATATATATATATATTTTATTTGTATGGAAAAAGACACGAAGTGATGCTTCTGTTTGTTCATTAAAGAAACTTAATTTTGCTTTAATCCCTTTTAATGTTTTCTTATTAATCAACAATTATGTATGCATATTTTTTTTATGCGTCAACTCACAGTGGATGGCAACCTCTTTTAACTTTGTTGATTGAATATCATTTAATTCATGAGGTTTTAATCCATATAAAATTAAGAAAACTATGCTCTTAAGAAAATTCATGAGTTTGATGTTTATGAAAAATTATGTTGATTGAATTTTCTATAGATATAGAGTATAAAATTCAACAAGTTATAGTGTTTATTTCCTCTCTCTCCCTCTCCCTCTCTCTCTCCCTCTCTCTCTCTCTCTCTCTCTCTCTCTCTCTCTCCCCCTCCCTCCCTCCCTCCCCCGTACATGTAACGGTTATTTGGGGCTCACTCGAATAGTATATTTTGATTCATAATCTATTCATTCTTTACTCCTCTAACATACAAGTTAAATTTTGGAAGTTTTTATTTGTTCCCTTTTTTGCCACTAAGCTTCATGTTGGTGATATGCATTCATTTTGTATAAAGCTTTGCAGACTAATTACGTGCAACACATTAGACCTTTAGAGAAGGTTTTCTTTTGTATTCAAAAGTCAAAAGCTTCTTTAAAGGCTTTAAATAAGATTTTCACTGCCATCAAACAACTTCTCTATGTAAGGGTAGCTAAATATTTAGGAAGGGTTTTCAATATTACACTTACGTCAATTTTTAGAGAACCTTTTTTGGGGATTTAGATACATTTTCAAAACTTCTCTAAAGGTTGACTGTTTTTTCTTTCTAATAGTATATTAGTGACGATCTGCAAACATCCCTAAAATGTACTTTCATAGATAGTTCTCAAAAAAGATTCTATAAAGATTTAGGCTTTAGTGATGCTTTTCTAAACCTTCTCTAAAGATATCCTTTAGTTATACTTAGAGATTGTTTGGTTGGTTTTCCATTAAGTCTTATACTTAGAGTTTGTTTGGTTGGTTTTCCATTAAGTCTTATACTTAGAGTTTGTTTGGTTGGTTTTCCATTAAGTCTTGTACTTAGAGATTGCTTGGTTGGTTTTCCATTAGGTCTTGTATGGATAAAGTTGATTGTGTGTGGATTAATCTTTCTGTATAAATTGGGAGGGTTTTTTCATATCTGGAAGGAACATCTTTTCTAATTGAGAGAGACAAGTTTGGAAAAACTTGACTCTCTGCATAAAGCACCCTCCGACAAGCTTACCGAATAAGTCTCTTCCTATATCATTAAGCCACTATCAAACAATCATGTATAGATGACGAATAAGCTATAAGTCTCATTAATTAAGTTGTTAACAAAGAGGTTTATAACTCAGATATGAAGAGGATCAGATGTAAAACATATATAAAGTTTCGTCTTCTCATAGGAACATCATCATACGAATGTTGTGGGTTTGTAGAGGAATACAATCATATGCTTATGAACGATCATCATATACTTTTTTCATGTAAAGCCAGAAAAATGAAGTTTTCTGATGATATGTTCATGCACGATGTAGGAACTTCAAATATGGGGGCATCAAGTGCACACAAGTTACGAACATCTATGACTGGTGGATATGAGTATGGTGAACCGCTCATTGTTGATTATTATAATTATAAAAGGGATTGTGAAAACTTCGTTGGCGTGGTGATGCATTGGTCGAACGGTATATGAAAAGGAAGCTGAGTGATTCCAACTTTTTTTTTCTGACCAGTTCTTTCAACCATTTTGTTACCATCATACTCTTTAGGAAAAACTTGCACCCAAACATACTTTTATTACTTGCTGTTAATTAACTTTAGCAATTATCAAATCACTCTCAAAACAATTAGTTCGATAAAAACCCAACTTTGCACCAGAAGTTCTTGGAGATCTCAGATTATTAGTAATACCAATACTTGTGGATACGATCTTGGTACTATACTAGTATATTACTTGAAAGTGAATGTAGTGACCAATGTGCCCTTGCATTGCCACTATGCCCACATTTGTGGTCTTATAGGGTGCGTTTGGTACGCAGTCAGGACAGAACATAACAAAACGAAACAGAACAGAACATGACAGAACATCTGTTACACGTTTGGTAAAACATGATATGACGGGACAAGATAGGACAGAACAAAACAGAATGACCAATTTACCCCAGTGAGTTGTTTAGTGTTTTTTTTACCAAATAACCCCCCCCCCCCCCCCCCCCCCCACATATATATAGAGAGAGAGAGGAGAAAGAAGGGGAGAGAGAGAGAGAGAGGAAAGAGAAAGAGAGAGGAGAGAGAGAAGGGGATGAGGATTTGGGTCACAGGTAGTTCTGGATGAGCGATGCGGATAAAATCATATTCCCCAACAAGAATAGGGATGGGATGAGGATTTGGGTCACAGGTAGTTCTGGATTATAAATGTTGATCACCAGCCACATTTAGTTATTCTTTTGTAATTGTATTTTTTTAGTTCACAATAAAAAATATATAGATCCAGTTCCTTTTATTTTTTTCACATCCCGTTGCATTGCAGCGGGTATTCAACTAGTATTTAAAAATATATGTTTATTTAGCTTACCCTTATTTTGTTTTATGATTATTCCTATACATATGTAACAACAAAAATTGGTCGACTAAAGTTTATAGTATGCAATTTTATGATTTTACACATAAAATGACATCATACATATAAAAAATGGGATTATATATTTTTATATATATATATATATATACACACACATATGAAGAAAAATCCCCAATTATTAGTTAGTGATCCTCGTTGGTGAGGGATGAGAATAAAATCAAATTCCCTAACGAGAATAGGGATGGGATGAGGATTTGGGTCCCAGTATCCCTCGGCTTCATTGTCACCTCTACTGTGTGGCCTTTCCCCTTGCTAATTATTAACGAACATTTTTAGTATTTTTCTCGTAGAGAAAATAATATTTTTTCTGACTCATCATATAGTTAATAAAATCTTTCTAACCAATTACTTAATATTACGATATTGCAAACATGTTTTGTTAATTAAAGAATAATATCAAACAGTCGGTGTTCATAATAAAAAAAATAGAATCTTGTTTCACTATAAAGACAAGAACGAAATCAAATACCTAAATCTTGTTGGATACATAACAAATGTCATGGATGCATTCACATCGGTTGATTGCGACTAAGATTTTTATATGTATTACAATTATCAGCAGGCAACGATAGTAAAGCCAACAATGATTTATAAGAATATCAATGAAAATCAAGGGCAATCTTGAAAGTTTTGATAATTTAATAATTTTTTAAAGCGCTAACAAATAACATATTTTGAAAATTTCTTTAAATCATAATTAAAACGAATTTAATTTATCAAACAAGGAGTGTATTAAACTGGAGCAAGTGAATATAATACGATTCAAGCCATTGTTATGCTATAAAAAAGCCATAATATAAATAAATTTTGGGATAATTTATTTCTACAATTTTATTAATAAAATTCTAACTAATAATTAAAATTTATACACCAATCAAAATCACAAATATTATCAATCATAATTCATCCCACCATAATTTAACAATTATTAATGAATAAATAAATAAATTATTCTGCCCATCTTGAAATAAATATTAACATACATATTTATGTTAGTTTAAAATAAGTGTCCAATTTAATTGATAAATAATTTTTTTAAATTTACCATTTATTAATACTAGAAGGGTACTCGCGCAATGCAGCGAGATACATCTCAGTTTTAAGTTTCATTTTAATTTTTATGTCTATCGATGTTCTAATGGTTTTATGTGGTTTTAAGAAAATGATTTTAATGTTTAATTTAAAAGTACTTTTTTTATGTAATTTCTACGATTCAATTTTTTTTATCATAATTAAATTTAGGTTTAATAACGAATATAACTTTTTATATAAATGATAATTAAGTATTCTGTTAGAACTTAATGATTATCTTAATTACATTTTAGATTTTTTATATTTAAAATTAGATGTTTATCTTATATTTGATCATATATATATGTAGTTAGTTACACGGATTCAGAAATGAAGCTTTAGTAAGTTGTACTTACGCATAATTTATTTGTAATCTTGAAAACTAAGTAATTAACATTAAATAGCAGTACATAAGGCTTAAAAAGTTGTTTTTAAGAGTTTTTGGCCAAATGCTTTATAATATAGTATAGATGTAAATATCTAAGAATATTTAAGATATAGATACAATTATCGTTTTAAAAAAGTATAATAGTTATTTACTTTTAAAACTATGTAGCATTTCTGTTATTGACAATATTTTAAAAAAAAATTAATTAACATCACTTATTTTCTAATAGTTATTTAGAAAAAAAAAAGTTGACAAGGAATGGAGTAAAGTTCAATTTTTGCCCTCAACCTTTATCATCCTCAATGGATCTTTCTAGACTTAATTTTAACTTTGGTCCCTTATGTTTGTTAATTTCCAAGGGATTTTGTATTTTTGTATCTTCATCTAAAAACTATTAATAAAATAAATAAGGGGTAATTTGGTTAATTTGTTTTTTTCTTGAATTTCCGTTAAAAGTTAAAAAGAAATCACATTTATATTACATATATTATATTTATAGTCGAGACTCAACTAAGAATACAAAATATCGTGACTCATGAGAAGGTAAGAAGGAAAGACTAAGGAAAGATTTATATATTGGAAAAAAAAATTCTTCTGAAGATGCATATATGAACTCATATGAACAAATATGTAGTGATGGTTCACATATGAATCTTCAAATAAAAAAATTTCAGATTTTTTCAATGTTTCACATATGAACATTTACTTAACCTTCTATTCTTATCTTCTCACGATATTTACCTTTCTTATTTGAGCTGATCACTATGTATACATAGATATTGCTTTGGTCCCTCTTAACACCACCACCACCATTGTCAGCCGTGGCTAATCCAAACACAAAATCCCAATAATAATTTTGTATAAGTTTATAATAGAAAAACTGTCATATACTCGTATAAACGCTAAAATAAAAAAACAAACCTAAATCAAACCCTTGAATTTCATTTTGGGTAAGAAATAATCTCCACCATTGGATCAATCAAACTCGAAGATCAACACTAATGAAATGAACTAGATCAATTCATGTGAGGAGCGCAATTTATTGGGTGGAGGTGAGATTAAAAGTGATCAAAGATGCAAATCTCTTCTAATGGTTCTCATCTTAACTTCTATTCTCACACGATCCTTCCTCTATAAATCAACTCCTGTAAGGAGTGCAATTCCTGGGATGAGGGTGAGATTAAAAGTGATAAAAGATCCAGATTTCTTCTGACGCTTCTCACCTTAACTTCTATTTTTACACGATCCTTCGTCTATATAGATCCGATACATCCTATTAGTGTTGATTTTCAGTTAGGATTTATCTAATCCTATATATATATATATATAAGAAGAGGTTCAAATAAGAACTTTGTAAATTTAAAGGAACAAAGGGACTCTTTTGGGACCATGTATGATGTGGGTCCCACCAATAAAAAATCATATATGATTTTTAATGGTGCGCCTCATTAAATCACATATGATTTTTTTATTGGTGGAACCATATCATATGGTCCCAAATGAGTTCTTTTGTTCCTTTAAATTTACAAAGTTCTTGTTTGAACTCTCCTCTATATATATATATCAATGTAAATAATGTTATAATAATAAAATTTATGTTCATTGAAATAAAATAGAAAATGATTAAAATAACTTTTCATTTAACGAAATTTTTTCACCGACCGTTAAAAAAAGGGTCGAAATCTGTTGAGAATCGATAAATGTCAAGGACTAAAACCGTCTAAATAAAATCTAGTTGACGACATCAATAAAAAATAACAAACAGTAGGGACTAAAAGCGAACTTTACTCTAAAAGAATATAACGTTACTTTGTTAGTCCTTTCAAAGAATAAAGTAAACAAAAGTAGTGGGCCTTGGATATTTTTGAGAAGCATAAAAAAATATCTACACCGTACAAATAAAAATCAGCGGTGCAGCAAAATATCTACGAGTCAAACATGTACTTTCTGCTGACGTGGCACCATGCCATGTGGAAAGCATATGACATCTGGCACATCTATTCCCCGAGCCGAGCCGAGCCGAGCCGACACCATTCCATACGAAACTCCTCTCGGCTCATAAGCCTCATCTCTCCAGTACCAAACTTAAATTCTACACCTATCGTCGTTTTATTTTCTTCTTCTTTAATTGATCTCTCTTCAATTATCTCATTGTGATATGGAGTATTCACTTCCACCACCGGTCACGGAGGCGCAGAGGTGTTTGGTGGCGTCGGAGATGACCGGCGACGATGCCGGTTTAGATGATTTTGTAGAACAGGAGGAGAGTTCAATTATGGTGAGATTATTCATCGTTTTTTTTGTTTCAAGTGTCAATGCATTATGAATATGATCTTATTATATTAGGATTTGTTATCGTCGTATAGAAATGCTATTTTATTAGGTATTTTTCTGCGTTTTTTTGTTGAGTTCAGATTGATTATTTTTGGTTTCATTTGAATACACTGTATTGTGATTGCTTTACATCTGTTCTAATGGCATATTGGTTTTTGTGGAGATCATTAGGAACGAGTGGATAGCTTTGTGTGTTTTATGTTTTTATGCAGTTTTCCATCAGTTTGAAAGACCTTTTTTTCCTTTCAATCAAACTGGTTAGGTTTCAGTTTTTTAAAATCCATTCTGACTTTAGTGTTGTAGAAGAAAAGTTAATAAGTTAGTAACTAGATGAAATTTTGTGAATGGTTAAGTGGTCAAAATGATGAGGCTCTTATGATATAGTGTAAAGTGAAATATAATTATTTGGTAATTGTCCAGAATGTAATCGGGGCTCTTAATCGCTAAGGGAGGTCCAGGATACAAAATGATTCAGAGGGTTTTGGAACCACTAAGAGACAGACTTATTTTTTGCAAAACAGGATTCACCTCTTAGCGATTCGGAGGCTGCCTCTTAATGGAACTGTTAAGAGGTAAACAAACAGCCCCTCGGGCTACTAGGATTCGGGGTTACAAGACTGGTGTGGTGGATCCAGTATGGTACAGTGACCATGTCTCAAGATATTGGTTTATTTTGTGAGAATATGTGGAATCCCAGTAGATTTATCTCGAAAAGAGCGCTTGAGGAGAGGAGAAGGTTCCAACATATATCGAGGGCAAATGGTCCAAGTCTAAGCAGATGTGGGACTCTAACACACGGATGTCCCAAAGTGTTGAGTCCTTGGTACATAAATGTTCTGGATGGTAGACATTGGATCTGATACCATGTTATAAATGTTACATGATTAAAACTTGCTCAAGCACAATTAGGTAATATGTAGATATGGAGAGAGAAGTAGGAGCTTTCATTATAATGGACAAATAACATGTGGGGTTTCGATGAAAATCATCCAACATACGAATAATTAAGAGTAGTTACACAATCTTATCGAATCCATAATGGCCAAAACCTAAATTCATCTACTATGAGACATTGGCTATGAATAGATATCTTTTCAGTCTGTTTGTTTGTAAGATTGTTCTTGAGGTGCATTCCATAGTTGCTCCTTCAAGTTTCTGATGGGACTCTGGCTGCAAATTGCAATACAGCCTTCTATTTATGTATATCTTTCTTTATTTATGCAAATTCTTGTCTTTATCTGCACAGACCTGACATCTATCTCAAAGAATAGAGCGGTTGTTTCCAGAAAGATCATGTCAATCTTCATCTATTCTACTTACTGACAGTTCATCATAAGATGCTAAACTGTGGAATTCTGGAGGTCCATGTGCATATTTTGAGTTGAATTTGAAACATGTGCTAGCTTCATTCCACTTTTTTTTTGCTTTTCTGAAGAGGGATTGTTTGGCATATTTTGCTAATTTAGGGGTTCTTTTTAATTGGCTTCTAGTTCAACAAACCGTTTCTTAAGTCATGTGATCTTTCCATTTTGATCTCTAATACTTTCCGCATATTTCTTGAATATTTTACTAATTTTCTTTTTTGGCGCTTTTATAAAAAATTGTCATCTCAGGAATCCCCAAAAGGGGAATCATCGGAATGGACAAATGAGAAGCATAGTTTGTACCTAAAGTCAATGGAAGCTTCTTTTGTTGGTCAGTTATATAATTCTTTCAATATGCGAAGTTGGCAAACTCAAAACCAGTGCTCGTCGGATTCATTGTCGTCTAGGAGAATTCATGCCAACACCCATTATCCTTCTGGACAGGTTCGATGTAGATGCATTCTCTTTTCTCTACCATCTTCTATTAAAGATTGACCTCCAATATATGACACTCTGTAAAAACAGTCATTTATATTATCCAGACCGTTTATTCAGGAAAAAAAGACAAATTTATCCATACAAGACTTAATAGAAAATTTGGAAAACAGCCCCTCACTCTACTCTTGAGGTAGACGTTAGGTCAGCGTACATCCCAGGCCAACTGTACCAGAAATTGTCAGCTTTCTCCACACACCTGGACTCACGGTTTTAAAACGCGATTGGTAGAGGAGGTATCAAGTCCTTCTAAGGCAACCTTTGTTCCCCTTCCCAACCAATGTGGGATATTACCCCCCCCCCCCCCCAAAAAAGACCCCACCCACCTCTGGGTGGGATATACTGGGTTTGTTTAGTTTGGTTTGGTTTATTTGACACTAGCTAAATATCAGTTTAAGGTTCAACAACATGGCTCATGGTCAAGGATCAATTTCAAGCGAGAAAACGTGGTGCTTAAGGAAGCAGAAAAGCCGCATGTTTCTTTGGGAAATCAATGGATTCAACATTTTACAAACGGAAGTAGGCACGAAGCTCCCCCTCCACTCCAGGAAAAACCGTCATCAACTGCAAAGTCACAGCAATTTCCGGTATCTGACCCACAACATACAAGTGGCAGTGATACAGGTAAATTACTGAACTATTCATGTCAAATTAAAACTCAAAAACCTTTTCACAAGTCTTTCACCTGCCTACCTCATTCTCTCCCATCTAGTCCTGTCATGTCTAGTCTTGTCCAGGATGCACGTTAAAGGTCCTCCATCCAAAAATTTGCAACATTTGTCTTGGTTCATAGTTTAACGAGTCTCTGTCTAATAATCAAATGCATAAAATGACCATTAGTAAAGACAAAAAGTGAGAAATTTTGTTTACTAAAGCTAATGTGGCCAATAACTTTTCAGACAGAGGGACTACTAAACTTATGCATATTGCCCAAATTATGTATGTACGCAGCACACTAGATATATGTATATATATATATATAGAGAGAGAGAGAGAGAGGAAAATTCAAATGTGAACTTAAATTTGGTTGCGAACACGATGACAAAGGAGAGGGCGACACGTGTCTCATTCAGTCTGAATAATGAAGGGCATTCGGTATGAATAACGAACGTGAAGTTCATACATTATTCATTATGAATAACACACATTAAGAGTGAATAAAACATTCAGTCCGAATATATACAGATTGAATGAGACACGTGTCGCCCTCTCCTTTGTCCTTATGTTCGCAACCAAATTTGAGTTCGCATTTGAACTTTCCTCTATATCTATTGCCATCACATGAAATTGGTATTTGTAGTTTTGTTCTAAAAAAATTTATCATTGCAGAGGTGATAGATCAGAACTTCTTGGAAGATCCTGCGGTAGAGAGAGTGAACACTCCATGCAGAAAAAAGAGGAAGAGTACCACCGTTTCCGAATCAGGCAACGGTCAGGTAATGTGCAAACTTGATTTTTTTAAAAAGTAGATCTTTATAGGACAACTACATGAAAATGTAACGTACTTTCATCTGATTCCTATCTTCATTTTAGTACATCAGATGAGATATCTCAAATTTTAGACCAATGTACCTTACACAAAATAGTAATCATACCAAAGTACAAAAGTACGTTGCATTTTGATGCTTTTTCAGATGTAGACCAAGTACCTAAATGTTTGATATATCTGATCTGAGGTACCAAAATATAAGTTTTAAAAGTACGTTACACAAAATAAGAAAAACAAACCAAAGTAGACTTGCATATTTTGATACATTTTCCGCATCATTATAAGATCATATACTTGTTCAGTCTCTCATTTTTCTTTCTTTCATCAGGCTCCCTCTTTTTGGCATTTCAACGGTCACAGAAATCGCTGATCACCATATTTCTCCAAAAAAAAAAGCAAGGCCTTGTATGGTTTCATGTAGCATAATCGTGATTCGTGACTGCCAATAAGGGAAAACGGATGGCTCGGTTACAATCTTTAACCACATATATATATATATATATTATATACCTTAGATTATAACGTAGCTAGTATTATTTAGGACTCGTTAGACAACATGATGTTGCTATAGAATCCTATGAAAGAATGGCCTCGATGTCGTACTAGAAAATGGTGTCACACGACTTATTAAGGTACAAGTTTGTGATGTCGATGATGCATACAGAAGTTGTAGATGATATCAATATTATCGGCAACACAAGGGTGTTGAAGTCGATGAGTCCGTTAATCGTTGGTATGTTTATTTTCCGTTTTTACAGGCTTTTTCAGGTTAATCACATAGGTTCACATATGAATCCGTTTGCTACTTATTTATTGTTAGGAGTAATCAATTCAAAGTAGAAAGATATATAATGAAATAAAATAAAGGTGTAGAAAAACAGAAGATTCTTACACAAAATCAATATATATATATATATATATATATATATATATATATATATATAAACATAAAATCAACAAACAGTAGATAGAATCATACTTGTAATTGCAGATTCTTCGTGTAATTGATCCCGATTGAGGCCTGCATGAAAGCAGTGCCGTAAGACAAAAATCCGTCGGTAGTATAGGTGTTCGTCTAGAGAATACACCAATTGAATTCAAGTTTAACACTTGGATCTAGCGAATCAAGGCCCAAGGCCCATGAAACACCACACAACAAGACCCAAACTCTTAAATGATTCATTTAATGCTGATAGGTTGGTGTTTATTATGTGAGATAAGTTTCTTTGATTCTCCTAGTGGGACAAGGTTTCTCACACTTAGGCTAAGTTTCAACAGTAAAAGTTATGAAACTACCCATCTATTTTTCGCATAGCCACAATCTTTGACCAGTCAAAGTCACAATTATTAACCAGTCAAATCTGATCTTAACCGTATGAAGGGCTAGGATCACTTATTTATTTGTCAAGTAATTACCACTTCTCAAAGTAACCTTTGACTGTATATTTGTCACTTGTTCAATTCCAAAGTGGTTTTTGGTTGTCAATTAAGAGACAAAGGAGAGTGTGACATGTGTCTCGGGGTATCCATATTCGTCATGAATAATGAAGATGAACATTTGTGAACTATTATGATGAATGATACCATCATGGATAATGCACCGTTGATTATGAATAATACATCATTCATAATGAATAATACTTCATTCATGATCTGTAATAAGTTAATACATCATATGAATACCTCGTGAACTGAATATATGTAAGACATGACCCATTCTTCTTTATCCTCTGGTTCACAACCTAAAACTGGTTCACAACCGAACCCCTCCCTATACACGTATGAAGAACAACACACAAATCTAGAAAATTTTCAGAACAAATGTACAAAATGATTAATTATGATATAAAATAAATAAAACTTAATTATAGAAAATTATTGATATAAAAGAATTTAGAAAACAAAATAGAGGTTGGCCTTCTATTTATTACTCACTGCATAGTTACCAAAAAAAATATTGGGTCTTGTGATATACCACCATGACTATATTTTTACTTTTGTTACCAAAAAAAAGTTAAACGAGCCGAACTTGCAAATTTTAACAAATATAGAAAGATACAAAGAGTGGGGCAGCTTCAAACAAAGAACAAACTATTTCAAAGAAGATTGAGAAGACTCGTTATCATATATG